>CP092874.1:86489196-86512772 GCA_030710605.1 Cordylochernes scorpioides
CACAGGCAACAGGAAGGCCTTCATTTTAATGAATGAAGATCATTCAACTCCCTGGGAAAATTGAATATTAAGTCCAAAAGGGAATAAACACCGGCCTGTGTCACTGCTAAAGACATCAGCGGACCATCTGCCCCAGGAAGGACAGGGATGTTCAGTCCACCCCGCATCTTACCTCCCAGAAGGATCCAGGGTTTCTCACTTAAACCACCAAGGAACCACTCACTTCGAGATTTGTCGAAATTCCACCAGCAGCAGAATGCTTGATAAAATAAAAGGAGAACTTTGCCAACAAAGTTGCTGCTTCAACGCCATCTCCAACCCTCCCCCATCTGGTACCTTCCAACACCACCGCGACAACACCAGCAGCAGTTTGTCAAATCTCTATCAAGTAGACGCCGCTCAAGACTCTTATACCTAACCTGAACTCATCCACTATCGCAAAGCCGCAGGAAAAAAACCATCCTCTGGAGATGGATGGGGATTAATATATTTACTTTATAAAGGACTTTAATGATCTCCAACAGCTGTACAAAATGCTTGATTAAGCCCCTGAAAATCCTTTCAAGGATATTAAAGAAGCAAGCATAAAATGGGAGATGAGTGTGCCGACCATCATCTCCCCTCGCGGTAGGAATGGCCTTTCGGCTGAACAAAAATTGAGTTTGAGCCTGCTCCTCAGAAAAAGCATCCCTATGGTAGAGGATAAGAACTGCACGCTAAACAAAAAGTCCACCATCAGAGCTGCAGAAAAGGATCACGCTATGGGTATCTGCATAGCATTGCCGCTCGCGCAAGAAATGAGGAGTTGTGCTGATTATTGAAGCAGCACGCACTAGTCTCCTGGACGAACGTACTGGCCCTGAACAACGAACCTCTGCCTGGGCTACAGAGTCATCCTCGCACCATTATCGACACCCAGGGGATCCGGCCTCACCATCTGGTATCGCGTTCTGTTGCCAGGCAAGTTCGCCATTGTCAAAATCAACACCTGGGGTCTCAAGACCCAGGTAATCAAATTCCGCCTGTCCCACATTCTTGAAGAACCGCATCTCCAACTGCAGGTCATCGCAGAGGAATCTATCAGGGAAGATGCGTGGGCCCTCGGCGAATTCAATATTTACGCGAAGTAATCGATATACATCAGGTCTAGAGCCGTGAAAGGTTGTCACTTACGAATGTTGCTTAGACGCTGTCCGTCGGGCTCGGGTTCTAATGTCTTCTCCTAGGGTCACACGCTACTGGATCCTAAAGTACACACCGTTGTTCGACCACCATACCATCCTCTCTAAGTGGTCAATCGCTCTTCACAGTCAGCACCATCTTTCCCCGCGCTTCTTCTATCAGCGCGTCATTGAGAGAGCTGAGACGTTTTTTTGGCAAAGCTTTACTAAAGATCGAAACATCCCTCCCGAATATCTGTGGAAAGAAGAGGAAAACTAAAGTGGGACCAGGTTGAAGACATCAAGTTCTTCCTTCCCCGCGCCGAAGTAGAAGACTACGTTGCCGAAGCAAGTCAGTTTCTGTGCTCCAGGCTAGAGGCAAAGGCTATAGACTCCGAATATCCTTCGCTGCCTGAGCTTGGGTGTGCTTTGCAGTCCAGCTACATCAATCAGGACTAACAAGGGTCTTCAACACCCAGGAACACCATCAAGAGAGAGAGAGAGACTGAAGCGCATCGTCTTCAACTTCTTCAGAGAGCGCTTCAGCAGCTCTACTTGCAGCCAGTAGCCCATCGCTGGATGCCTCGAAGGAGTTATGGAGAGGATCATTCTGGATGAGTGACCCGCTTCATCGAACAGATATCTCCTTGGGTGAGGTGGATTTTGCCATCATCCATCTGCTTCAAGGGAAAGCGGCTGATTAGGATAGCGTGCCCTTCGAGCTCGTCAAGGGCTTCGAGGACTCCTTCGCGGGTGCTATTAATTGTTCTCGCCGAATTCGAGCTTCGCGGGTCTCTCCTAGAATCCTCAAGGAGAAACATCATCTGCCTCTTTCCCAAAGCGAACAGTGGTCCGGGAAGAAGCGTTTACCGGCCCACATTTTTACCAACGGCGGACTACAGAATCATCAGCAGTATTCTTCTGGGTCATCTACGTCGTCACCTGCCAGCCAACGTGCCAGAATGCCAGACATATGCATTTCCGAGAAGTCCTTCCTGGAACATAGCGTACGTGTCTGTGGAAGTGGCCCTGGACTTTAAGAAAAAGTCGCCGCAGGGAGCCATCTCCATCAACCTTCAGTCCGCCTTTATACATGAACCAGTGCTTTTGGTTTGCCACAGCTGTGCTCCATCGGCCTGCCCCCCCCCCCCCCCTTTGTGGAATGGGTCTACCTTCTTTACGCGGAGGCCGATGCTACCATCAAGTTTGATGGAAACTTCACCCGTCTAATTAGAATGCATAGAGGACTTCGGCAGGACTATGCCTACAGTGAAGCCCCTTTCTCCATCTTCACTAGTCCCATCCTGCGCAACCTAGAGAGAGTTGTAGGAAGACGGAACGTCCTGGCGTACGCCGATGATATTCTCCTGCTGATCAGCGAGGATTGGCAGTTCGAGAAAGTAAAAAACACTTTCGACGAATTTCGGCGTGCGGCAAGAGTATGCGTGAATTTTTCCAAGTGTAAGGGACTGTGGTGGTATACATTTATGGACCGAAATTTAAGGAATTGGAAAGTCTTTCATGTCACGAGTCGTCTATTTTTTTAAGGAGACAGATGCAATTTTGTTCACACTTGATTATCTCGTTTGTCTTCATTAAAGATCACTGTGTATCCAATTTCTTTCAGGGTTATTGTCTGAATCCCGTTATACATGCTAAAAGGTACAACTTCCTTCAATATTGTCCATGTATGTGTGCCTTGATTTCTCTCTGCCAGGTTTCTGGCGGGGATGGGTGTACATCGCATGTGCACTAGGGTGATGCACTCTTTTGTAGCGGCATTCGAAATTCCAGTGGGGGCTATTGCAGTTACGGCAGGGATCAGGTAGGACTGCAGCAGACTGCGTCGTTGAGGCGCGCTGGTGTAGGGTCCTGAAAAGTTCGGTGGAACTTTGTCTTAATGTTTTGGAGTGTAGACACTTGTCTCACGCACTCGCGACATAACGGCGTACTACTCGCTTAACGAATTTGGGGCGGACACTCGAATCAGGCGCTGGTCGACACTTGGGAGGCCTTCGGTCAGCGCGTTTCCAGAATTACTTCTTGCGGGTGTCCAAGTTGAAAGCCCATCGTACACTTGTTTCTATAGTATTCTTCAAGGCTACTATTGGACTTGTAATTGATGCTGAAGAACTAGGTGTAGGACACCAGATTAGTGTCCGGAAACAAGTCTATGAAGGTGTGCCTAACATCAATGTAGAGTCGCTCGTCGAGCCCCCAGCTTTCTGAATAAGTCTAAGGCTTCGACAGCTAGGAATCGAGGCAGGTTGATTAGTCTTTCGGAATTCGTAAGGAGCGATTGGTCACAGAGCCTATCGTATTGTTTGAAGAAGATGCGGTCGGAGTATTCACCTGTATAGGAATCACAGTGAAGTTCTAGTTTGTCCACAGTAGTCGGAGCAATACGCAGGCTGTTCAAGATGGATGTTAGCTAGAGAAGGGCGTGGGTAAGTCCGAATGAAGCCATCCTTGTACTAACGAAGGACAAAGCCCGAAACCGTGGTATACAGGTTGGATTTTTGTCTGAATTTGCCAAAACAGGTGTTGTGGCTCATTCTTCATCATCACTAGTAAAGTTTTTTACTTGGGTGATGAACATAATGCATCCTTCTGATGTATAATTAAAGGGAGAAATGCAACTTTAGGTACATGAATATAATCCTCCCTCAACCTTTTGTTGTTTTATATATGTCTATATTTAATTAAAAAGACATACACCTATCTCCCGATTTACCGGGAACTTGTTTTACACGTTTTAGCTTTTACACGGTTTTCCAAATAAGTTTTTTTTTGTTTTTATCGCACTATACTAAAATGCGATATTCTACTCTATACTACCTATGTTGAAAAGAATATTGGGAGACTCTGATTCATGAGGGGGCGAACACCTATTCAAATTTGACAGTTTAATATACACCTATCCCTCGATTTACACGTTTTTCTCAGGAACGTATCTACCGTGTAAATCGGGGGATAGGTGTATATTGGATAAAAATATATAGATGAAAATTTAACTTGGAGCTCTCTATCGCTGAGAATTATTATTATTTTCAATGCTAACTTTTTTTATTAATTCAGTAGAAGTGTCCTTTAGCGGACACTTCTCCACGAAGAACGGTTTTCATTTTCAAAATTACCATTTTTACTATTTAGCAACTCTCTGGGAAGAGGACACTTCTTTCTCTAAAGGACACTTTAGCTTTGCAACTAGGTATCTTTTACAGGGAGGTTCTACTGTATATATCTATTTTAAAAAGGGAGAAATGAAGAATTACAATTTTTGTGGGGGTTGAGAGACTTCCTTCCAGCCTGCTGAGATGACAGACCACGCCGTCAGCAAACATACAAGCGGGGCCATGAAATAGGAGATGACCACCGCTGCGTGGCGCGGCAGATCAGCGGAAGTCAATGAGAACCCAAAAGACATTCTAGGGTGTTGTCCTTTTGTCTCCCCCTAAAAAATGTAGCTAATAAGTAATACCAATAAAATACTAACTTTGAAATACTTTCTGGGCCATCGACACACTGCATGTTTATAATTTTCTTATGTAAACTTGTGCAATAATAAGTGTAAGAGCATAGTTTAACAAATATCCGTTTTAGTAGATGTGCTATTCATAACATTTGGTGACCACTGCATGGCATGATGTTGGTCTGTTCGCTATATTAACACATCCTGATATGATTGAAATGCCCTTTAAAACTTTAATTTCTTTTTTTTTTTTTTACAAGGCCCTTCTTAAAGCTTCGAAGACCTTGTCTTTATTGTTTGCGGGAGAGCATTGCTCGATGCAAATATTTGAATGTAATTTTACTGTCCTATAAGCTTATGTCCATAGTTTTCTTGAAAACCATTTCTGAGATTCCTCCCTTCAGTGCTGCGTATATAAGCAGAATCGTCCAATACAGTATTAGAGCTCTGAGAAGCGGTCTGGTGGATTAAATTGGCGAAACCGCTGGGAGGGTTCACCATTGATAAGCCAAGCCCTCCCAATATATTTTTTCATCGCAGTAAGGACAGTAGAAGTTTGTATTATGTATAAAAGAAACATTCGTGCTTTTAAATCTTTTCATTTTATATGTATAGATGGCGTGTCATTGCTTTGTGTGTTAAGATATGTTCAATGTTGTGGTAATATAGACATAATCATTTTATATTAACGAATAGATTCAAGAAGGATAAGTTTCTTTATTTGAAAAATCAATTCGAGCTTTCGGGCGCAAGCAGCTTGCGCCCGAAAGCTCGAATTGATTTTTCAAATAAAGAAACTTATTATAAAACTATTTTAGAGGCGTAATATTCTTTTTAAAATAAAACAATTTCTACTGTCCTTACTGCGATGGAAAAATTAAAGGGAGGGCCTGGCTCATCAGTAAGGACAGTAGAAATTGTTTTATTTTAAAAAGAATATTACGCCTCTAAAATAGTTTTATAATTTGATAACAGATGGCGCTCTAGTACATCGTAAAAGAAACTTATCCTTCTTGAATCTATTCGTTAATATAATTATTGAAAGGATTATTCGCCATAATCATTTTATCATGAATATAGAAATAATCAGGCTATTAGAAGACACAGATGGAGAAAATACCAATAAAACCTCTTTTAATGATTGAGAGAATTGATATATTTTTACATATATATTCATTCAGATAATCATTGCCAAATTCATAGAATAAGATAATCCTTGTTCTTAGGGTAATCCTTGTAAATTATCAATATTTGATATTCACGTAAAAAATAATAATTTTTGAAACACTGAATTGCTAAACCATAAAAATAAAAGAATTAAAAAGAGGAGAAGAATATGTTTAGAAAAAGTTTCTTGGAATACATATTTTCATCACCATTCCATGTTGATGCTCATTCCAAACTTGTACTTTCCTTGGTGGAAGTTGGAGATATCGAATTCAGTGAAAAGATGAAAGCAGAAAAAGTCCCAAGCCTTCTGAGAAATTCCTAAGGAGACTTTGTGTGAGTCTCTCAGCATGGCACGTATCGTGGTGTCATCCATAGTGTACATTCCTCCCAGAACATAGTGAGAACGTAGAGAATTGATAGACCACGTAATCTTCAATGCCATCCTCAAATTCGGATTAACTACATGATGAAGAAATCCTTCAAAATCCAGATTATGTTTGACAAATGATTGTATTTTGAAATCCTTTCTTTGATATCCAAATGTATATTGAATATCACGAATAATCCGTTTGTTGATGTCTGTTTCGGCATATCCACCAGCAAACCATTTGTTTAGCATTATCATCCCAAAACTCTTCGCTAAACATTGTCGTGATGCATCAAGATAAGCTTCTGTTCCTATATTCAATCGATTCATTTTGTAACCACCTTTAAAGGTGAATATTTGACGGCCTGATATAGGAGAGAAGATCCCTCCTATCCGGAATTTTGCACCATCCAGAAAGATACGATCCCCTACAAGTTCAGCGCATAAATCACTTGTTGAACTTGTCCAAGTTTCTTTAAAGAAAAGATTACGACTTCCAGTTGACAAGTAAAACTTAGCTTCAGTCACAGTTTTGAGGGATTCTCTGTGTGGAGAAAATATTCCAGAAATAAAAAATTCCGTCCATGAGGTTGGTTTAAACTTTGCATTTAACTTCAATTTCTCGAAATTGGAATTGTTTATCAGAATTTCATGAACTTCTTTTTCAATATCCGAGAAATCTGGAGGAATCATAACGAATTAGAGTAATTTAAAATATTTATTACACCATATTTAAATGGTTCTTTCGATATGTTATGAATATTTGTTCATTTAGTTTCTCAATGTTTATACCTCTCTGTATATAAAGCTAGCCTAAACGCATTTATACCGCGGGCCATGCTGATGTAGCGTGAGATTACTTCCTCGCTCTCATCGAGTATAACCAAACATATAAAAGTATTTTTTTTTCTCGGCGTTTCGACAAAAAACTTTTATCCTTGTAATATATCTCAATTATTTTATTTCCAAAGCGCTATATCCCGCAAGGAATACTTGCGCCAAACAAGGAGAAAAGTTTATTTACAAAATTTATTTACATTATTAACGCATGAAAACATTAGAGATCCAGATTTTGTTGAAAGTTTAGAATGTATTTACAAAATGAATTGAACTTTAAATATGATTTTTTTATCGGAAATCAAATCGTTAAGTTCACAAACAACTAATTGATTCTTCATTCTATAATCTTGAAATGCTGGGCAATCGATCAGTAGATGTCTTGAGGTTTGTTCCTCAATACCACAAAAGCAACTTGAATACTCCACTTCCTTTATTCTATTTAAAAAACTTTTGAAATTTCCTTGTAATATATAATATGTAAATATGGTTTTGACCAAGGACTTGCTTGTTGTTGTTGTTGTGTGATGTAATCAATATATAGCGTGAGATATTCGTGTTTTCAGTTCTTATGATAATTCTGTAATAATAAAATATATTACTTTTCAGTAGCATACAATCTCTTTTAATAGAAACTACACTACCTAAGATTATTGAATATTAGGTAGAAGAGTACATAAAATCCTAATCAGGAAAAAAAAAGGAAACATTTAGCAAGACGTTATAAATGCTTAAATTTTTTTTTCTGTTGAGAGAACAAAAGATTTTGTCGAAATTCCAAGAGAATAAAAAAACTTTTCTGACCAAAAAGTGTCTCTTAGTTATAAGAAATATGAATGCTGGCCTGGCAACTTCTATCTTCAATATAAAAGTTGTTGTTGTCGTGTCCAATGAAGAGCCTCAGATGTCCCCATACATCTCTATCACAGCAGCAGCAATGTCCTCTATCTTGGGTGTGTAAAGCTGCTGCTCTGGGTCCATGTCAATTTTCTGATGTTGTCGTGTCCAGTGAAGAGCCTAAGATGTCTCCATACATCTCCATCACAGCAGCAGCAATGTCCTCTATCTTGGGTGTGTAAAGCTGCTGCTCTGGGTCCATGTCAATTTTCTGTTGTTTTCGTGTCCAATGAAGAGCCTCAGATGTCTCCATACATCTCTATCACAGCAGCAGCAATGTCCTCTATCTTGGATGTGTAAAGCTGCTGCTCTGGGTCCATGCCAATTTTCTGTTGTTGTCGTGTCCAATGAAGAGCCTCAGATGTCTCCATACATCTCTATCACAGTAGTTGCAATGTCCTCTATCTTGGGTGTGTAAAGCTGCTGCTCTGGGTCTATGTCAATTTTCTGTTGTTGTTGTCGTGTCCAATGAAGAGCCTCAGATGTCTCCATACATCTCTATCACAGGAGTTGCAATGTCCACTATCTTGGGTGTGTAAAGCTGCTCCTCTGGGTCTATGCCAATTTTCTGCAAGGCTGAGATATCGGTTTTACTCTTCATTGGAAAATGGGTGCCGTTGCCACGTTAGTCACCTTGGAAACGAACCAGAATTTGGTCGAATATTCCAAGGGTCCAGGAGGGACCGCAGGGAGGTGAGGTCAGACTTCTCCCCTCCAATATAAAAGTATTTATAAATCAAAGATAATTCGCTGAGGGAAAAGTTCCTTTTTATATATAACGGCAATACAAGATTTCAGGATCAACAGTTCTTCGACGGGTATGACTACGATAAAAAGTATTTATAACTTTGCCGAAAGGATTATAATAAAAATATTTATAAAAATATAAATAAAAATATATTTATAATTGTATGTAATTCTACTGTCCTCAAAGCTTATGTCCATAGTTCATCTAAAATACCCATTCCAAGAGTCTAGCATTAGTATCACTATAAAAGGAAGTTCCAAAAATGCAATATAACAGCGGTATGGTAGATTAAACTGGCGAAACCGCTGGGAGGGTTCACCACTGATGAGCCAGGCCCTCCCATTAATTTTTCCATTGCAGTAAGGGCAGTAGAAATTGTTTAATATCAAAAAGAATCTTACGCCTTTAAAATAGTTTTGAATTTTGATAACAGATGGCGCGCTAGTGCATCATATAATAAAAAGTGTTTGTTTAAACAGAAATCATTATCGCGCCACCTATATAACAGAAATGAAACTATTCAGTACACGACTCTTTTCTTATTTCCAAACAACTTCTTATTGTCCTCACTGCGATGGAAATATTGAGAAGGTCATCAGTAGGGAACCCTCCCATTTATATCGCTAGTTTGAGCTACCATAGCCATTTAATAATGAATCGGTGTGTTATTCTGTCTAGATACCAGAACCTCTAGAGGGATTCCGGATTAAGGTATTTAACGAAACTATGGAGATGAGCTCTTGAGCATAGTAGTAATATCATTTTATTTGCGATCAAACATTGTGGCCCATTGTATGTATTACATCCCAAACACGATACGACACCAGCTATCTCTGTCTTGAGTTCGATGTACCATCTTGGTGACCGTTTAAACCAGTGAGTTCCTTTAATTGGTCCATGAAGCGTGTCGACGGGCGTCCAGGTATGTGTCGCCCAGACGTCTTTCCAGTCAGTATGATGTACTTCAGTCCCTTGCGTCGAGCGATGTGACTGAAGAATCTCAAACAATTCCGTTGTACACGTCGCAGAAGTTGGTCATCTTTTGAAATCGATAGTTTTGAGTATAGCAGCAATACCTATTCACGTACCAAAAATGTCACCTCTCTATTTACATATGCATTGAAGCAATGTATTTGGTTTATGACCCCAATATAAAACGTAATTGTGGTGAAAAATAATGAGACACAATGCCAGTTTTCGAGTATAGTAACAATATCCATTTCTCTCTCTCTCTATATATTCATGTACCAAAAATGTTACCTCTCTATTTACATATGCATTCAAGAAATGTATTTGGTTTATGACCCCAATATAAAAACGTAATTGTGGTGAAAAATAATGAGACACAATGTCAGTTTTCGAGTATAGTAACAATATCCATTTCTCTCTCTCTCTATATATTCATGTACCAAAAATGTCACCTCTCTATTTACATATGCATTGAAGCAATGCATTTGGTTTATGACCAGATACAAAATGTATTTGTCATGATACAGAATGAGAAACATCACAAGTTTTCGAGAATAGCAGCAATACCTATTCACCTACCAAAAGTGGCATCTATCTCTTTAAATATGCATTGAAGCAATGCATTTGTTTATTACCACGGTACAAAACGTATTTATCGTGATGGAGATTGAGTCATAACACCAGTTTTCAATAATAATGTATAACAATACCTATACATATAAAATGAAAGGATTTAAAAATACGAATGTTTCTTTTTTATACATAAAACAAACTTCTACTGTCCTTACTGTGGTGAACCCTCCCAGCGGTTTCGCCAATTTAATCCACCAGACCGCTTCTTAGAGCTCTAATACTGTATTGGATCATTCTGTTTATATACGCAGCACTGAAGGGTGGAATCTCAGAAATGGTTTTCAAGAAAACTATGGATATAAGCTTATAGGGTGTTGAATTAAAGAGGTTCGACTGTATTTGGTTTATTACACCAGTATAATAACCCGCCCAGAAATCCTCTACATGGTGGGTGGGAGAAGCAGCACAAGTAAGGGACTGCCCTGTAGTACGGTGTCGTGAACCCCGAGTCGCTACGGTAACCGTGAACAGGGAACTCTGAAATGTGGCTGACTAACGGGGCAATGGCACCCCCCTTTCCAAGTTGCCCGGCCATCCTTGCAGCAATCTATATGGCAGACATCAATCCGGAAGAGGACATCCATGCACCACCTCAGTTGGCCAGGTATTGTGATCAGGGTACAAGGACCGATTGCTCTTCCGCAAACATATTTTTCATCGCAGTAAGGACAGTAGAAGTTTGTATTGTGTATAAAAGAAACATTCGTGTTTTTAAATCCTTTCACTTTATACGTATAGATAGCGGGTTATTGCTTTGTGTTAATACCTATATTAACATAACATTAACATTTTCAAGTATCAAAAGTGGTACCTCTCTCTTTAAATATGCATTGAAGAACCTCGTTAATTCGACACTCTACCTTAATTCGACCATATTCTGATGTCCCGACCTCCGGCCTATCAAATAACAAACCGTAATTCGACAGTATCGATAATACGACAGTTCCGATAGTTCGACCATTTAAAAATTCGAATTTCGACAGTTGAATGTTTTTTTACATACAACTTTACCGCTAAACGGTATTACGGCGGCGACGACCGGCATCGGCGGGCGCCGATAGGATCGCGCCTGCGCACTTTTGGTTTCTATTAGTTTAAGTTTCACTTTGCAGTGCCGTTGCGCAATGTCGCGAAGGTTATTGTTTTTTTTTTTTTTTTTACGCGGGAATTTAGGCTTTGTGCGCTAATTAAAAATATTATTTTCTTTTTAATTTTCAGCATTGAAATATTTTAGTTATTTTTAAAAATTTACAAATAATATATTTTTAAATAAATAAATCTTCATAAAATGTAGCCACAATTATTATGATAACATTTTATTTCAATATTCCATTTCCATGTTATTATAAAAGATTTAAACACAAAATCAATAACACCTACAGCAGCAGTGGATGCCTTTAATACAATAAAAGCTCTTTGTTATTTAAAACACATTCCAAAGGAAGAAAGACATGCATGCTTTTTTTTTTTAAATAGACCATCTAGAATACATTTTGAATAGGATTTCAGTGAAAAAGCAGACATCTATAAAGGATTTAAAAAATATATATATATTCATGATTATTTTTAAATGTTATTTTAAAATTTTCTTTTTATTTTCCATATTTATTTCCTTTCAACTGCTATATTCTTCAATTAAAATAAATTTTATTTGTAATTATTTATGTTTCAAAATTGTATTATTGCCATTTTGTCCCTGATACTAAAATTTAATCATCAAAATAAAAAATAAATACAAAAAAGTACATATACAATGGTTTCAATTAATATCATTAATTTATATTACAAAGCAATTTTTTAAAAATATTATTTTCATGACTAATCATCTAACCTTAATTCAACACTTCCTTTAACTCAACCGAAAGCTCTGATCCCTTGGGGTGTTGAATTAAAGAGGTTCGACTGTATTTGGTTTATTACACCAGTATAATAACCCGCCCAGAAATCCTCCTCTACGTGGCGGGCGGGAGAAGCAGCACAAGTAAGGGACTGCCCTGTAGTACAGTGTCGTGAACCCTGAGCCGCTACGGTAACCGTGAACAAGAAACTCTGAAATGTTGCTGACTAACGGGGCAATGGCACCCCCTTTCCAAGTTGCCCGGCCATCCTTGCAGCCCTCTATATGGCAGACATCAATCCGGAAGAGGACATCCATACACCATCTTAGTTGGCCGGTATTGTGATCAGGGTGCATGGACCGATCTGATCTGCTCCATGGACAAGACACCACCTCAGTATAAAAACGTAATGGTAGTGATAAAAATGAGCCACAACACCATTTTTTTTGGCAAATTCAGACAAAAAGCCAACCTGTATACCTGTATGCTTGCATCGAGCTCCTCAAACATATCATCAAAGGCCAGTTAACTTAATTTAAACCTAAACTATCAGAGTGACATACATATACAAAAAATAAAACTATTCAGTGCATTTTTTTCTTTTTTAATAAAAATTTACCAACTGTTCTTAAAGCTTATGTCTATAGCTTCGTTAAACAACCTTATCCCGGGATTACTCAAAGGGGGTCGGTTGAAGGGTGGTCTTAACAGTTGGTTTTCGACCGCTACGATCCGGGTTCGAAACCCGCATTGGGAACTTTTTCTGATAAAAAAAAAAAAATGCTCCAATGGCCCCCGATTCTTGCAAAAGTCCAACCCCACCAGCAAGTGCAAGTAACCAAATGGGGTTCTGTCACATTTGTAAGTGCAAAAGTCGAACTGCTTTTCACATTTGTAGATATGTGGTGCACTTACAGTAAAAGCAGTCGCCTACTTCTACTGGCGATATATGATAAACTGGATGTCCACCATTAGATGTCTAAAGACCGGATTGTTGGTGGTGGCTCCAGGAATTCGGGTTACGCCAAGAGAGAGAGAAAAATAAAAAAGAAAGAGCTAGAGCGATCCCGTTTTTATCGTGATATCGAATTATCAAGACGACAAACAAAACTTTGAACTCGCTATCTTCTGCCACAGTATCTAGTTGAACCACCTTCTCGGCTCTCTCTGTAAGTAAATACCGCTCTCTGTCCACAATATAGTTGTTCTTATATATTGTACATTATTTCTAACCCCGCATTCCTAAACTATCTATATATACATGTTTTCTATACACACACTAGCGGCTCTATATTCAAGTTTTCTATCCACAATAGCGGCTCTATATACATTGTCATATTTACTAGCCACTTTATATCCATTATCTATCCACAA
This sequence comes from Cordylochernes scorpioides, assembly GCA_030710605.1. Classification (NCBI taxonomy): domain Eukaryota; kingdom Metazoa; phylum Arthropoda; class Arachnida; order Pseudoscorpiones; family Chernetidae; genus Cordylochernes; species Cordylochernes scorpioides. The sequence goes on from CP092874.1 coordinate 86,502,662, forward strand.
TATAGGGTGCAATATAGTCTATTGCATTCTTTCTAACTCCATCCTATACGCTCTCTATATACATGTTTTCTATACCCACTAGCGGCTCTATATGCATTGTCATCTTCACTAGCCGCTTTAAATATTGCTCTCTATTGTACATTCTCTCTAACCTCACCTTATACTCTTTCTCTATATACATGTTTTCTATACCCACTAGCGGCTCTATATGCATTGTCATCTTCACTAGCCGCTTTAAATATTGCTCTCTATTGTACATTCTCTCTAACCTCACCTTATACCCTTTCTATATATACAAGTTTTCTATACACAATAGCGGCTCAATATACATTGTCATCTTCACTAGCTCTTTATCCACATTCTTTATCAACAATATAGTGTGCAATTTGTCTATTGCACATTATTTCGAACCCCATCCTAGACACTCTTTATTAACACGTTTTCTATACACACTAGCAGCTCTATAGGCGTTTTCATCTTCACTAGCCTCATTATATCCGTTCTCTGTCTACAATATAGTCTTTCTCTTTTGCACATTCTTTCTAAACCCTCCTCTTCCTAGACTATATATATATACAAGTTTTCTATACACACACTAGCGGCTCTATATACATTGTTACAGACTTCAATATTCTGCAAAGATACATCCCCTTAATTATTAGAACGGCAACCGATCAGTCCTTGCAGCTGGATTATGTAAGAATAAGAAAATCAGTACTCTACTCTCACTATAAATACTTTCATTCATCACCTACAATGGAATGCTATCTGAATGACAATATCCCCCTAACCTTAAAGAGAATCATTGCAAAAGAAGCCTTTTTGTAGTACAGAGAATTAATCATGTTTCACTATTGAAAACTAAGACCATAAAATGCACCTTATGCAACGGTGAATTTAGTCTCGATTTTCCATACTACATGTTCTACCGTACGGCAATGGAAGAAGAAAGAGAAATTCTTCGTCAAGAGACCGGCTATATAATGGCAATTCGCCTTATGCTTTAATGGCAAAAGTCGTAAAATCCAGACCCTTTGCATTCGCTTTTTATAAATACTGGAAATCAGCTCAATCAAAATATTTAGCACAGACACCGGATCCAACTCGATAATTGGTCGAGGTCAATACCCAACATTTGTATATAACTATGATGCTAATTTGTTATTTATTTACTTTGTCCTACCGGGAGAATCCTGTATGGCACGTGTGCCCAATAAAGGCTATTGTTGTTGTTGTTGCTATATACATTGTCATATTCACTAGCCACTTTATATACGCTCTCTATCCACATTATAGTCGTTCTTATATATTGTACGTTTTCTTTCTCGACTTTCTCTCTAAATACACGTTTTCTACACACACTAGCGGCTCTATATTGTTGCACCAAGTTGCAGCTTTGCAGGGTCGTCGACCTTGGTTTCTCCTTCTTGGTGTTATACACGTTTCCCGAGCGGGTTTCCATACTTAAAGCAAATAGAAGTAAATAAAAATAAATTACCTTTTAAAGTTATTGTGTTTATTTATTCGTTGTCTTCTTCGTAGGTCGTGATCCGCCGTCTTGGTCCTCTCTCACTCGGAACGGAAATATCTTCATTTACGGGGCTATACTAACCAGAATGAATGATTTTTGAGCCCCGAAAAATACGCTCGAACAGGAGCGAAAAAACTGGAGATGCTGCGGATTGAACCCGAGGCCTTTCACATGCGAAGCGAACGCTCTACCACTGAGCTACATCCCCTAAATTGCCGGGACCCGGGATCGAACCAGGGTGGCTAAATGTTCAGTCTAGTGCTCTCCCAACTGAGCTATCCCGACCTTGCTCCAATAAGCAATCAAGATATATCTATATATATAAAAATGAATGTTTGTATGTTTGTCTGTTTGTCTGTTGGTTTGTATGTCCGGTATACAAATTCGCATTAGTTCACTAATTCTAAGCAAAATTTCCATACATAGGTAAAAAAAATACGGGGAAGACGATAGGCTATTTTAAAAATATATAAATCAATTATTAAAACTATATATTTTTAGTCAGAAAATGATTATGACGATATTGCTGTATCATGTTTGATTATCAGATAGAAAATTATATCGGGAGAAATTCCAAAAAGCAGACACAAATTTCAGAGCGGGACGTTTCACAAGAGTGACATCCACGGCGCCAATTTATAATTGTAACGAATAGTATTTGAATAAAAACATTTAATCTGGTAAAACCCGGGCTTTGCCCGGGTCATTCGGCTAGTGTACAATAAAATATTACAAAAGGAATGATAATAATATAAAAAAGCTGTTTTAAATAAATATTAAATATCATAGAATATTTTGAATAAATGTAAGGCGCATTAAAATTGATTTAACAATATACAAGTTTTGTATACACACGCTAGCGGCTCTATATACATTGTCATCTTCACTAGCCGCTTCATATACGCTCTCTATCCACAAAAAGCGCCGTTATTATATTATTCAATTAACATTCGCATCGTGAGTGAGCAAATAGAAATAAGAGCTCTCTCTCTCTCTTTCAAACGATCATATTAACTTTTATATGTTTATTGCTTAAATGAAACTATTTTATTTGATAAAAAAATAAAAAATAAAAAGGTAGTTGTGGGGAAGAGGTGTTCATTATATTTGTTATGAGAATAAAATTTACTCTGTGAAGCAATAAATTGTCTATAAGTTTGTTCGCATTAATCTATATTTATTAGGGATCAAAATATTGGTTCCTCAAATATTGAAACAATTATGTTTATTAAATGAAAGGATTTAAAAGCACGAATGTTTCTTTTTATACATAATACAAACTTCTACTGCCCTTACTGCATACAAAATATATTGGGAGGGCTTGGCTCATTAGTGGTTAAATTTGTATTGTGTATAAAAGAAACATTCGTGCTTTCAAATCCTTTCATTTTATATGTACTGTATAGATGGCGCGTTATTGTTTTGTGACAATTAATTTTATTAAGCTAAAATATTTACACGGTTTTAAGCTGACAGTCGATCTACAGGGTGTACCAGGTAAATTGGGAATTTCAACAATGGTATTTTAACTGATATTTTTTGCAAGTAAAAAATAAAATATCCGAATGAAATTTGACACAGTAGTAGATAAAAGGATATAGTTTTTATTTATTCAATGTAGTTTCCATTATTAGCTACAACAGTCTCGAGGCGAGTGCGGAATGAAGCACAGGCCTTGGCGACGATGACCTTGTCCATTTGGGTCATCACCGTGTGAACTGCTTTCTTGACAGACTGGATGGTGGTATGAGGAGCTTTGTTGACATCTCTCTCAACAACGCCCCATACATAGTAGTCGAGGGGATTGCAATCTGGAGAATTAGGGGGCCAAATATCAGGACCCCAGTGACTAGGGACGTTAAGTGTCAGCCACGATTGTGTCTTTTTTGCCTTATGGGCTGGAGCTGAGTCCTGTTGGAAGACATACTTCCTTCCTGCGGCCACCATGTCCATCCAAGGCTTCACAACGGTCTCCAGAACATTGATGTAGGTGTCAGCGTTCATGCTAAGGCCCTTCTCAAAGAAATGGGGAGGCATGACATCACCTTCACTGCTGATAACGCCAAGGACCATTACGGAGGCAGGAAATTTCGTGTGCATCACGACAGGTATCTCTGAGGGGTCTTTACAGATCCAGCGATCATTCCTGGGATTTACCTTTTGGTCCACGTCAAAGTTCTTTTCGTCAGAGAAGAACCTTAGCATGCCAAAAGAGTCGTGTTTCAGGTTGTTGAGGAGGGCAGCAGCCTTTCCTTTTCTGTTATTCTTCATATTCTCAGTCAGCAACTGACCTTTCCGAAGGGCATAAGACTTGAGACCAAGGTCCTCATGGATAGTTCTGACAATTGTCATAGAGCCAACGTCCATTTCCTTGGCTATGGCCCTCATGCTCTTCCCAGGGTTTCCATCAATCTTCTCCTTGACATTTTTGACAAATTCTTCGCCTCTTACCCTGTCCGATCGACGCGAGTGCTTTTTCCTTGTAGCTATCCCCTCTTTGTTACTGTCGGCCTCATCAAACTGCTTCTTGACACGATAAATAGTGGTTTTGGGCAACTTAAGAAAATCCACTATCTCTTTGGGGCTCCTTCCGGCGCGCAGAGCAACGATGATGGCAGCTCGATTTTCAAATTCTCGGTTACTCTTCATCACTACACTGCGCACACATGTACTGTTGCATTTTACATGAATATGGCTACGTAATGAAAAAAAAAAAGTTTTTAATCTCAAGTAGTTTTTGTTTTATGGACTGTCAAAGTCAGTCCCAATTTACCTGGTACACCCTGTATATACGTTCGTTTAACGAATGAATTAATGTCCTGGTTGATTAACGACAGCGTACTATGTGTTCCTAACTAATAAAGTTCTTAGACGGTTCAAGACGAGATAGAATAATGCATACCTGGTGAATTCCCTTTAGATCTCAAAGTATCTGATTATAATTTAACTGGGAAATGAAACCATTAAGGCACGAATGTTTTTTTTTACACATAAAACAAACTTCTACTGTCCTTACTGCGATGAAAAAACTTAAGATGGCTCTTAGCACATCGATGGGGAACCCTCCTAGCGATTTTCCCCAGTTTTACCTACCAGACCGCTTCTTAGAACTTTAATACTGTATTGGACGATTCTGCTTATATATGCTACACTAAAGGGTGGAATCTTAGAAATGGTATTCAAGTAAACTATGGACATAAGCTTTTAGGGGACAGTAGAATTCCATATAAATATTTGTATCAAGCAATTCTCTTCCATAAACAATAAGGACAAGGCCAGTTAGACATAAATTAATACAAAGCAATAATCTTCATGGAGGTGCAGCCGCTGATCTTCTTGTAGGCCGAGCAGTGGCGCAGGTCCCAGAACTTCACTCCTTCATCCACCGATCCGCTGACCACGAGGTTGACCCCGCTGGACTGTCTCTGCAGAGACACATTGACCACGCGGCTCGAGTGTTCGCGCAGGGTCATTATCCTCGCGTCGTTGGGCGGCAGTCTGCGGTCAAACAGCCGTATGGAGCCGTCCATAAGAAATGAAAACAATAAAATATGAATGTTTCTTTTCACAAATAAATTAAACTTCTGCGATGAAAAATATTGGAAGGGCTTGGCTCATCAGTGTTGAACCCTCCTAGAGGTTTTAATTCGTGTCCTATTAACGATTTTTTGTATCATGTTTTATTTCTTAATAAGGAATTTCTTAATAAGGGCTTCGCCCCGGGATTGACCCGTGTGCATATTTACCCGAGTGATATATATTTAGATAAGATTTTTTTTATAATGGTTTGTTATTAACATTATCTATTTGTTTGCATCAGCATAATTTAATCTAATCTTTGATAATGGGGCGCTGTTCGTGAGCTAAGTAGAATAATTTGAATATATAGTTTTAATAATTGATTTATATATTTTTTTAAAATAGCCTATCGTCTTCCCCGTATTTTTTAAACCTATGTATGGAAATTTTGGTTTGAATTAGTGAACTACTACGAATTTGTATACCGGACATACAAACAAACAAACATACAAACATACAAACATTCATTTATATATATATATATATACAAGGCTTGTAGAAAGGCCTTCATGCCCCGAAATCTAGATTTGATTAAAAATTTTATAAAACACACTTATCCCTGGAAGAGTGATGTTTTCGCCTTAATATTAATATAGAGAAGTAATTTATTGGATTGTTGAGATGTGTAAGATGCCATATGAGAGTTCAAGATATAGGTTTAGGGCTAGGTGGATCAAAGAAGAGTTCTATCGTCTGTTTACAAACCAGATAAACGACCTCAGATTACTGATAACGACAGCTTACATCACCATGTGGGATTGACGACCTAATCGGTTAGAGGCAGTTTTACAAATGATCTATTCTCATAAGATCTCGCAGACGAGAGAGAGAGAGATTGAGATTGAAACTGATTTATTACAATGTACATATAAGATTATATAAGGTTAAATACAGAATAAATATAAATATGAATAAATAAGTTTTTCAAATAAAAGACACTTCGGCAGTTAATCTTTTTATTGTCTCGACGTTTAGACAAAAATCTTTTGTACTCGTCAGGAGCGAACAAAAATTAAAACATTTGAAAAAGTGTTAAAAATTATTCTAAGGCTGCAAGGGCAATGGCGTGAGAACGCGCTTGCAGCCTTAGAATAATTTTTAACGCTTTGTCAAATGTTTTAATTTTTGTTCGCTCCTGACGAGGACAAAAGATTTTTGTCGAAACGTCGAGGTAATAAACAGATTTACTGGCCGAAGTGTCTTTTATTTGAAGAAATATGAATGCCGGCCAGGCAGCCTCTATCTTTACGATGAATAAATAAGATTATATGATGATAAATATATGAATAAATAGAAAAAAAAATCAAATAATTGATGATGTAAGAGAGAGATTGAAACTATTTTATTATATCGTTCGTATAAAGTTATTAAAGGGGTTCAAATACTGATAAAAATAAATAAATATTGTCACGGCAGAGAAGACAAGTATTCCAAAAGTTTACAAATAATTTATTAACAAAATCTATAAACTGCAAAAAAAACGCAATATTTTACAAGTGATAATATACAAGAATGGTAAGGGGTAGTGAAGTAACCAAGTGTAACGGCAGCTGGCATGCCTATATAGTAAATTATCAGTGAGCACATTATTATCACTGATGATACTCTGTGCAGTTGCCTTTTGACTTATTGTAATATATATCACATGTAAACTTATCTGATATAATTTATATTATGTCTGATGTTAGCCTAAACGAAATAAAGACTTTTCTTTTTTTAACTTCCAAATACTTCTTGCTGATTAACGTCAACCAACAAACACGAGGACGTTACACCAAGGAAATATATTTATTTACGGGGCTGCTAACCAGAATTAATGAATTTTGAGCCCCGATGGACGCATAAAGCTGAATATATACAAAGCACTATATATATTGTACTGTTGGAGGGGCCTGGGGATATGTGGCCAGGGAATCATCGCCGTGTGAGGCTGTGAGGTAGCCAAATTATTTAGTTAATAAACAACAGAGTATTTACAATAATTATTCAGTGACAATATATAAATAATTTTATATAATGATATAAGTTGATATATTATGAAAAAGGCATCTCCTTATCGTGCAACTGAAAGTTGCTAATGGCTTGCGCCATCTATCGGAATAAATATCAACTATTCTCTATCAACTATTTTTTCACATTGTGTCGCGGTCTCACGCAATTCTGGCCTTAAATACCCGTTTCATGATTTTTCAGGATTCCTGAAGGACCAGTTTTTTGGTTGTTGAGGTACAGCTTGCACCACGCTGATGAGGGCCAACAGCCCGAAACGCGTCCGTGGTTAGCTTTTTCTTGATTAATCAAGAATGGTTATTTGGCCAATTCTGGAATAATTAAAAATCAACGACAATAGTTGATATTTATTCCGATATATGGCGCAAGCCATCAGCAACTTTCAGCTGCCTGATAAGGAGATGCCTTTTTCATAATTTATGCACCTTATCCCAGTACAATATCACATTTGTACTATTTTTTCATAATGATATAAGTTGATTAATAAATATAAATATATATATATACAAAGTTTTCATTGGTGGCGCCCAACGCGGGTTTATCGGCCAGAGATAGTAAAAGAGAGATACACACACAGGTTTATTTACCTTTGATAGAAATCAGGTTTAAATTTGCCAAGTGAATTATACAATAGCGATACAAATACATATTTTTTACTTGTAAACAATATAAAAGTAAAGTTTATTAATTTGGAAACGAATTTTAACATTTATTTATACATAGTAAAGAAGTTATTTAATTTTCAGATGTGCAGTACAAAATTTATTTACATAAAATATAAACATAATTGATTTATTTTAAATTATTATGGTGGGGGGTTTTTATAATGGTTTCTATTGTTTTAAATACTTGGAGGGAACAATGGGTATAAACTCATTCGGTTAGTGTTTTTACTGTGTTGATCTTATGGCTGAGAGGTAAAAAGGAAGAAAAATGATTTAATTTGGATTGAAGTATTTTTTTTAAGCTTTTGTATGGAAGCGGTGCGGTATGAATTATGGGAATGTCTAAGAGAAAGGGAGAAAACGTTATTAATTTCTCTTTTAAGGGTAAAGGCCATTTAACTATGGAAATTGTTTAACCTTGTCAGGATATTGTCGATCTGAAATTGGAAACAAATGCAAAAAATATCGTCTACATATCTGCGCCATGTAAAATATCTATGTTGAAACCTGAAAGTGATCTGTGTGTGTTTGGATCGTATGGCAATTTCAGCAACAGCTGTGGAAAGGAGAATACCCTTTGGGGTGTGGGGGTGTGGGGGGGGGGGAGAAGCTTAATCTGCTTGAAGAAATAATAATTGAAAGAAAGGATGCCTACAGGTAGACCTTAAAAGAGATAGGGCTATCTCTACTCCTTCGTGGATAATTCTCAGAAAGGCAACTGCAAAAAAAAAAAAAAAAAAAAAAAAAACTGAATCGTTGGATTCTTCGAGAATATGTAGCTGAAAGTCCTTGCTTCCATTGAATCCAGGAGAGTAGCATCTATAGATTCGAACTTCGCAAATCTGGCTTAATTCCAGATTCCACCTCTTCCACATCAAAAAATGATCTTGGGGTACCTCTTCTTTCCATCCCATCTTCGTCTTCCAACTTTGTTGCTGTATGATTCTAGCTTTGATGGTAAAGTTAACAACCATACCGAGTGTGTCGAAAATAAACATCACTAGAAGTATCTTCCTTTTTGTCAAGTGTTTGGATCCATTAGCTATCTCGAGTCCTGCCTTTTCTGCGTAAAGTCCGAAGTTAAAAAAAGTCTTCCCTTGGCTCCCACTGTAGCCCCGGGACCCATTCCGTTTTATGCTTGCTCCAGTGACTCATATTCCTTTGAATATTGTCCACAGTTGATAGCTCCACTGGGTAGTTGGTGGTGGATTTCAGACCCCACTGGGTAGTTGGTGGTGAATTACAGAAACTTCCCGATTGAGTTTCTCGGTATTTTCAACAGTATCACTCGAGTCCAACTAGTCGTCTATATAGAGTTTGGTTATAATCACAGCTGCAGCGTCAGGAAACCATTTCTCGTGTTCTCGTGCATTGGTGTTCTATATATACTGCGCACAGAATGGGAAACAGATACTTCTGAACATTTACATTTCTAGTTAGTATATAGCTGAGGGTTCTTTGGAGTCTTCTTTCCACCAAAACCTCTGAAAAGGACAATCTTCTTTGCGGATTTGGATCTGGTGAAGCATTAAAATATACAAGTATCAGAGTCATCAATCAATTCTTAATAAATTCTGTCACCGTTTGCTTTTGTGAATGGAATAAATACCCAAATATGGCTATTTCTTATAACCATCGGTTGTTCAGTGGTAGAATGCTCGCCTGCCACGCGGGCGGCCCGGGTTCGATTCCCGGCAGATGCATTTTTTTTACAATTTTTAAAACTCACACATTTATATTATTATCTTATATATAAAAGTCAATGTCTGTTTCGCGATAAACTCAAAAACTACTGAACCAATTGGTACCAAATTTTGCATGTCGCTTTTTATAAACCCATATTGCTATTCTATAGCACTTCTACCATTTATTATTTATGTTATTTCAGTATGAAGGAAATTGCATTCTCGGGCGAAGCCGGGTCATTTGTCTAGTTTACTCTATATCCACAATAGATATTTTCTTTGTTAAAACTTCAGTTGTACGCCCATTAGATTGTTAAGAAGATCCAGTCCAGTCAGGAGGAAATCGTTCTGTGACTTCTTGTGGCTTCGACTCACAGCGTCGATTATCAATCTTAACTTTCCCAGCTTGTTGGGCTAGCAGATGCTAAAGTGCGGCAGAAATTATTCTTTGGCCTTGAGAAGATCAGTCCCAGCCGTTTTCTTCATCCAAAATTTGTTGAGCCCATTGATAGGAGTATTCCTCTTGCTGTAGTATCATCTCCAACTCCTTCACGATCGTCTTAGCCTTCAGAATCTACAACTCCTATTCAATATTTTTCTGCTTTATGAGGAAGTATGGCTACTTTTAGTCATATCCTTGA
>CP092874.1:86520740-86597505 GCA_030710605.1 Cordylochernes scorpioides
TTAAGAGACACTTTGGTCAGTAGACTTTTTATTCTTACTCAAAAACAATGAGGCCAGGTTACCTCAAGATCTTTAGTGGTGAACATATTACAAGCCCTGGAAAGAGGTTGTTACATTAGACTGTACTGGGTATGTTGACAGCTTTGGACAGCACTGTAAAGAATGATTCTCTTTCTGTCTTAGAACAATTATATTTCATCCTAACTTCGCCTTTGCCGTTCTCAAGCCCGGATGAAAAAGGAGGAGGGGGAGCAGTAACAAGCTCACTAAAAAACCTGGGCTCAGCTGGCCCGGCTGATAGTACCCTGTAAGGGCTTCTAATCCAGGGATACAGGATGAGCAGAGTTTGTACTCTGCACATGGTGTCTGTTCCTCATGTCAGAGGCGGCCATTTCTTTTGAAGCTAAGTCAGCCTGCCACTGAGTAGTGCTCCCAGTCTTGATGACAAAGGCAGACACATTCTACATCACCCAGTCATGATGGTTGCCAAGTCTCAAGCTCTACAAGATTGATACCCTAATATGATTGAGTGGAATAAGAAAGAAGATGAAGATATTTCATCCTGCCTCAAATACTTGTGCTTATAAGTGGAAGCTCTAAAAGTTTAAACAGAAAAGTATATATAGAAGAGTACATAGAAGTATTCCACCAGATCATTTAGGAAAATTGCATCCACTCCAAGCCATCGTCTAAAATTTCTGCATTAGATCTGCCACAGAGAGGTCTCCACTGCCATCCTCACAGGCCATGGGGAGTCCTAGCAGACCACATAGCTTGGGCATCCCATATTAGAACCAACCTGCTTTCACTACTCATAATAACCATGAGCAATGGACCATTTCCTCTTGTGATAACCAACTTTCCAGACATGTTGATGTCCCTTCCATTTGGATTGACCCACCTCAATTCTACATCTATATTCAACCTCTCAAATTTGACCCCAGAATAAAACTTTCTTGTCAACTGGTCTTCTTCTTCTTTCTTATATCTACTCAATCACATAAGGGTATCAAGCTTGTAGAGCTTGTTGATGGTGTCTGCTGGGGATGAGTCTCTTCTTCTTTCTTATCTCCACTCAATCATATCAGGGTATCAAGCATGTAGAGCTTGTTGATGGTATCTACTGGGGATGAGTCTCTTCTTTTTTCTTATCTCCACTCAATCATATCAGGGTATCAAGCTTGTAGAGCTTGTTTATGGTGTCTGCTAGGGATGAGTCTCTTCTTCTTCTTTCTTATCTCCACTCAATCATATTAGGGTATCAAGCTTGTAGAGCTTGTTGATGGTGTCTGCTGTGGATGAGTCTCTTCTTCTTCTTTCTTATCTCCACTCAATCATATTAGAGTATCAAGCTTGTAGAACTTGTTGATAGTGTCTGCTGTGGATGAGTCTCTTCTTCTTCTTTCTTATCTCCACTCAATCATATTAGGGTATCAAACTTGTAGAACTTGTTGATGGTGTCTACTGGGGATGAGTCTCTTCTTCTTTCTTATCTCCACTCAATCATATCAGGGTATCAAGCTTGTAGAGCTTGTTTATGGTGTCTGCTAGGGATGAGTCTCTTCTTCTTCTTTCTTATCTCCACTCAATCATATTAGGGTATCAAGCTTGTAGAGCTTGTTGATGGTGTCTGCTGTGGATGAGTCTCTTCTTCTTCTTTCTTATCTCCACTCAATCATATTAGGGTATCAAGCTTGTAAAGCTTGTTGATGGTGTTTACTGTGGATGAGTCTCTTCTTCTTCTTTCTTATCTCCACTCAATCATATTAGGATATCAAGCTTGTAGAGCTTGTTGATGGTGTCTGCTGGGGATAAGTAGAGCTCATCAATGAATGAGTCAATGCAGTCAATAATGTGTTTTACCAACTGGTTATACTCAGCAACTGACCCAAACCATGACTTTTAATTTGTACTTATCAGTTGAAAACTCTGAATAATTAGTGCTTTTGGACTCCAAAAACATGGGTTGTCTTCATAATGTTTCAATCAATAACCCATTTTTTATTATTATTAAAATGGTCTGCTGTGGATGAGTCTCTTCTTCTTCTTTCTTATCTCCACTCAATCATATTAGGGTATCAAACTTGTAGAACTTGTTGATGGTGTCTACTGGGGATGAGTCTCTTCTTCTTTCTTATCTCCACTCAATCATATCAGGGTATCAAGCTTGTAGAGCTTGTTTATGGTGTCTGCTAGGGATGAGTCTCTTCTTCTTCTTTCTTATCTCCACTCAATCATATAATGATGATATTTTCATTTTTTTGGATTAACACAATGTAATAAGGCCAAATCCAAATAAATAAATAGTGTATGATGTTTCAGTTATCATCGTCATTGTTACCATTATGTTATCATCGTTAGACAAAAGTACTGAATGAGAAAAAATATCACAAGACACAGACTGTACTCCATATTAGGAGTGGCTGCACATGGTATCTGTTCCTCATGTCAGAGGCGGCCATTTATTTTGAAGCTAAGTCTGCCTGCCACTGAGTAGTGCTCCCAGTCTTAATGACAAAGGCAGACACATTCTACTTCACTCAGTCATGATCTCAAGCTCTACAAGCTTGATACCTAATATAATTGAGTGAAGATAAGAAAGAAGAAGAAGACTTATAACAGTGTTAGCTATTTAAAAAAATACTGTGATATTTTCTCTTTCAGTACTTCTGTTTGATTATAGTAACACTACTATTACCGAAATGTCACACACTATTTATTTATTTAGATTTAGTCTTATTACCTTGTGTTTCTAATCTATAATTCAAATTGTACCTTATCATTTCTTCTGTAAAAAAAAAAATAGACACTTTGCCAGTTAAAATTTTATTTTCCCAATGTTTTGACAAAAATATTTTGTCTTCGTCAGGAGAAATAAAAAATATATATATAGCTTTTTTTTTACAGAAATATGAATGTTGGCCAGGCAACCTCTATTTTCAAGATTATCATTTTTGTCTTAAATTTTTCAAGAAACAAGAATTATTTTTAAAAAGAATGAAATAGAATTGAGATGGGGTTTCTGCTACACATTACTACATGGGATAAAGTACATGTTAGAATAAAGTTATCAAGTTTGTCAGGTCATTGTCAAGTTATCACAGCTTCAGTAGATTTCTAAGAAGAAATCATTTATCAGATTGTTCCAGGCTGGTAGCAAGTCTTTGAGATGAATAAAATAATAAAAATGGTAAGAAATTATCCAACCTCGCGACATGTTACCTCCCAATTTTGAAATTACAAACTATTAAATTTATTATATAACATACCTTTAGCTCTCCAACTTATTGTTTGTCTTTGATTGGAAATTAAATGTTTGATTTTATTAATAGAGAGAATATGGTTTTACAGGCTACTAATAAAAGTGTATGATTTTACTAATTTGGGAAGGTTAGGAAGATGTTTTGCTGTGTTTATATTCCTCCCCTTTGTTTCCAGATCGGTAAAAAATGGCCACTAGATAAATATTTTAAAAGGAAATTCACTACAATGAATATAAATTATAAAAAGTTATTGTTTTATTTGCAATACATACCTCTAAGTTGTTTGACATATCTTGACAAGTAGTAATTTAAATGAAAACGATAGTATTGATTTACTGAAGGGTGTTCCCACTAGGTCTAATTTCTAAGTAACGTAGGTTTTACATAAAAAGAATAATTTTATACGTGCGGTGGGTTTGAGAATTGAAACAAACTGTCATATTTAACAAGTGAAGACATGTACTTTAGTCCATTTTAAAAATGGCTTAAAGGTTAAAATGGTAAATTTTGCAGTCAAGAGTCATACTTCTAAAATGTCTTAATTTTCAAAGAGAAGGAAAAAAGAGCCCCCTTTTTTAAAAATAAAATGGACTATCTTCTACTTGTGAGCCTACATTAAGGGTTTTAAAAATTATATGTGTTATAACTATAATTCTAAAAGCATTTTTAAAAGATTATTATAAATTATAGGAGGGAAGTGAATTTTAATTGTTCTGTAGTTGTATTTTGTGTCTCTCTCTCTCTTTATTATTTTGGTCAGAAATATATTCAGTATTTATGAAATATGATTTATAAGTATGAATAAAAAAGCAATAATTATATATACATACACGTATCAAGAGTAAAGCTCTCGAATATGCGCAATCTTAAACTAATGGGAATTGAGACTTAATTTTTTCGGCGATTGTTCGTGACCTAAAAAGAGAAATAAATCCAAAATTCAGGTTTCTCTCTCAAAACTCCTTCGAATTACAACCAAAAACTGGTAAAAAATCAAGATAAATATTAATTCATCTGTTATAATTAGGTAATCTGCTTCTCAAATGCAATCATTGTTAATTATACCATCTATAATTACCTCTATATTTATCAGTATTCAAAATGTTAGGTTTTATTGTTTTAAAATAATCTCTTAACCACACTAAGTAATTATGGAAATTTTAATCAAATGTGTCATGTTTCTATTATTTAAAATTTGACCCAATTAAAAAAAAAAAGTTCCAAATAATTGAATTCTTATCTCGATTGAGCAAGTTGAACAGCTTAAATGGTCCGATTTCTATTTCTTTTTTTTTTTTTTAGTGAGATAAATAACAAGGGGAATCTGGATTTGGATAGTTAAGAAGGAAAGGGGGTTGCATGTGTTGTATCTTTTATACGGGTTCATTTACCTTTAGCTTTATATATATATTTAATATAGTTACAGCCTTTATGTATATAGACAATTAATATACCGCCGTGCTAGAACAATTATATATTTATTATGCGGCCTTGTTTACATACTGTGTTTCCAGATCTTTTGTAGCACAGATTATAACTATATACAACATGTTCCCCTTTTAATTAAAGTCCGGGGTCGAATCTTTTCGGAGGCTTTACCACACGTCCACTTCTAGTGGTGTAGGCAGTGCCTCCTTCATTGTAGTTTCCTATGGGAGTTGAAGTGGATGGGGCCAACTCTTCAGGACTGAGGTTCAGGCGGGGAAATTCTGGACTGGACTCCGATGATGTCGAGGGGGCTGGATCCAATTGGGGCGATGACTGGCTGCTCCTTCTCTGTCCAACAGGATAACTTCTGGGCCGTAGGTGAACTCTGTTCCGTTTTAACATTCGGCCCTCGTTGTTCTGAATGATGTATGATCGAGGCTGGTTGGCTTCTCCAATGATGGTAGCTGGTCTCCAGGCATTGCTAGTTTTGGCATTTACCTGTTCACCAGAACTCATTTTAGGAAGTATTTTGGCATTTCGGTCATAATATTCTTTCATCTTATATTGATTTTCCCTCTTCTGCTGTAGAATGTTTTCCGTGCTAATGAAAGCAGGTTTTAGCTTTGTGGTTTTCATTGGGATCAAGGTTCTCAAGTTTCTTCCCATTAGCATCTGAGCTGGGGACGGTAGATTATTTGACGGAGTTGTTCTCAGGGCTATTAAACACATATAAGGATCAGTGTTGTCTTGACGGCATTTCTTAAGTTGCTTCTTTACTGTTTGCACCATCCTCTCCACTAATCCGTTTGATTTTGGGTATCCTGGGCTAGAGGTTTTATGTTCTATGTCCCATTCATTTGTAAAATTAGTAAAGTCTTGTGATGTAAATGGTGGTCCATTATCAGTGATGATGATCTCTGGAATCCCATGTCTTGCGAAGGTAGATTTCAAAACTGGTAGAATCTCTTTTGCTGAAGTTGATGCTACCTTGATGACTTCAGGAAAGCTGCTGTAGTAGTCTACTATTATTATGAATACAGATGGGTCTAGATAGAAGAAATCAATAGCTACTTTTTGCCAAGGGTAGTCTGCTATTTCGTGAGGTATAAGTGGTTCTTTCCTTTGCGAAGGTTGTGATTCTTGACAAATTCTACACTTATAAACCATCTCTTCTATTTCTCTATCCAGTCCAGGCCAATAAATAGCTTCATGTGCTCTGTTTTTACAAGCAGAGATCCCTTGATGAGACATGTGTAGTGTTTGCAAGATGCTTTCCCTTTGGACTTTAGGGATGACAAGTCTTTGTCCTCTACAAATCAGGTCTTTCCATATATATAGTTCTTCTTTACAATGCCAGTAGGGCTTAACAGCATAGTCCACACTTTTCTTATGAATAGGCCACCCATTCAGTATATGATCCCTTAATTTTATCATTTCTTCATCTGACTCCATATCTCTGAGAATTTCCTGGTATCTTTTAGTGGTCACCTTCAGATTTAGAGTCATAATGGTGTTCTGGAGATCCAGATCTGAGGTGTCGATGGTTTCCTCTGAAATTGAATCTCTAGATAGAGTGTCTGCGGTGTGAATCACTTTTCCTGGTACATATTCTAAATTAAAATCATATCGCATCAATTTCAAGACCAGTCTTTCAAGTCTTGGAGATAATTCCTCTAGTGGCTTTTTTAGTATAGCCAACAAGGGTTTATGATCCGTCTGGGCTGTGAACTTTCTTCCATACAAATGATAGTTAAATCTTTGGCATCCATACCAGAGAGCTAAGAGCTCCTTTTCAATCTGGGCATATTTTTTCTGAGTGTTATTCAAGGATGCGGATGCAAAAGCGATGGGTCTTCCCTCTTGCATCAAGACAGCCCCAAGCCCATGTTGACTAGCGTCCACTGAAAGTGTTACCTTCCGATGGGGGTCAAAGAGGCCAAGAACTGGAGGATTTGATACCAAATTTTTCAGCTCAATGAATTCTTTTTCTATAGCCTCATTCCATGTCCACAGGGTATTCTTTTTTAGGAGTTGTCTTAACAAGACAGTTTTATCTGCCAGATTATGCATGAATTTAGCTAGATAGTTCACAGTTCCCAAAAATCTTTGAAGAGATGTCTTGTCCATTGGTCTTTTTATTTTTTGTATTGCTTCTAATTTAGATGGATCTGCAGAGATGCCATTCTTGGATATCTCATGTCCAATGAACTTAACTTTTTCTTGGGCCAGTTGCATTTTATTGAATTCAAACTTTAAATTATTTTTTCTAGCAATTTCCAAAACCGTAATCAGTCTACTATTGTGCTCCGTGAGGGAGTTTCCGTATATTATTATATCATCCATGTATACTTTTACTCCTTCAATTCCTGTAAACATACTTTGCATTTTTTTATAGAAAACTTCTGGAGCGCTGCAAATACCAAAAGGTAACCGATGGAATCTGTAATACCCATAAGGTGTAGCCATTGTTAAAAGGCTAGATGACTTTTCGTCTAACTTGATTTGCCAAAAGGCTGACTTAGCATCAAGTACTGTATAGATGGGTGATTTTGTGATATCAGCAATGATGCCTTCAGGGGCAGGAAGTTGACGATATTCCATTTTAATCCATGGATTTAGCTCTCTAGGGTCCATACAGATACGAACCTTTCCATTTGGTTTCTTAATGATTACCATCGGGTGTGCCCACTCTGCTGGTTGGTCTACCTTTGAGATGATCTTTTGTTCCTCCATCGATTTTAGCTCCATCTCAACTGGTTTTTTCAGTGCAAACGGAATTCGGCGAGCTAACTGAATTCTTGGATGTGCATTTTCTCTCAGGATCACAGAATGCTCTCCAGGGAGTGTTCCGATCTCATCAAAGACATCTCTGTAGGACTCTATTATCTTTGTAGGTGAAGCATCCATCTTTGTCCTAGTATGGTCCTGTTCCAACGACTCTACTTTTAATATCAGCTCTAATTTTTTACACGCTGCCAATCCCAAAATTGGTGGAGCTGGCAAATCCACGACTAGAAATTCAAGGATTTCAGATTTTTTCCCAGAGGTACATGAAGCCTTGCATTTGCCCCTTATTGGTACTTTTTCTCCTGTATATGAATAAACCGCAATCCCAGTTGGATATATGCAGGGTTTATTTTGCCAATTTTTAATGGTATCCAATGGCAGGATGTTCACCTGTGCTCCTGTGTCTAATTTAAAATTAACTGAATTATTCTCCACCAAGATTATTTTAGTCCACTCTAGACCAGTAATGCTATCTAGGGATAGGTATTGAAGACACATTTCTTCTTCCTCTTCCGCTCTTTCCTCCAACATATGCACTCTGTTCCTACACATTTTAGCAAAATGGTTTGGTTTTTTACATGAATTGCATATTTTACCATATGCAAAACATTTACCATATGGATGTCTGGAACCACAATTTTGGCAAACCTTTGCATTAGGATGTTCCTCAGATACATTAGGTTTTCTACCAACTGGATATTTGAAATTCTTTTTATATTGCTTTTTATATTTTATAGAATGTAAATCAACATCTTCTCTAGTTATATTTTTTACTTGTTGTCTAGAAGTTTCAGTAGCTCTTCCCAAGTCTATGGCTTTAGCTAAAGAAAGATCAGGATCTTGTAGCATCCTTTCTTTTAAAGCTTTGTCTTTAATTCCAATTATAATTCTATCTCTGACCAAGGAATCTGCAAGCTCTCCAAATTCGCAGTCCATGCTTTTATTTTTCAATTCAGTTACATAGTCATCAAAATTCTGATTCTCCCCTTGTTCCGTTGTAAAAAACTGGTACCTCTTATAGGTTGTGTTTTTATATGGTTTAAAGTGTCCATCAAACAGTTCAAGTATATCCGGAACAGTCGGAGAGGCATCAGTTTCTTGTATTTTAAATGTAGAGTATATATCTAGGGCTAACTCACCAATATTATAGAGTAGAATAGCCCTTTGTCTTGGAATAGATTTTTTATCTATTTCTGTGGCTATGTAAAACATTTGGAATCTCTTTTTCCATTTACCCCATGCTTCTGATGGGTTTGTTCCAGGCACAAATGGCTGCAAACTATTCCCGGTACTCGAGGCCATTTTTCAACGTGTTAGGCTTAATTGATATTTGAAATTTTACTTATCTTTCAAAATCCCGGCGCTGCCACCATGTTGTATCTTTTATACGGGTTCATTTACCTTTAGCTTTATATATATATTTAATATAGTTACAGCCTTTATGTATATAGACAATTAATATACCGCCGTGCTAGAACAATTATATATTTATTATGCGGCCTTGTTTACATACTGTGTTTCCAGATCTTTTGTAGCACAGATTATAACTATATACAACAGCATGCCAACCCAGTCAAATCTGTAATTGTTGAATAGTACCGCCGCTGATTTTTCTTCATTCTCAAACAAGCCTGGTCGCTGTTGAACAGCCTAATTTTCTCTACTACTGAGAGGAGATCGACTAGAAGTAGCCATACTTCCTCATAAAGCAGAAAAATATAAAATTGGAGTTGGAGATTCTGAAGGCTAAGACGATCGTGAAGGAGTTGGAGATGATGCTACAGCAAGAGGAATACTCCTATCAATGGGCTCAACAAATTTTGGATGAAGAAAACGGCTGGGACCTAATCTTTTTAAGGCCAAAGAATAATTTCTGCCGCACTTTAGCATCTGCTACCCCAACAAGCTGGGAAAGTTAAGATTGATACTCGATGCTGTGAGTCGAAGCCACAAGAAGTCACAGAACGATTTCCTCCTGACTGGACTGGATCTTCTCAACTCTCTAATGGGCGTACAACTGAAGTTTTGACAAAGATCAGCTCTATTGTGAATATAGAGTTAATGCTTCACCAGGTCCAAATCCGCAAAGAAGATTGTCCTTTTCAGAGGTTTTGATGGAGAGAAGACTCCAAAGAACCCTCAGCTATATACCAACTAGAAATGTAAATGTTCAGAAGTATCTGTTTCCCATTCTGTGCGCAGTATATATAGAACACCAATGCACGAGAAATAGTTTCCTGACGCTGCAGCTGTGATTATAACCAAACTCTAAAAAGACTACTAGTTGGACTCGAGTGATACTGTTGAAAATACCCGGTGAGTTTCTGAAATTCACCACCAACTACCCAGGGGGGGGCTGTCCACTGGGAACAATATTCAAAGGAATATGAGTCACTGGAGCAAGCATAAAAGGGAATGGGTCCCGGGGCTACAGTATGAGCCAAGGGAAGACTTTTTTTTAACTTCGGACTTTACGCAGAAAAGGCAGGACTCGAGATGGCTAATGGATCCAAACACCTGACAAAAAGGAAGATACTTCTAGTGATGTTTATTTTCGACACATTCGGTAGGTGGTTAACTTTACCATTAAAGCAAGAATCATACAGCAACAAAGTTGAAAGACGAAGATGGGATGGAAAGAAGAGGTACCCCAAGATCAATTTTTGATGTGGAAGATGTGGAATCAGGAATTAAGCCATATTTGCGAAGTTCGAATCTATAGATGTTACTCTCCCTGATTCAATGGAAGCAAGGACTCTCAGCTACATATTCTCGAAGAATCCAACGATTCAGTTTTTTTTTTTTTTGCAGTTGCCTTTCTGAGAATTATCCACGAAGGAGTAGAGATAACCCTATCTCTTTTAAGGTCTACCTGTAGGCATCCTTTCTTTCAATTATTATTTCTTCAAGCAGATTAAGCTTCTCCCCCCCCCACACCCCCACACCCCAAAGGGTATTCTCCTTTCCACAGCTGTTGCTGAAATTGCCATACGATCCAAACACACACAGATCACTTTCAGGTTTCACCATAGATATTTTACATGGCGCAGATATGTAGACGATATTTTTTGCATTTGTTTCCAATTTCAGATCGACAATATCCTGACAAGGTTATACAATTTCCATAGTTAAATGGCCTTTACCCTTAAAAGAGAAGTTAATAACGTTTTCTCCCTTTCTCTTAGACATTCCCATAATTCATACCCGCACCGCTTCCATACAACAGCTTAAAAAAAAAACACTTTAATCCAAATTAAATCATTTTTTATTCCTTTTTACCTCTAAGCCATAAGATCTCACCACAGTAAAAACACTAACAGAACAAGTTTATAGCCATTGTTCCCTCCAAGTATCTAAAACGATAGAAACCATTATAAAAACCACTATAATAATTTCAATTGAATCAATTATGTTTATATTTTATGTAAATAAATTTTGTACTGCACATCTGAAAATTAAATAACTTACTTCTTTACTATGTATAAATAAATGTTAAAATTCGTTTCCACAAATTAATAAACTTTACTTTTATATTGTTTACAAGTAAAAAATATGTATTTGTATCGCTATTGTATAATTCACTTAGCAAACTTAAACCTGATTTCTATCTAAGGTAAATAAACCTGTGGGTGTATCTCTCTTTTACTATCTCTGGCCGATAAACCCGCGTTGGGCGCCACCAATGAAAACTTTGTATATATATATATTTAAAAATAAAGAAGGCATCTCCTGACCACGAGCACATGTGCTTTTTTTAGATGGCAGAGCGCCATCTAGTGGAGCAAAAATAAACTAAACGTTTATTTAGCTTGCTCCATGATATTTGGCCAACCCAATTTCTTGATAAATCAAGAAAAGTCATCCACGAACGCGTTTCGCGCTGTTGGCGCTCGTCAGCATGGAGTAGACTGTAACCACTGCGACCAAAAAGATTTTTGGTCCCAATGGCTTCTTGAGAAATCAAGAAATGGGTATTTAAGGCCAAATTTCACGGAGCAAGCTAAATAAACGTTTAGTTTATTTTTGCTCCACTAGATGGCGCTCTGCCATCTAAAAAGCACATGTGCTCGTGGTCAGGAGATGCCTTCTTTAATTTTAATATCAACACCTGACCCACTTATCTTTTATTTTTTCTATTGTTTTTTCATGTGTTAAGCGTCTTTACGCAAATTTGGCCTTAAATACCCATTTCTTGATTTCTCAAGAAGCCATTGGGACCAAAAATCTTTTTGGTCGCAGTGGTTACAGTCTACTCCACGCTGACGAGCGCCAACAGCGCGAAACGCGTTCGTGGATGAATTTTCTTGATTTATCAAGAAATTGGGTTGGCCAAATATCACGGAAGCTAAATAAACGTTTAGTTTATTTTTGCTCCACTAAATGGCGCTCTGCCATCTAAAAAGCACATGTGCTCGTGGTCAGGAGATGCCTTCTTTATTTTTAATATCAACACCTGACCCACTTATCTTTAATTTTTTTCTATTATTTTTCATATATATATTTTTATTTATTTATCAACTTATATCATTAGGACAAAAATAGTACAAATGTGATATTGTACTGGGATAAGGTGCATAAATTATGAAAAAAGGCATCTCCTTATCGTGCAACTAAAAGTTGTTGATGGCTTGCGCCATTTATCGTAATAAATATCAACTATTCTCGTTGATTTTTAATTATTCCAGAATTGGCCAAATACCCATTCTTGATTAATCAAGAAAAAGCTAACCACGGACGCGTTTCGGGCTGTTGGCCCTCATCAGCGTGGTGCAAGCTGCACCTCAACGACCAAAAAACTGGTCATTCAGGCATCCTGAAAAATCATGAAACGTGTAGTTAAGGCCAGAATTGCGTGAGACCGCGACACAATGTGAAAAAAATAGTTGATAGAGAATAGTTGATATATTATTCCGATAGATGGCGCAAGCCATTAGCAACTTTCAGTTGCACGATAAGGAGATGCCTTTTTCATAATATATCAACTTATATCATTATGTAAAATTATTTATATATTGTCACTGAATAATTACTCTGTTGTTAGCTTATAAACTAAATAATTTGGTTACCTCACAGCTTCACACGGCGATGATTCCCTGGCCACATATCCCCAGGTCCCTCCAACAGTACAATATATATAGTGCTTTGTATATATTCCGCTTTATGCGTCCATTGGGGCTCAAAATTCATTCATTCTGGTTAGCATCCCGTAAATAAATATATTTCCTTGGTTACCTCACTACCCCTTACCATTCTTGTATATTATCACTTGTAAAATTATCATCACGTTTTTTGCAGTGTATAGATTTTGTTAATAAATTATTTGTAGGTTAAACTTTTGGAATACTTGTATTGCGTTTTCACCGCCACTCTGTGTTGTGACGACGATCTAAGTTCTATAGAGGTAGTCACTCACCTCTATTCTTGGTCGGCGGGGTTGAAGGTTCAAAATTAAGGTGTCGCTGCTTATAGCACTATTAAAATATTAGACGGAAACAGGAGGGAAAATTATATTTATTATAATTTAAGAAAATAAGTAAAGTATTATTTAATTGATTATATATTTGAATATTTACACTAAAAGAATCGGGGATCAGGGCAAATTCTCGTGTTCGAAAGTTGTTTACAAGTTCTTCTGTTATTGTTCTTCTCATTTCAGCCGCTGCATCCCCGTAGCCCCCTCCGTCGGCCTCCCATTGGCTGCTTCGAACTCCTTCTTTTCCAACACTTGTCTTCTCTGTCGTGACAATATTTATTTATTTTTATCAGTAGTTAAACCCCCTTAATAACCTTATATGAACGATGTAATAAAATAGTTTCAATCTCTCTCTTATATCATCAATTATTTTATCTATTTATATCTATTTATTCCTATATTTATCATTATATAATCTTATTTATTCATATTTATATTTATTCTGTATTTAACGTTATATAATCTTATATGTATGAAGCACTAGCGCGCCATCTGTTATGAAAATTCAAAACTATTATAGACGCGTATGATTCTTTTTAAAAATAAAACAATATCTACTGCCCTTACTGCAATGGAAAAATTAAAGGGAGGGCCTGGCTCATCAGTAGTGAACCCTCCCAGCGGTTTCGCCAGTTTAATCTACCATACCGCTGTTAGAAGTTTCAAAAATGCAATATAACAGCGGTATGGTAGATTAAATTGGCGAAACCGCTGGGAGGGTTCACCACTGATAAGCCAGGCCCTCACATTATTTTTTTCATTGCAGTAAGGGCAGTAGAAATTGTTTTATTTTTAAAAGAATCATACGCGTCTATAATAGTTTCGTATTTTGATAATCTTATACATTGTAATAAATCAGTTTCAATCTCAAAATCTGTCTTTCGTCCATGAAGAAATAAAACTTATGAGAATAGATCATTTGTAAAACTGCTTCTAACCGATTAGGTCGTCAATCCCACATGGTGATGTAAGCCGTCGCTATCAGCAATCTAAGGTCGTTTATCTGGTTTGTAAACAGCCGATAGAACTCTTCTTTGATCCACCTAGCCCAACACATATATCTGGAACTCTCATATGGCATCTTACACATCTCAACAATTCAACAAATTTCTCCTCTGTGTCAATATTAAGGTTAAAACATTAGTCTTCCAGGGATAAGTGTGTTTTATAAAATTTTTAAACAAATCTAGATTTCGGGGCATGAAGGCCTTTCTACAAGCCTTGTATATCTATCTATATATATATATATATATATATATATATATATATATTATAATAATAAATAGTTATTTAATTTTATAGTCCAGTTTTGTATTAAGATTATCTTTACTATTATGATCATTTAAATTCAAATTATAAAATTTGTAAAATGTTATTAATTTGTAGATAGATAGAGAAAAAAAAATCCTTAACTTCTAATACATCCTCAAGTTAATTATATATTTATAATTAATAACAATAAAAATTAACAACGTAACGTCTATTACATCGGCTTTTACACGTCATTTAGACATACTCTAATCCTATATATAGAATAATCGAAGAGAGAATATATATAATAGTTAGAAAAAAGAGAGAAAGACAGAACCATGCACTTTTAATCAAACTAATAATAAGGAAAAAAAAAATTTGTAAAGAAGGTAGATAAGATTGTTAGTATATATATATATATTTTTATAATTTTATATTTTATCCTTTTTTTTTAAAAGATTTTTAAAGGTTTTTTTTATTTTATAATATGATTATAAATAGTTGTATTTAGTAATATATCTATAGTATGAATTAACATTTGTTATAAGTTTGGATATTATGTTTTGAAACCCTAATGGTAGACCAGACATACACAAAAAAACTTTAAATTGAAATAAATTGGAAAAAGAGATCTGCTGGACCGGGGATCTTCAGATAAAAGTCCAACGACATTTCACCCCTTCTTTATTATGTCATAGATCTCTTTTAAACCGGATTTTATGTGTTAATATTAAGTTGTTTCAGTGAAATATTTAAATGAACATATATAACAGATACAAGTGTTAACAAATTCAAACTGTAAACCTACCTCGACCGCGGCGTCCTCCATTGTGAATATCTATTTCTGGCTGACACATGTTGCGAGGGGGGACATTTCAAATTTAGACCATTTATTCAGAATTTTTTTGAACAACAAGAAAATTAAAGAAGAAAGGAAAAATAGTTAAGGGAAGAAAGTTGAATTTCATAATCTTTACAGCTAGTTATATCAAAATAACTGGTTCAAAACTTATTCATATTTTAATATTCCTTTAAAAAGGCAAATTATAAGAGTTTAATAAAGCTATTAATTGTGCAAATTCACCTTTATTTAACTTCCATTTTCCTCCCCAGAAATTGGAGATTAAACAAAATGAATTATATACTATAACACTTTAAAAATCTTGTGAAAAAATCTTTTAATCAGTTATTTAATCAAAGTTTAATTAACTGTTAAAGATTATAAATTTGTATTAGTTATAATTAAGAGAAATTGTAGAAAGTTGATTTCATAAATGGATATTTCCATTTATTTTTTTTTAAATATTTTATAATTGATATACTGTTGAAATATTTTACTTGTTTGATACTAAATTTGTTTTTAATAAATTCCATGTTTAAATTTTTAACATCTTCTATGAAATTATCTAATATATTATTTATTCTATAAAATCTTAGAAACTGACCATAATATATACCTTTACAGCAATTTAATGATATATTAGAATTCATATTACAGTATTTTATAATATTGAAATTATAATTACTCTTTTTATTATAAACTCTAACAGCACTATTTGTAAGGTCTATATTCAAGTCTAAAAAGTTAACTTTTTTGTTTCTATAAATTTTTTCATTGTTCTTAAGTTTCAAGTATTTAGGATATATTTCAGGTATTAATTTTTTAAACTGTGGATTATTAAATATTATTATGTCATCTACATAACGGAATATTTGCCAATTAATATTATTTTGTAGAAAGTATTCTCTTTCGTACCAGAACAATATTAGATTTGCTAATAACGGACTAGAAGAAGTTCCCATGGGAACGCCTTCTGATTGAATATATATTTTATTTTTAAATTCTATATAGTTAAAATTTAAAAATGTTTCCAGTAGAGTTTTTGCTGTTTTAAGATCTAATTTAAATGTTTTATATCTGTTATGAATAATTTTAATGTAGAAAGTTTTGTCATTAATGAATTCATTAAATAAATTGGTTATTTTATTATTTAGATCTCTTAAATTTATTTTAGAATATAGGTCCTCAAAGTCAAATGTGTGTACTGTTTCAATGTTTGTCCAATTGTTCATTAAATAATTAATGATTTTTTTATTTGAGTCGATAAATTTATAATTATATTTATTAGTTAATTTATTTATAATAAATTGTAGTGTTGAAGCTAATTGTATATCAATATTTTTATGACTGAATTTATACCAGATGTGATTGTTCTGAAAGAAATAGGTTTTTTGTGTAGTTTAGGAATTATATAGAACTTTGGTATGTTTGGATTTTTGTGGTTATTATAAATTTTTAGTGAATTTTCAACATTTTTGATGTCTTTTTTGATTTTTGTGCCTGTAGTTCTAGCAAAAGTGTATTTATGATTATTATCAATTTCCTTTTTTAGTATATCGTGGTATAGATTTTTACAAATTAAAGATAAATTATTGGAACATTTATCTATAGGAGTGATAATATAGTCCTTCTGTAAATTAATTATATTTTCTTTAAAAGAAGGAATGTCTGAATTAGGTTTTGTGTATTTAAGTGTATTATTATAATAATTTATAATTTCCTTTTTAATATTATGTTTCCATTCCAGAAAAGTAAATTCTGGAATACTGTATTTTATACTAGTTTTATTTATGAAAATATCTATATCTTTTAATATAGATTTAATTGTATTATTATAATTGTGTTTAATTTGAGGTATATATTTATACCCTTTATTTAAAATTTCTTGATATTCTGGATTTAAAAAAGAAAAATTGCTAGTTAATATATGACCTGAGAACTTATATTTATCAATATAGTTGTTGCAATTACATTTAATTTTTTTAAAATTTGCCAAATTATTAATAAATTGGTTATAATTGCAAACTAAATTACCTATATTTTTGTTGTATCTCCAGATTGTTTTGAAATTTAAATTTTTTATAGGGAAAAGATTATTGATGATTTGGTTATTAAAAATATCATTAAATTTAATATGATTAAATAAATTGTTATTAAATTTAATGATAATATTAATGTTATTAGTAGCTTGTTTAATTTTTCTGTATTTAAAGATGTCGTGTGTGATATCTATTAATCTGTTAGTCAGATTATGAATTTTAATATATTCTATGAGTTTGATAAATTTATTATTATTTAGTTTAAATAATGTTTTAATAAATTTATCGACGAAGTTGTTAGTGTACATTTGTTTTGGGTCCAGTAATTCTTCAAATTCAATGTAACCTAATTTATTTGTAGTTTTACCTCTAGTTTTATTAGGTTTAGTTTTAAATTCATTTTTTTTGTATTTGCAACTGATTTCATAGGTTGAAATTTCTTCTGTTTGTGGTTTGTATGTGTAGTTTAATTCGTCGTTAAGTCCATAAGGGAATAATGTGTTGTGTTTATAAATGTAGTTGTTTTCTAATAATAGTCGTTGTTTTTTGTTTTGACATATGTCTAGTATTTCTATCTTAAAGTTGTTAAAAGTATGTAATTGATTGTGTTCTTTCATATATATATTACCAATTGATTTTTTAGCGTGGTTTCTATGTAGGTTTATTCGTATATTTAATGGATTACAAGTTTGTCCTATATATGATAGTTGACAAATTTGGCATGTTAATTTATAAATAGTATTCACTAATTTACAACTAGTTGTTTGAAAAGTGTCATGGTTCTTAAGAGAGGGACAAGTTTGACAATTTTTTCTTAGGCAATTCTTAGCGAGTTTAAATTAACATAAAAGAGGTGCTAACACTAATATGTTTGTAGTTTTTTTTAGTTTTTTAGTTTGTTATTCTTATGAATTTTTAAATATAGTTTTCTTAATTGTTTTTGTGGTGATAAAATTTGTAATAAATTGAATAATTAATCTATAAATATATAGATATTACTGTTTGTTATCTGTTATATTTTTAAGAATAACTAATAAAAAAACATCTTTAAACTAACTAAACACTGAAAAAAACCAAAAGTTCTGAAGTTATTTTTTCTAGAATTACTTTTATAATTTACTTTTTAATAATCAAACAATGAAAGATAATTAAAATCTGTATGAAGATTTATTTATATTAGAATATCTAATATAATTTAATTTGTATATTATGTTATATATAAAAAATATATCATAGAGCAAGCTCATATGAATTAATATAGTGTAGAAACTATATAACAAAATTATAACAGTGATTCTAATTTTAAAACTTAAGGAGCAAACTGATAATAATGATAACTTATATCAATTAGATTTGATTAGATTAGCAAGCTAAATCTAAATTAATTATAATAATAAATAGTTATTTAATTTTATAGTCCAGTTTTGTATTAAGATTATCTTTACTATTATGATCATTTAAATTCAAATTATAAAATTTGTAAAATGTTATTAATTTGTAGATAGATAGAGAAAAAAAAAATCCTTAACTTCTAATACATCCTCAAGTTAATTATATATTTATAATTAATAACAATAAAAATTAACAACGTAACGTCTATTACATCGGCTTTTACACGTCATTTAGACATACTCTAATCCTATATATAGAATAATCGAAGAGAGAATATATATAATAGTTAGAAAAAAGAGAGAAAGACAGAACCATGCACTTTTAATCAAACTAATAATAAGGAAAAAAAAATTTGTAAAGAAGGTAGATAAGATTGTTAGTATATATATATATATTTTTATAATTTTATATTTTATCCTTTTTTTTTTAAAGATTTTTAAAGGTTTTTTTTATTTTATAATATGATTATAAATAGTTGTATTTAGTAATATATCTATAGTATGAATTAACATTTGTTATAAGTTTGGATATTATGTTTTGAAACCCTAATGGTAGACCAGACATACACAAAAAAACTTTAAATTGAAATAAATTGGAAAAAGAGATCTGCTGGACCGGGGATCTTCAGATAAAAGTCCAACGACATTTCACCCCTTCTTTATTATGTCATAGATCTCTTTTAAACCGGATTTTATGTGTTAATATTAAGTTGTTTCAGTGAAATATTTAAATGAACATATATAACAGATACAAGTGTTAACAAATTCAAACTGTAAACCTACCTCGACCGCGGCGTCCTCCATTGTGAATATCTATTTCTGGCTGACACATGTTGCGAGGGGGGACATTTCAAATTTAGACCATTTATTCAGAATTTTTTTGAACAACAAGAAAATTAAAGAAGAAAGGAAAAATAGTTAAGGGAAGAAAGTTGAATTTCATAATCTTTACAGCTAGTTATATCAAAATAACTGATTCAAAACTTATTCATATTTTAATATTCCTTTAAAAAGGCAAATTATAAGAGTTTAATAAAGCTATTAATTGTGCAAATTCACCTTTATTTAACTTCCATTTTCCTCCCCAGAAATTGGAGATTAAACAAAATGAATTATATACTATAACACTTTAAAAATCTTGTGAAAAAATCTTTTAATCAGTTATTTAATCAAAGTTTAATTAACTGTTAAAGATTATAAATTTGTATTAGTTATAATTAAGAGAAATTGTAGAAAGTTGATTTCATAAATGGATATTTCCATTTATTTTTTTTTAATATTTTATAATTGATATACTGTTGAAATATTTTACTTGTTTGATACTAAATTTGTTTTTAATAAATTCCATGTTTAAATTTTTAACATCTTCTATGAAATTATCTAATATATTATTTATTCTATAAAATCTTAGAAACTGACCATAATATATACCTTTACAGCAATTTAATGATATATTAGAATTCATATTACAGTATTTTATAATATTGAAATTATAATTACTCTTTTTATTATAAACTCTAACAGCACTATTTGTAAGGTCTATATTCAAGTCTAAAAAGTTAACTTTTTTGTTTCTATAAATTTTTTCATTGTTCTTAAGTTTCAAGTATTTAAGATATATTTCAGGTATTAATTTTTTAAACTGTGGATTATTAAATATTATTATGTCATCTACATAACGGAATATTTGCCAATTAATATTATTTTGTAGAAAGTATTCTCTTTCGTACCAGAACAATATTAGATTTGCTAATAAAGGACTAGAATACCAAAGTTCTATATAATTCCTAAACTACACAAAAAACCTATTTCTTTCAGAACAATCACATCTGGTATAAATTCAGTCATAAAAAATATTGATATACAATTAGCTTCAACACTACAATTTATTATAAATAAATTAACTAATAAATATAATTATAAATTTATCGACTCAAATAAAAAAATCATTAATTATTTAATGAACAATTGGACAAACATTGAAACAGTACACACATTTGACTTTGAGGACCTATATTCTAAAATAAATTTAAGAGATCTAAATAATAAAATAACCAATTTATTTAATGAATTCATTAATGACAAAACTTTCTACATTAAAATTATTCATAACAGATATAAAACATTTAAATTAGATCTTAAAACAGCAAAAACTCTACTGGAAACATTTTTAAATTTTAACTATATAGAATTTAAAAATAAAATATATATTCAATCAGAAGGCGTTCCCATGGGAACTTCTTCTAGTCCGTTATTAGCAAATCTAATATTGTTCTGGTACGAAAGAGAATACTTTCTACAAAATAATATTAATTGGCAAATATTCCGTTATGTAGATGACATAATAATATTTAATAATCCACAGTTTAAAAAATTAATACCTGAAATATATCCTAAATACTTGAAACTTAAGAACAATGAAAAAATTTATAGAAACAAAAAAGTTAACTTTTTAGACTTGAATATAGACCTTACAAATAGTGCTGTTAGAGTTTATAATAAAAAGAGTAATTATAATTTCAATATTATAAAATACTGTAATATGAATTCTAATATATCATTAAATTGCTGTAAAGGTATATGTTCCAGCCTTAAATATGCAAAATTTACTTTTGTTAATTATTGTTAAATTATGTAAATTTTAGAAATGTATATAATCTTGATTTTAGAAAATAAAGATAGTTATTAAGTAAACGTGGTTGAGTCATTAGAGTTGGTGAGACAAGAGCTATAAAAGGTATACGTGGTTGAGTCATTAGAGTTAGTAAGACGAGACAATAGCAGTTATTCAAGCTTAAATGAGTTATAGTTAGCTCGCTGAGTTAAGAAGCTTATAATTAAAACCAGCGTTAAAATAAGAACTTGGCGGTGATTCCTCCTTAGTGCCAGGAGGCCAAAGCCAGTTCGATACATGGTCCCTCGAGCCGGATTAGGATTTGAAACAGAAGAAATTTAAGCAGAAACTCAGTGAGAATACAATTGCAAATGTCTCGAGACGAAAGGATCCTCCAAAGAAAGTTAAGTTGCCAAATAAGGAGAATTGATGGATTTATTGAAAGTGTGGATTCAATTATTGAGGCAGGTGAAACAATACGCTTAGAAATAATGGGTGAAGAATTAAAGGAGATCAAAGAGAAAATTGAGAAACTCTACGACGAGCTGTTTTCTTTGGATGAAGTTGATATAGATAAAGAAAGTGAGGCATATGATGGTTCAATGAACAAGATTGGAAGCTTGAGGGTAAAAATAGAAAATGAGAGAAAACTCAAAGACAAACTGGCGGACATAAAGCCAAATGGCTCTCAGGCAAATATAAAATTGCCTCAATTTGACTTGCCGATATATGATGGAGATATGGGCACTTGGATCAACTTCAAAGAGCTATTCCTCACCACCATCGATGCACATCCAGGGTTAACTAATATACAGAAGTTACAATATTTGAATTCAGCAGTAAAAGGCGAAGCGGCCAGATTAATAAGGGGTTTCCCTTTACTAAGTGAAAATTATGGCCAAGCATGGAATACACTGTTATCAAGATATGATAACCCGAGAGAGCTAGCTTATGCCCAGGTGTCAAAAATATTTTCTCTCCGGGCAATTAAGAATCCATCGGCTAAGTGTCTCCATGAATTCATGGATGTTTGTAATGAAGCCATAAGAAACTTAGAAACGCTGGAATTGAAGAGAAATCAATTAGTGGATGTGATCTTGGTGCACTTCCTCCAGCAGAAGTTGAGTGAAAATCTAAGGTTGGATTGGGAACTGTCAGTGGACAACACTCTTCCTTCTTATGACAAGTTCATAGCGTTCATTTCCAGACATGCAAGAAGCATGTCTTGTGCTGTCAGGGAATGTTCAAAAAGGGAAGAAACCACCGGATCGAGATTTCCCAAATGCCAAAGCTACGGGATGCTAATTGAGAAATCGGACACTTGCATATTATGCAAATCTAAGCATCATCCACTATACATGTGCAACTTATTTTGCAAAATGCCTTTAAAAGAAAAATTAAATGTAGTAAAAGGTCATAAATTGTGCTTCAATTGCTTGAGGAAAGGCCATTTCTCATGGAATTGTAGGTTGAACCAACGATGCAAAGTATGCAAGGGAAAGCACCACACGATGATTCATTATGATAAACCGAGCACGGAAGGCGCTTCGGCCCAAGTTGAGAACACAACTCCGAAGGAACATGAAAGTGCTATCAATTTAACTAATACTCAACAGGCAAACTGCATTGATAGCCACGTACTACTCGCAACAGCAGGAATCAAGATAAAAAATGGACTCGGAAAGTTATGCACCTGCAGAGCCCTACTGGACAGCGGTTCCCAAGTCACCATGATAACAAAAGGATGCTGCGAAAGATTGGGACTTGTCCAAAGGAAATCAGATCGGATGATTATAGGGGTTGGAAACACACCAGTGCAGCATTCTTCATCGACAGTAAGTGTGACATTTTGTCCACTGAATAATTCTGAGGAATTCTCGGTAGAGGCAGTAGTCACGGGAGTGCTCACTTCAGAAATTCCGAACTTCAGGTTAAAAGACCCTAATTGGCCAACTTTGAAGAACCTCAAATTGGCAGACCCAGAGTTCTACATACAAGCCCCAATAGATATGATATTGGGAGCAGATATATACACTGAACTTATGTTGAATGGCTCTATATCTCTCGGAGAAGGATTGCCAATGGCTATTAATACAAGACTAGGTTGGGTACTTCTAGGAAAACTCATGGGAACATCGGAGAGTAATACAGAAGTCTGTAACCTGAGTTTACAATCTGAACCAGAACTAGAATTCGTAATGAAAAGATTCTGGGAAATTGAATCTGTGCCGTCACCGGATCTTTGTACACAGGACGAAGATTGTGAAAGGTTATTTTCGAATAACCATGGCAGAGATAGCCATGGAAGGTATTGGGTAAAATTGCCATTCAGACAACATCGACCGCTTCTGGGTGAATCAAGAGAAAAGGCTTTAAGAAGGTTCCTTTTGTTGGAAAGAAAATTGTGTAAGAATGTGAAATTATATGACCAATACCGGGGATTCATGAAGGAATATGAACACTTAAACCACATGGAAAGGGTCCCAATTGCAGAAGTGAAGCGAGAATTGTGCAGTGCTATTACATGCCTCATCATCCAGAAGATGCGGACTATCAGAGGATATTGTGGAAACCATCGCCAGAAGAGCCTGTGGTGGACTATCGACTACTGACTGTTGCCTATGGTACAACTTCGGCTCCATTTTTGGCAATGAGAACATTACAACAGTTAGCAGAAGATGAAGGCCAAAATTATCCTGGGGCTTCTAGGGTGACCTTGAATGATTTCTATGTCGATGATCTGCTAACAGGAGCTCAAACGATTGCTGAAACCAAAGAACTAATAGATCAATTAAAAGACTTAATGAAAAAGGGAGGGTTTCACTTAAGAAAGTGGAATTCAAATTGCCACGAGATAGTGTCTCATGTCGAGGAAATAAACGAAGAGAGGAAAATTAACTTGGAGAAAGGAGCCATATCCAAGATTTTAGGAATTGTATGGGATCATGTACAAGATACGTTTAGAGTTAATATAACTCTTCCTGAGGAAGTTGTTACCAAAAGAGATCTTCTCTCCAATATTGCGAGGATTTTCGATCCAATTGGTTTCCTCTCACCTACTACAGTGGCAATGGCGAATCTCCAGAGGCAGACCGCGGTCAAAGAAGTCGAGGATTTAGAAGGGCTACCAGTCTACCACCGCGCCATATTGAAGGAAAATGGAGAGTGGCCAGAAGTTACCAAAGCCATCCAATGTAGCTACCCGAAGGTCTTTGTCGGCGACGGAACTCATCTTTACCTCCTCATAGAAGATGTGGAATCTCTAGATGGCCCGAATGTCCGCTCGGTATTGTACCAATACCACATCCCTCACAAAAAATGGATCTGGAGAAAAGTGAATGGTTTCGCTCCAATAGTTATTTCCAGGTCTATCGTTTATGCCTCTCACGATAAAAGGGTGTACTTTGTAGGAGGGAGAATACACTCTAGAGGGAATAAGGTAACTTGCACCGACAATATTGTCCGAGTGAAACTTAAAGAGGGTCGGGCTTCTGTTCTAGTGAAAAGCAGGAAGTCGCCCCTAACTGACCTCTTGGTCCTGGCAATGACATTTGCACCATCGGCGTTCTTGTTTATGCTTGCAGAGACCCGCGACCACTCTACTTACAAGGTTTTCTCCTATCATCTCCTAAACAAAGATTGGCATCTGATTGGATCAGACAAAATATTTTGGAAAGAGAAATTTCTCTCTCTTCAGATTTGCTATACCAACAAGAAACTTTTACTATTCCCTCGAATGCAGTGGGAACAACACTTCTGTAATCTGTATAACTACCGACTTCAAACAGATTCCTGGGGGTGTTATACAACTATTCCGATTCTTGGTGAGAAAGAGGGCTATCCAAAAAATATCAATCACTTTACTATTGTGCAGGATTGGGTAAGAGCTGTATTTGTTCACGCCGGGAAGGAGTCGAAATATTTATGGAAGTTGAACCTGAAGTCTAAACAATGGACTGAACTACCAACCTATGTCAAATACAGAGATAGTCAATACACTGCTGTAGCTTTGGACCTGGTGTTCATATTGGGACCAGCTGATAAAGAACACGCGACTGCAGAGAAGTATTTGTCGTTCTTCAAGACCAGAAGGTGCGAGTTGCCCAAGTTCGGGCTGCTACCGGAGTCTACCTACGACCTATTACGAAGTTGGCTCCGCTTCCCTTCAAATCTGAACCAGGGTTCAGCGGCCGGGGGGAGTATGTTCCAGCCTTAAATATGCAAAATTTACTTTTGTTAATTATTGTTAAATTATGTAAATTTTAGAAATGTATATAATCTTGATTTTAGAAAATAAAGATAGTTATTAAGTAAACGTGGTTGAGTCATTAGAGTTGGTGAGACAAGAGCTATAAAAGGTATACGTGGTTGAGTCATTAGAGTTAGTAAGACGAGACAATAGCAGTTATTCAAGCTTAAATGAGTTATAGTTAGCTCGCTGAGTTAAGAAGCTTATAATTAAAACCAGCGTTAAAATAAGAACTTGGCGGTGATTCCTCCTTAGTGCCAGGAGGCCAAAGCCAGTTCGATACAGTATATATTATGGTCAGTTTCTAAGATTTTATAGAATAAATAATATATTAGATAATTCATAGAAGATGTTAAAAATTTAAACATGGAATTTATTAAAAACAAATTTAGTATCAAACAAGTAAAATATTTCAACAGTATATCAATTATAAAATATTTAAAAAAAAATAAATGGAAATATCCATTTATGAAATCAACTTTCTACAATTTCTCTTAATTATAACTAATACAAATTTATAATCTTTAACAGTTAATTAAACTTTGATTAAATAACTGATTAAAAGATTTTTTCACAAGATTTTTAAAGTGTTATAGTATATAATTCATTTTGTTTAATCTCCAATTTCTGGGGAGGAAAATGGAAGTTAAATAAAGGTGAATTTGCACAATTAATAGCTTTATTAAACTCTTATAATTTGCCTTTTTAAAGGAATATTAAAATATGAATAAGTTTTGAATCAGTTATTTTGATATAACTAGCTGTAAAGATTATGAAACTCAACTTTCTTCCCTTAACTATTTTTCCTTTCTTCTTTAATTTTCTTGTTGTTCAAAAAAATTCTGAATAAATGGTCTAAATTTGAAATGTCCCCCCTCGCAACATGTGTCAGCCAGAAATAGATATTCACAATGGAGGACGCCGCGGTCGAGGTAGGTTTACAGTTTGAATTTGTTAACACTTGTATCTGTTATATATGTTCATTTAAATATTTCACTGAAACAACTTAATATTAACACATAAAATCCGGTTTAAAAGAGATCTATGACATAATAAAGAAGGGGTGAAATGTCGTTGGACTTTTATCTGAAGATCCCCGGTCCAGCAGATCTCTTTTTCCAATTTATTTCAATTTAAAGTTTTTTTGTGTATGTCTGGTCTACCATTAGGGTTTCAAAACATAATATCCAAACTTATAACAAATGTTAATTCATACTATAGATATATTACTAAATACAACTATTTATAATCATATTATAAAATAAAAAAAACCTTTAAAAATCTTTTAAAAAAAAGGATAAAATATAAAATTATAAAAATATATATATATATACTAACAATCTTATCTACCTTCTTTACAAATTTTTTTTTCCTTATTATTAGTTTGATTAAAAGTGCATGGTTCTGTCTTTCTCTCTTTTTTCTAACTATTATATATATTCTCTCTTCGATTATTCTATATATAGGATTAGAGTATGTCTAAATGACGTGTAAAAGCCGATGTAATAGACGTTACGTTGTTAATTTTTATTGTTATTAATTATAAATATATAATTAACTTGAGGATGTATTAGAAGTTAAGGATTTTTTTTTCTCTATCTATCTACAAATTAATAACATTTTACAAATTTTATAATTTGAATTTAAATGATCATAATAGTAAAGATAATCTTAATACAAAACTGGACTATAAAATTAAATAACTATTTATTATTATAATTAATTTAGATTTAGCTTGCTAATCTAATCAAATCTAATTGATATAAGTTATCATTATTATCAGTTTGCTCCTTAAGTTTTAAAATTAGAATCACTGTTATAATTTTGTTATATAGTTTCTACACTATATTAATTCATATGAGCTTGCTCTATGATATATTTTTATATATAACATAATATACAAATTAAATTATATTAGATATTCTAATATAAATAAATCTTCATACAGATTTTAATTATCTTTCATTGTTTGATTATTAAAAAGTAAATTATAAAAGTAATTCTAGAAAAAATAACTTCAGAACTTTTGGTTTTTTTCAGTGTTTAGTTAGTTTAAAGATGTTTTTTTATTAGTTATTCTTAAAAATATAACAGATAACAAACAGTAATATCTATATATTTATAGATTAATTATTCAATTTATTACAAATTTTATCACCACAAAAACAATTAAGAAAAATATATTTAAAAATTCATAAGAATAACAAACTAAAAGACTAAAAAAACTACAAACATATTAGTGTTAGCACCTCTTTTATGTTAATTTAAACTCGCTAAGAATTGCCTAAGAAAAAATTGTCAAACTTGTCCCTCTCTTAAGAACCATGACACTTTTCAAACAACTAGTTGTAAATTAGTGAATACTATTTATAAATTAACATGCCAAATTTGTCAACTATCATATATAGGACAAACTTGTAATCCATTAAATATACGAATAAACCTACATAGAAACCACGCTAAAAAATCAATTGGTAATATATATATGAAAGAACACAATCAATTACATACTTTTAACAACTTTAAGATAGAAATACTAGACATATGTCAAAACAAAAAACAACGACTATTATTAGAAAACAACTACATTTATAAACACAACACATTATTCCCTTATGGACTTAACGACGAATTAAACTACACATACAAACCACAAACAGAAGAAATTTCAACCTATGAAATCAGTTGCAAATACAAAAAAAATGAATTTAAAACTAAACCTAATAAAACTAGAGGTAAAACTACAAATAAATTAGGTTACATTGAATTTGAAGAATTACTGGACCCAAAACAAATGTACACTAACAACTTCGTCGATAAATTTATTAAAACATTATTTAAACTAAATAATAATAAATTTATCAAACTCATAGAATATATTAAAATTCATAATCTGACTAACAGATTAATAGATATCACACACGACATCTTTAAATACAGAAAAATTAAACAAGCTACTAATAACATTAATATTATCATTAAATTTAATAACAAT
The DNA here is from genome assembly GCA_030710605.1 of Cordylochernes scorpioides. NCBI lineage: Eukaryota > Metazoa > Arthropoda > Arachnida > Pseudoscorpiones > Chernetidae > Cordylochernes > Cordylochernes scorpioides. The sequence goes on from CP092874.1 coordinate 86,549,072, forward strand.
TTATTTAATCATATTAAATTTAATGATATTTTTAATAACCAAATCATCAATAATCTTTTCCCTATAAAAAATTTAAATTTCAAAACAATCTGGAGATACAACAAAAATATAGGTAATTTAGTTTGCAATTATAACCAATTTATTAATAATTTGGCAAATTTTAAAAAAATTAAATGTAATTGCAACAACTATATTGATAAATATAAGTTCTCAGGTCATATATTAACTAGCAATTTTTCTTTTTTAAATCCAGAATATCAAGAAATTTTAAATAAAGGGTATAAATATATACCTCAAATTAAACACAATTATAATAATACAATTAAATCTATATTAAAAGATATAGATATTTTCATAAATAAAACTAGTATAAAATACAGTATTCCAGAATTTACTTTTCTGGAATGGAAACATAATATTAAAAAGGAAATTATAAATTATTATAATAATACACTTAAATACACAAAACCTAATTCAGACATTCCTTCTTTTAAAGAAAATATAATTAATTTACAGAAGGACTATATTATCACTCCTATAGATAAATGTTCCAATAATTTATCTTTAATTTGTAAAAATCTATACCACGATATACTAAAAAAGGAAATTGATAATAATCATAAATACACTTTTGCTAGAACTACAGGCACAAAAATCAAAAAAGACATCAAAAATGTTGAAAATTCACTAAAAATTTATAATAACCACAAAAATCCAAACATACCAAAGTTCTATATAATTCCTAAACTACACAAAAAACCTATTTCTTTCAGAACAATCACATCTGGTATAAATTCAGTCATAAAAATATTGATATACAATTAGCTTCAACACTACAATTTATTATAAATAAATTAACTAATAAATATAATTATAAATTTATCGACTCAAATAAAAAAATCATTAATTATTTAATGAACAATTGGACAAACATTGAAACAGTACACACATTTGACTTTGAGGACCTATATTCTAAAATAAATTTAAGAGATCTAAATAATAAAATAACCAATTTATTTAATGAATTCATTAATGACAAAACTTTCTACATTAAAATTATTCATAACAGATATAAAACATTTAAATTAGATCTTAAAACAGCAAAAACTCTACTGGAAACATTTTTAAATTTTAACTATATAGAATTTAAAAATAAAATATATATTCAATCAGAAGGCGTTCCCATGGGAACTTCTTCTAGTCCGTTATTAGCAAATCTAATATTGTTCTGGTACGAAAGAGAATACTTTCTACAAAATAATATTAATTGGCAAATATTCCGTTATGTAGATGACATAATAATATTTAATAATCCACAGTTTAAAAAATTAATACCTGAAATATATCCTAAATACTTGAAACTTAAGAACAATGAAAAAATTTATAGAAACAAAAAAGTTAACTTTTTAGACTTGAATATAGACCTTACAAATAGTGCTGTTAGAGTTTATAATAAAAAGAGTAATTATAATTTCAATATTATAAAATACTGTAATATGAATTCTAATATATCATTAAATTGCTGTAAAGGTATATATTATGGTCAGTTTCTAAGATTTTATAGAATAAATAATATATTAGATAATTTCATAGAAGATGTTAAAAATTTAAACATGGAATTTATTAAAAACAAATTTAGTATCAAACAAGTAAAATATTTCAACAGTATATCAATTATAAAATATTTAAAAAAAATAAATGGAAATATCCATTTATGAAATCAACTTTCTATAATTTCTCTTAATTATAACTAATACAAATTTAAAATCTTTAACAGTTAATTAAACTTTGATTAAATAACTGATTAAAAGATTTTTTCACAAGATTTTTAAAGTGTTATAGTATATAATTCATTTTGTTTAATCTCCAATTTCTGGGGAGGAAAATGGAAGTTAAATATAGGTGAATTTGCACAATTAATAGCTTTATTAAACTCTTATAATTTGCCTTTTTAAAGGAATATTAAAATATGAATAAGTTTTGAATCAGTTATTTTGATATAACTAGCTGTAAAGATTATGAAATTCAACTTTCTTCCCTTTAACTATTTTTCCTTTCTTCTTTAATTTTCTTGTTGTTCAAAAAAATTCTGAATAAATGGTCTAAATTTGAAATGTCCCCCCTCGCAACATGTGTCAGCCAGAAATAGATATTCACAATGGAGGACGCCGCGGTCGAGGTAGGTTTACAGTTTGAATTTGTTAACACTTGTATCTGTTATATATGTTCATTTAAATATTTCACTGAAACAACTTAATATTAACACATAAAATCCGGTTTAAAAGAGATCTATGACATAATAAAGAAGGGGTGAAATGTCGTTGGACTTTTATCTGAAGATCCCCGGTCCAGCAGATCTCTTTTTCCAATTTATTTCAATTTAAAGTTTTTTTGTGTATGTCTGGTCTACCATTAGGGTTTCAAAACATAATATCCAAACTTATAACAAATGTTAATTCATACTATAGATATATTACTAAATACAACTATTTATAATCATATTATAAAATAAAAAAAAACCTTTAAAAATCTTTAAAAAAAAAAAGGATAAAATATAAAATTATAAAAATATATATATATATACTAACAATCTTATCTTCCTTCTTTACAATTTTTTTTTTCCTTATTATTAGTTTGATTAAAAGTGCATGGTTCTGTCTTTCTCTCTTTTTTCTAACTATTATATATATTCTCTCTTCGATTATTCTATATATAGGATTAGAGTATGTCTAAATGACGTGTAAAAGCCGATGTAATAGACGTTACGTTGTTAATTTTTATTGTTATTAATTATAAATATATAATTAACTTGAGGATGTATTAGAAGTTAAGGATTTTTTTTTCTCTATCTATCTACAAATTAATAACATTTTACAAATTTTATAATTTGAATTTAAATGATCATAATAGTAAAGATAATCTTAATACAAAACTGGACTATAAAATTAAATAACTATTTATTATTATAATTAATTTAGATTTAGCTTGCTAATCTAATCAAATCTAATTGATATAAGTTATCATTATTATCAGTTTGCTCCTTAAGTTTTAAAATTAGAATCACTGTTATAATTTTGTTATATAGTTTCTACATATAAGAGTTTAATAAAGCTATTAATTGTGCAAATTCACCTTTATTTAACTTCCATTTTCCTCCCCAGAAATTGGAGATTAAACAAAATGAATTATATACTATAACACTTTAAAATTCTTGTGAAAAAATCTTTTAATCAGTTATTTAATCAAAGTTTAATTAACTGTTAAAGATTATAAATTTGTATTAGTTATAATTAAGAGAAATTGTAGAAAGTTGATTTCATAAATGGATATTTCCATTTATTTTTTTTTAAATATTTTATAATTGATATACTGTTGAAATATTTTACTTGTTTGATACTAAATTTGTTTTTAATAAATTCCATGTTTAAATTTTTAACATCTTCTATGAAATTATCTAATATATTATTTATTCTATAAAATCTTAGAAACTGACCATAATATATACCTTTACAGCAATTTAATGATATATTAGAATTCATATTACAGTATTTTATAATATTGAAATTATAATTACTCTTTTTATTATAAACTCTAACAGCACTATTTGTAAGGTCTATATTCAAGTCTAAAAAGTTAACTTTTTTGTTTCTATAAATTTTTTCATTGTTCTTAAGTTTCAAGTATTTAGGATATATTTCAGGTATTAATTTTTTAAACTGTGGATTATTAAATATTATTATGTCATCTACATAACGGAATATTTGCCAATTAATATTATTTTGTAGAAAGTATTCTCTTTCGCACCAGAACAATATTAGATTTGCTAATAACGGACTAGAAGAAGTTCCCATGGGAACGCCTTCTGATTGAATATATATTTTATTTTTAAATTCTATATAGTTAAAATTTAAAAATGTTTCCAGTAGAGTTTTTGCTGTTTTAAGATCTAATTTAAATGTTTTATATCTGTTATGAATAATTTTAATGTAGAAAGTTTTGTCATTAATGAATTCATTAAATAAATTGGTTATTTTATTATTTAGATCTCTTAAATTTATTTTAGAATATAGGTCCTCAAAGTCAAATGTGTGTACTGTTTCAATGTTTGTCCAATTGTTCATTAAATAATTAATGATTTTTTTATTTGAGTCGATAAATTTATAATTATATTTATTAGTTAATTTATTTATAATAAATTGTAGTGTTGAAGCTAATTGTATATCAATATTTTTTATGACTGAATTTATACCAGATGTGATTGTTCTGAAAGAAATAGGTTTTTTGTGTAGTTTAGGAATTATATAGAACTTTGGTATTCTAGTCCTTTATTAGCAAATCTAATATTGTTCTGGTACGAAAGAGAATACTTTCTACAAAATAATATTAATTGGCAAATATTCCGTTATGTAGATGACATAATAATATTTAATAATCCACAGTTTAAAAAATTAATACCTGAAATATATCCTAAATACTTGAAACTTAAGAACAATGAAAAAATTTATAGAAACAAAAAAGTTAACTTTTTAGACTTGAATATAGACCTTACAAATAGTGCTGTTAGAGTTTATAATAAAAAGAGTAATTATAATTTCAATATTATAAAATACTGTAATATGAATTCTAATATATCATTAAATTGCTGTAAAGGTATATATTATGGTCAGTTTCTAAGATTTTATAGAATAAATAATATATTAGATAATTTCATAGAAGATGTTAAAAATTTAAACATGGAATTTATTAAAAACAAATTTAGTATCAAACAAGTAAAATATTTCAACAGTATATCAATTATAAAATATTTAAAAAAAAATAAATGGAAATATCCATTTATGAAATTCAACTTTCTTCCCTTAACTATTTTTCCTTTCTTCTTTAATTTTCTTGTTGTTCAAAAAAATTCTGAATAAATGGTCTAAATTTGAAATGTCCCCCCTCGCAACATGTGTCAGCCAGAAATAGATATTCACAATGGAGGACGCCGCGGTCGAGGTAGGTTTACAGTTTGAATTTGTTAACACTTGTATCTGTTATATATGTTCATTTAAATATTTCACTGAAACAACTTAATATTAACACATAAAATCCGGTTTAAAAGAGATCTATGACATAATAAAGAAGGGGTGAAATGTCGTTGGACTTTTATCTGAAGATCCCCGGTCCAGCAGATCTCTTTTTCCAATTTATTTCAATTTAAAGTTTTTTTGTGTATGTCTGGTCTACCATTAGGGTTTCAAAACATAATATCCAAACTTATAACAAATGTTAATTCATACTATAGATATATTACTAAATACAACTATTTATAATCATATTATAAAATAAAAAAAAACTTTAAAAATCTTCAAAAAAAAAGGATAAAATATAAAATTATAAAAATATATATATATATACTAACAATCTTATCTACCTTCTTTACAAATTTTTTTTTCCTTATTATTAGTTTGATTAAAAGTGCATGGTTCTGTCTTTCTCTCTTTTTTCTAACTATTATATATATTCTCTCTTCGATTATTCTATATATAGGATTAGAGTATGTCTAAATGACGTGTAAAAGCCGATGTAATAGACGTTACGTTGTTAATTTTTATTGTTATTAATTATAAATATATAATTAACTTGAGGATGTATTAGAAGTTAAGGATTTTTTTTTCTCTATCTATCTACAAATTAATAACATTTTACAAATTTTATAATTTGAATTTAAATGATCATAATAGTAAAGATAATCTTAATACAAAACTGGACTATAAAATTAAATAACTATTTATTATTATAATTAATTTAGATTTAGCTTGCTAATCTAATCAAATCTAATTGATATAAGTTATCATTATTATCAGTTTGCTCCTTAAGTTTTAAAATTAGAATCACTGTTATAATTTTGTTATATAGTTTCTACACTATATTAATTCATATGAGCTTGCTCTATGATATATTTTTTATATATAACATAATATACAAATTAAATTATATTAGATATTCTAATATAAATAAATCTTCATAGAGATTTTAATTATCTTTCATTGTTTGATTATTAAAAAGTAAATTATAAAAGTAATTCTAGAAAAAATAACTTCAGAACTTTTGGTTTTTTTCAGTGTTTAGTTAGTTTAAAGATGTTTTTTTTATTAGTTATTCTTAAAAATATAACAGATAACAAACAGTAATATCTATATATTTATAGATTAATTATTCAATTTATTACAAATTTTATCACCACAAAAACAATTAAGAAAACTATATTTAAAAATTCATAAGAATAACAAACTAAAAAACTAAAAAAAACTACAAACATATTAGTGTTAGCACCTCTTTTATGTTAATTTAAACTCGCTAAGAATTGCCTAAGAAAAAATTGTCAAACTTGTCCCTCTCTTAAGAACCATGACACTTTTCAAACAACTAGTTGTAAATTAGTGAATACTATTTATAAATTAACATGCCAAATTTGTCAACTATCATATATAGGACAAACTTGTAATCCATTAAATATACGAATAAACCTACATAGAAACCACCCTAAAAAATCAATTGGTAATATATATATGAAAGAACACAATCAATTACATACTTTTAACAACTTTAAGATAGAAATACTAGACATATGTCAAAACAAAAAACAACGACTATTATTAGAAAACAACTACATTTATAAACACAACACATTATTCCCTTATGGACTTAACGACGAATTAAACTACACATACAAACCACAAACAGAAGAAATTTCAACCTATGAAATCAGTTGCAAATACAAAAAAAATGAATTTAAAACTAAACCTAATAAAACTAGAGGTAAAACTACAAATAAATTAGGTTACATTGAATTTGAAGAATTACTGGACCCAAAACAAATGTACACTAACAACTTCGTCGATAAATTTATTAAAACATTATTTAAACTAAATAATAATAAATTTATCAAACTCATAGAATATATTAAAATTCATAATCTGACTAACAGATTAATAGATATCACACACGACATCTTTAAATACAGAAAAATTAAACAAGCTACTAATAACATTAATATTATCATTAAATTTAATAACAATTTATTTAATCATATTAAATTTAATGATATTTTTAATAACCAAATCATCAATAATCTTTTCCCTATAAAAAATTTAAATTTCAAAACAATCTGGAGATACAACAAAAATATAGGTAATTTAGTTTGCAATTATAACCAATTTATTAATAATTTGGCAAATTTTAAAAAAATTAAATGTAATTGCAACAACTATATTGATAAATATAAGTTCTCAGGTCATATATTAACTAGCAATTTTTCTTTTTTAAATCCAGAATATCAAGAAATTTTAAATAAAGGGTATAAATATATACCTCAAATTAAACACAATTATAATAATACAATTAAATCTATATTAAAAGATATAGATATTTTCATAAATAAAACTAGTATAAAATACAGTATTCCAGAATTTACTTTTCTGGAATGGAAACATAATATTAAAAAGGAAATTATAAATTATTATAATAATACACTTAAATACACAAAACCTAATTCAGACATTCCTTCTTTTAAAGAAAATATAATTAATTTACAGAAGGACTATATTATCACTCCTATAGATAAATGTTCCAATAATTTATCTTTAATTTGTAAAAATCTATACCACGATATACTAAAAAAGGAAATTGATAATAATCATAAATACACTTTTGCTAGAACTACAGGCACAAAAATCAAAAAAGACATCAAAAATGTTGAAAATTCACTAAAAATTTATAATAACCACAAAAATCCAAACATACCAAAGTTCTATATAATTCCTAAACTACACAAAAAACCTATTTCTTTCAGAACAATCACATCTGGTATAAATTCAGTCATAAAAAATATTGATATACAATTAGCTTCAACACTACAATTTATTATAAATAAATTAACTAATAAATATAATTATAAATTTATCGACTCAAATAAAAAAATCATTAATTATTTAATGAACAATTGGACAAACATTGAAACAGTACACACATTTGACTTTGAGGACCTATATTCTAAAATAAATTTAAGAGATCTAAATAATAAAATAACCAATTTATTTAATGAATTCATTAATGACAAAACTTTCTACATTAAAATTATTCATAACAGATATAAAACATTTAAATTAGATCTTAAAACAGCAAAAACTCTACTGGAAACATTTTTAAATTTTAACTATATAGAATTTAAAAATAAAATATATATTCAATCAGAAGGCGTTCCCATGGGAACTTCTTCTAGTCCGTTATTAGCAAATCTAATATTGTTCTGGTACGAAAGAGAATACTTTCTACAAAATAATATTAATTGGCAAATATTCCGTTATGTAGATGACATAATAATATTTAATAATCCACAGTTTAAAAAATTAATACCTGAAATATATCCTAAATACTTGAAACTTAAGAACAATGAAAATATTTATAGAAACAAAAAAGTTAACTTTTTAGACTTGAATATAGACCTTTCAAATAGTGCTGTTAGAGTTTATAATAAAAAGAGTAATTATAATTTCAATATTATAAAATACTGTAATATGAATTCTAATATATCATTAAATTGCTGTAAAGGTATATATTATGGTCAGTTTCTAAGATTTTATAGAATAAATAATATATTAGATAATTTCATAGAAGATGTTAAAAATTTAAACATGGAATTTATTAAAAACAAATTTAGTATCAAACAAGTAAAATATTTCAACAGTATATCAATTATAAAATATTTAAAAAAAAATAAATGGAAATATCCATTTATGAAATCAACTTTCTATAATTTCTCTTAATTATAACTAATACAAATTTATAATCTTTAACAGTTAATTAAACTTTGATTAAATAACTGATTAAAAGATTTTTTCACAAGATTTTTAAAGTGTTATAGTATATAATTCATTTTGTTTAATCTCCAATTTCTGGGGAGGAAAATGGAAGTTAAATATAGGTGAATTTGCACAATTAATAGCTTTATTAAACTCTTATAATTTGCCTTTTTAAAGGAATATTAAAATATGAATAAGTTTTGAATCAGTTATTTTGATATAACTAGCTGTAAAGATTATGAAATTCAACTTTCTTCCCTTTAACTATTTTTCCTTTCTTCTTTAATTTTCTTGTTGTTCAAAAAAATTCTGAATAAATGGTCTAAATTTGAAATGTCCCCCCTCGCAACATGTGTCAGCCAGAAATAGATATTCACAATGGAGGACGCCGCGGTCGAGGTAGGTTTACAGTTTGAATTTGTTAACACTTGTATCTGTTATATATGTTCATTTAAATATTTCACTGAAACAACTTAATATTAACACATAAAATCCGGTTTAAAAGAGATCTATGACATAATAAAGAAGGGGTGAAATGTCGTTGGACTTTTATCTGAAGATACCCGGTCCAGCAGATCTCTTTTTCCAATTTATTTCAATTTAAAGTTTTTTGTGTATGTCTGGTCTACCATTAGGGTTTCAAAACATAATATCCAAACTTATAACAAATGTTAATTCATACTATAGATATATTACTAAATACAACTATTTATAATCATATTATAAAATAAAAAAACCTTTAAAAATCTTTAAAAAAAAAAAGGATAAAATATAAAATTATAAAAATATATATATATATACTAACAATCTTATCTACCTTCTTTACAAAATTTTTTTTTTCCTTATTATTAGTTTGATTAAAAGTGCATGGTTCTGTCTTTCTCTCTTTTTTCTAACTATTATATATATTCTCTCTTCGATTATTCTATATATAGGATTAGAGTATGTCTAAATGACGTGTAAAAGCCGATGTAATAGACGTTACGTTGTTAATTTTTATTGTTATTAATTATAAATATATAATTAACTTGAGGATGTATTAGAAGTTAAGGATTTTTTTTTCTCTATCTATCTACAAATTAATAACATTTTACAAATTTTATAATTTGAATTTAAATGATCATAATAGTAAAGATAATCTTAATACAAAACTGGACTATAAAATTAAATAACTATTTATTATTATAATTAATTTAGATTTAGCTTGCTAATCTAATCAAATCTAATTGATATAAGTTATCATTATTATCAGTTTGCTCCTTAAGTTTTAAAATTAGAATCACTGTTATAATTTTGTTATATAGTTTCTACACTATATATATATATATATATATATATATATATATATATATAAATGAATGTTTGTATGTTTGTTTGTTTGTTTGTATGTCCGGTATACAAATTCGCAGTAGTTCACTAATTCAAACCAAAATTTCCATACATAGGTTAAAAAAAATACGGGGAAGACGATAGGCTATTTTAAAAAAAATATATAAATCAATTATTAAAACTATATATTCAAATTATTCTACTTAGCTCACGAACAGCGCCCCATTATCAAAGATTAGATTAAATTATGCTGATGCAAACACATAGATAATGTTAATAACAAACAATTATAAAAAAAATCTTATCTAAATATATATCACTCGGATAAATATGCACACGGGTCAATCCCGGGGCGAAGCCCGGGTCACCCGTCTAGTACAAAATAAAACATGATACAAAAAATCGCTAATAGGACACGAATTAAAACCTCTAGGAGGGTTCACCACTGATGAGCCAAGCCCTTCCAATATTTTTCATCGCAGAAGTTTGTTTTATGTGTAAAAGAACATTCGTGTTTTAATGCTTTCATTTCCTAAATATAGATGGCGCGATATTGCTTTATATTAATTTATGCCAAACTGGCTTTGTACTTATTGTTTGCGGAAGAGTATTGTTCGATATAAATATTTATATGTAATTCTACTGTCCTAAAAGCTTATGTCCATAGTTTACTTAAACATCATTTCTAAGATTCCACCCTTCAGTGTAGCATATATAAGCAGAATGGTCCAATACAGTATAAGGATAAAAGCCAGACGATAAAAGCCAGACCTCTTGAGCTCTGGGTCTTGATCTCCGGTCTCGATCCCTGACATGATCTCTTAACTAATTTTGAGGCCTGCGGCGCCTGAGTTGTGCTTGGTGCTGCCTTGGCTCCCTCATAAACGGCGCTCTCGCCCTCTTCTCCCCCGGGGTGCCCACTTGCCTTCCGGCGCCTCTCCAGCCCTCTCCTTGGCCCTCCATTGCGACGGGCGCTTGGTGACTCCTAAAGATGATTTGTGCCTTAAAATGCTTATCCGAAAAGCATGTAGAAGGCACAATAATTGTACGATCCAATACAGTATTAAAGTTCTAAGAAGCAGTCTGGTAGGTAAAACTGGGAAAAATCGCTAGGAGGTATCACCACTGATGTGCCAAGAGCCATCTTAAGTTTTTTTCATCGCAGTAAGGACATTAGAAGTTTGTTTTATGTGTAAAGGAAACATTCGTTCCTTAATGGTTTCATTTCCCAGTTAAATTATTATCAGATACTTTGAGATCTAAAGGGAATTCACCAGGTATGCATTTTTCTATCTTGTCTTGAACCGTCTAAGAACTTCATTAGTTAGGAACACATAGTACGCTGTCGTTAATCAACCAGGACATTAATTCATTCGTTAAACGAACGTATATAGATCGACTGTCAGCTTAAAACCGTGTAAATATTTTAGCTTAATAAAACTAATTGTCACAAAACAATAATGCGCCATCTATACATATATAAAATGAAAGGATTTAAAAGCACGAATGTTTCTTTTATACACAATACAAATTTAACCACTAATGAGCCAAGCCCTCCCAATATATTTTTCATGCAGTAAGGGCAGTAGAAGTTTGTATTATGCATAAAAAGAAACATTCGTGCTTTTAAATCCTTTCATTTTAGCTTAATAAAACTGATTGTTTCAATATTTGAGGAACCAATATTTTGATCTCTACTAAATATAGATTAATGCGAACAAACCTGATAGACAATTTATTGTTTCACAGAGTAAATTTTATTCTTATAACAAATATGGTAAACGCCTCTTCTCCACGACTATATTTTTATTTATTTTTAGCATATAAAATGGTTTCTTTCAAGCAATAAACATATAAAAGTTAATATGATCGTTTGAAAGAGAGAGAGTTCTTATTTCTACTTGCTCACTCACGATGCGAATGTTAATTGAATAATATGGTGCTTTTTGTGGATAGAGAGCGTATATGAAGCGGCTAGTGAAGATGACAATGTATATAGAGCCGCTAGTGTGTGTATAGAAAACTTGTATATTGTTAAATCAATTTTAATGCGCCTTACATTTATTCAAAATATTCTATGATATTTAATATTTATTTAAAACAGCTTTTTTATATTATTATCATTCCTTTTGTAATATTTTATTGTACATATATCTTGATTGCTTATTGGAGCAAGGTCGGGATAGCTCAGTTGGGAGAGCACTAGACTGAACATTTAGCCTCCCTGGTTCGATCCCGGGTCCCGGCAATTTAGGGGATGTAGCTCAGTGGTAGAGCGTTCGCTTCGCATGTGAAAGGCCTCGGGTTCAATCCGCAGCATCTCCAGTTTTTTCGCTCCTGTTCGAGCGTATTTTTCAGGGCTCAAAAATCATTCATTATGGTTAGTAGCACCGTAAATAAAGATATTTCCGTTCCGAGTGAGAGAGGACCTAGACGGCGGATCACGACCTACGAAGAAGACAACGAATAAATAAACACAATAACTTTAAAAGGTGATTTATTTTTATTTACTTCTATTTGCTTTAAGTATGGAAACCTGCTCGGGAAACGTGTATAACACCAAGAAGGAGAAACCAAGGTCGACGACCCTGCAAAGCTGCAACTTGGTGCAACAATATAGAGCCGCTAGTGTGTGTAGAAAACGTGTATACAGAGAGAAAGTCTAGGGTGAGGTTAGAAAGAAAATTACAATATATAAGAATGACTATAATGTGGATAGAGAGCCTATATAAAGTGGCTAGTGAAGATGACAATGTATATAGCAACAACAACAACAACAATAGCCTTTATTGGGCACACGTGCCATACAGGATTCTCCCGGTAGGACAAAGTAAATAAATAACAAATTAGCATCATAGTTGTATACAAATGTTGGGTATTGACCTCGACCAATTATCGAGTTGGATCCGGTGTCTGTGCTAAATATTTTGATTGAGCTGATTTCCAGTATTTATAAAAAGCGATTGCAAAGGGTCTGGATTTTACGACTTTTGCCATTAAAGCATAAGGCGAATTGCCATTATATAGCCGGTCTCTTGACGAAGAATTTCTCTTTCTTCTTCCATTGCCTTACGGTAGAACATGTAGTATGGAAAATCGAGACTAAATTCACCGTTGCATAAGGTGCATTTTATGGTCTTAGTTTTCAATAGTGAAACATGATTAATTCTCTGTACTACAAAAAGGCTTCTTTTGCAATGATTCTCTTTAAGGTTAGGGGGATATTGTCATTCAGATAGCATTCCATTGTAGGTGATGAATGAAAGTATTTATAGTGAGAGTAGAGTACTGATTTTCTTATTCTTACATAATCCAGCTGCAAGGACTGATCGGTTGCCGTTCTAATAATTAAGGGGATGTATCTTTGTAGAATATTGATGTCTGTAACAATGTATATAGAGCCGCTAGTGTGTGTATAGAAAACTTGTATATATATATATAGTCTAGGAAGAGGAGGGTTTAGAAAGAATGTGCAAAAGAGAAAGACTATATTGTAGACAGAGAACGGATATAATGAGGCTAGTGAAGATGAAAACGCCTATAGAGCTGCTAGTGTGTATAGAAAACGTGTTAATAAAGAGTGTCTAGGATGGGGTTCGAAATAATGTGCAATAGACAAATTGCACACTATATTGTTGATAAAGAATGCGGATAAAGAGCTAGTAAATATACACAATGTATATAGAGCCGCTATTGTGTATAGAAAACTTGTATATATAGAAAGAGTATAAGGTGAGGTTAGAGAGAATGTACAATAGAGAGCAATATTTAAAGCGGCTAGTGAAGATGACAATGCATATAGAGCCGCTAGTGGGTATAGAAAACTTGTATATATTGTTACATCATGATTAATGGCGTATTTATTATATTATTTTTAATATATTTGAAATTTAAATTATATATTTATTTATTTTTATATTCTATGATATTTATTTAAAACAGATTATTTTTAGATTATCATCATTTGTATTTAGGTACACTGTGACTTCACTGCTCTCTTTGATGTGAGAAAATAAATAAATTATTCTGGTGGCTACATAAGGTAGACTTATCTCATTATTCCCTTTTATAAATTTGTAGGATGGTTGAAACACGCTCTGGTAAGATGCAAGACCCAGCACAGGAGAGAATCAAGGCTGAAGAGTCTGCCAAGCCGCAACCTGGTGCAACAATTGGTAGAGATGCTAGTTCCGACCCAGTTGTCCTGAATCCCAACATCGACATCCCCAAGTATGATGGAACAGAAGACCCTCGCCCATGGATTGAATCTCTTGAAGAAATTGGCTTCCTGTACCATTGGGCAGACTACATTATCTCCCGTTATGCTGCCATGAATATGATTGGTAGCGCCAAAACCTGGCTGAACCTACACAAAGTAAGTTTCACCAGCTGGGAAAATTTCAAGAGCCGCCTAATTGAGGATTTTGCCTCAGACGCCAACAAAGAAGAAATGAGGATGAGATTAAACAGGATACAACAGTGGAATGAACCTGCAATCAGGTTCGCAGAGGATATCCTTGTACTGTGCAACAAGGTCGACCCCCAAATGGAAGAAGAGACTAAAATAAACTGGGTTATTGGAGGGTTAAAGAAAGAATACTCTTTTGCCCTTCACCTAAACCCTCCTAAAAATACCAATGAACTTCTAGAAATTTGTAAAAAGCTGGATTTGTTCGAAAAGAATTACCAAGAACGTGCAGAAAAATCAAAAGCTCTTTATAATGGACCACGCTCTCCTCGTCCCCATCATCAAGAGCAATGGAAGAATGCTACGTCGTTCAGAAGACCATATCAGAACACCTCCAAGCCCCAGGCCCCCGCTCCGAGGTACTACCAGAACACCTCCAAGCCCCAGGCCCCCACTCCGAGGTATTACCAGAACAAGCCTCTGCCCCAGGTATCTGCCCCTAGACGATCTTACACTCCCAATCCTGAGCCAAAACCGGTCTACCCAAGTAAAACATACAATAAGAATCCAAATTCAAATAGGAATAGGACAGAAGACGGGAGACCAATATGTTTCAAGTGTAACAAGCCAGGACACGTAGCGCGGTATTGCAGAGTCAGGTTTGTAAGAATTGTGGAAGAGGACCCCATAGTTACACAAGACAAGGTCGAAGAAGAAATCCGAATGGATAATGGAACTCAGAAGT
Source organism: Cordylochernes scorpioides (assembly GCA_030710605.1). Lineage (NCBI taxonomy): Eukaryota > Metazoa > Arthropoda > Arachnida > Pseudoscorpiones > Chernetidae > Cordylochernes > Cordylochernes scorpioides. The sequence continues at coordinate 86,564,397 of CP092874.1, forward strand.
CGAGACCTCTGCTCTACTCTGACGTAAGTAATAGCCCGTACTCGAGTATCCCTACAAGGAATAGATATGCTGCATTAGAAGATTTAAACTAAACATCGCGCCTGAGTCCGTCAATCAAAGCAAGTCGACCATAAATGGAATTAAAAAGTTAGACCCCAAATATAAAATGAACATTAACGTGGATAGAATCGGTATCTGCGAAGCTTTGATTGATACAGGCGCCGATCTTTCAGTGGTCGACCTTAGTACAGCTCTTAACACAGGTCTTGAAATAATAAATCCTGATAAAATGTGCTCTGGACCCGATGGCAAAGAATTAGATATCGTAGGAAATATTATTTTAAATATAAAATTTGATGACAAAACAATTACACATCAATTTGTGATAATGAGAACACATTTGCGAATATTTATACTTGGACGTGATTTTCTTAAGAAAATGAACGCAAAAATTGATTGTCAGCGTGAAATAATCAAATATGACTTGACAGAAAATCGTGACGTAATCAAATATCAACAGAAGAAAATAAAAAGTGCAAAGGATGCCATTATACCAGAACTTTCTATTAAATTGATTAATGCATTTGTAGAAGCAGAGGATGGCGAATACATCATCGAGGAGAACCATAAAATGTTTCAAACAAATGGACTTCGACTAGCGAGAAGCTTAATAAATGTTGTGAATAAGGAAACATATATCTGGATAACAAACCCTTACCCTCGACCATTAAAAATATTAAAAAACCAAACCTTGTGCTTTGGAAGCCAGCCAGCCGAAGTGAATCTTATGGAAGAAAGTGAACAAAAAGAGCATGAAGAACCCCAATTTCAGATAAACGAAAATTTAGCATATACGGAAAAGGAGCAATTGAAACAAGTTTTGGAAAGGTACGAGGATTTGTTTTCGTCGGGATTAGGAAGATCCAACTTAGCGAAACATCGGATCGATACAGAAGGCGCGAAACCGATCAAACACAAGCCGTATAGGGTGAGCGCGAAAGAGCGAGAAATCATAAAAGAACAAATTGATGAAATGCTCAGAGACGGCATAATTAGACCATCCTCGAGTCCATGGTCCTTCCCTGTAATCTTGGTCAAGAAGCGAGATGGTAAGTACAGATTTTGCGTTGACTACAGAAAATTGAATGATGTAACAGTGAAGGATGTTTACCCAATTCCCAGAATTGATGAAGTATTGGATACACTTCAAGGATCCAAATACTTTTCAGCAATTGACCTTAAATCAGGATATTGGCAAGTAGAGGTTGAGGAGAAAGATAAAGAAAAGACAGCCTTCACTACAGCACATGGCCTATATGAGTTCAACGTAATGCCCTTTGGTCTATGCAATGCCCCTGCTACATTTGAGAGGAACATGGAAAATATGCTTGGTAATCTTAGATGGCAAATTTGCTTATGTTATCTAGATGACGTAATCATTTATAGCTCGGATTTTTCAACACATCTCAAAAGAATAGAAGCTGTTTTAAAATGTTTTCGCGAGGCTAATTTAAAATTGAACAACAAAAAAATGCCAATTTGCTTTCGAAGAACTGGAGATTCTTGGGCATATAACTAATCAACATGGTATAAAACCAGCGGAGCATAATATCAAGGCTATTAGAGATTTTCCTCGGCCCAAAAAGATAAAAGAAGTTCAATCATTTTTAGGAATGTGCTCATATTATAGAAAATTTATCAAAGGTTTTTCAAAAATTGCCGATCCATTAACCAGTCTTATAAAAAAGAATGTACCTTTTACCTGGACAGAAAATCAAGAAAAAGCATTTCAAACCCTTAAAGTAGCATTGATAAATCCTCCAATCTTAGGGCACTTTGACCCGAATGCAATTACTTACATTCATACTGACGCATCTAACATCGGCCTGGGTGCAACATTAGTCCAAAAGTTCGGCGATAAAGAAAAAGTTATCTCATATTTAAGTCGAACACTGAGCAAACCTGAGCAAAATTATTCGACTACCGAAAAAGAATGTCTAGCTGTTGTGTGGTCAATGTCCAAGTTACGACCCTACCTATATGGAAGGCACTTCAAAATCGTAACTGATCATCACGCACTATGCTGGCTTAAGAATCTGAAAGATCCGACCGGCCGATTAGCACGATGGGCACTGAAGATTCAGGAATATAATTTCGAAATCATACATAAATCGGGTAAAAAACATCTGGACGCTGATGGTCTATCTAGAGGACCCTTACCTGAAAACGAATGGGACGAAGATTATGAAAGACTATTTCTGAATCAAATAATAGACGAAAAGGATGATTTTATTGAGAATATTAAGGAGAACCTTAGTGGAAACAAGCGTTCAATTACACAGAACTTCAAAGAAGAAAATGGGTGTCTCTACAAGAAAAATCCAAATCCTGAAGGTAGGGCATGGTTGCTGGTAGTGCCAAAGAAGAGAAGGAAGGAAGTCATGAGTGAATACCACAACCATATGCTGAATGGCCATCTGGGCGTCGCCAGAACCACTTACCGATTGAAGAATAAATACTATTGGCCTTCCATGTTGAAAGATGTTTCAGAATTTGTAAAGACGTGCCATCTTTGCCAAAGTCGGAAAGGTTCGAATCACTTGCCTTCTGGACTTCTACAACCTATTCCCCCAGCTAACTACCCTTTTGAAAGAATCGGAATTGACTTTGTTGGCCCCTTGCCATCAATGAAAAGAAGAAGGAAGTGGATAATTGTGTTGACTGATTATTATACCAAGTATGCTGAAACAAAGGCAGTATCAGAAGCAACCGTGAAAGAAGTCTCTACATTTTTAATCGAACATATTATTTTACGTCACGGGGCCCCAAGATTTCTTATTAGCGATAGAGGTTCACAATTCACTAGCAATTTGATGAAGGAGGTAAAGAAAATGTGCAAAGTGAAACACTGCTTCACAACGAGCTACCACCCCCAGACTAACGGACTAACGGAACGGCTAAATAGAACTTTAATCAATATGATCAGCATGTATGTGAACACAGACCAAAAGAACTGGGATGAAATCCTCCCTTTTATCACCCACGCGTATAATACCACGATTCAAGAAACCACAGGCTACTCTCCATTTTTCCTGTTGTTTGGAAGGGAACCCATGTCCCTCTTAGACGACGAGAATATCCCAACGGACAGTAACATGGACGATTACGACGAATATATTGAAAACTACTTAGATAAAATAGCAAGGACGAGACAGGTAGTCATTAACAACACAGAGAAGACTCAGGAAAGAATGAAAAGAAACTATGACAAAAAACACAATGAGAAAATCTATGAACCAGGACATTTAGTGGCAGTTTGGACACCAGTCAGGAAAATCGGAAAATGCGAAAAACTATTGAGAAAATATTTTGGCCCATATCGAATATTAAAGAAGCTGTCTAACGTAAATTACTTAATTGAGCCGAAAGATAATCCTGGCCAAGACCCATTGATTGTCCATGTCTCAAGACTCAAACCCTATTTTGAGAGAATTGATGAGGTAACTCACGAGGACGTGACGACCTCTGGAGAGGGGGAAGTGTTACATCATGATTAATGGCGTATTTATTATATTATTTTTAATATATTTGAAATTTAAATTATATATTTATTTATTTTTATATTCTATGATATTTATTTAAAACAGATTATTTTTAGATTATCATCATTTGTATTTAGGTACACTGTGACTTCACTGCTCTCTTTGATGTGAGAAAATAAATAAATTATTCTGGTGGCTACATAAAGTAGACTTATCTCATTATTCCCTTTTATAAATTTGTAGGATGGTTGAAACACGCTCTGGTAAGATGCAAGACCCAGCACAGGAGAGAATCAAGGCTGAAGAGTCTGCCAAGCCGCAACCTGGTGCAACAATATAGAAAGAGTATAAGGTGAGGTTAGAGAGAATGTACAATAGAGAGCAATATTTAAAGCGGCTAGTGAAGATGACAATGCATATAGAGCCGCTAGTGGGTATAGAAAACTTGTATATATAGATAGTTTAGGAATGCGGGGTTAGAAATAATGTACAATATATAAGAACAACTATATTGTGGAGACAGAGAGCGGTATTTACTTACAGAGAGCGCCGTGAAGGTGGTTCAACTAGATACTGTGGCAGAAGATAGCGAGTTCAAAGTTTTGTTTGTCGTCTTGATAATTCGATATCACGATAAAAACGGGATCGCTCTAGCTCTTTCTTTTTTCTCTCTCTTGGCGTAACTCGAATTCCTGGAGCCACCACCAACAATCCGGTCTTTAGACATCTAATGGGGGACATCCAGTTTATCATATATCGCCAGTAGAAATAGGCGACTGCTTTTACTGTAAGTGCACCACATATCTACACATGTGAAAAGCAGTTCGGCTTTTGCACTTACAAATATGTCAGAACCCCATTTGATTACTTGCACTCACTGGTGGGGTTGTACTTTTGCAAGAATCGGGGCCAATTGGAGCATTTTTTTAATTAGAAAAAAGTTCCCAATGCGGGTTTCGAACCTGGATCGTAGCGGTCGAAAACCAACTGTTAAGACCACCCTTCAACCGACCCTCTTAGAGTAATCCCGAGATAAGGTTGTTTCACTAAGCTATAGACATAAGCTTTAAGGACAGTTGACAACTTTTTTATAAAAAAGAAAAAATGTACTAAATTGTTTTATTTCTTGTATATAAATGTCACTCTGATAGTTTAGGTTTAAATTAAGCTTAACTGGCCTTTGATGATATGTTTGCGGAGCTCGATGCAAACATACAGTTATACAGGTTGACTTTTTGTCTGAATTTGCCAAAAAAAACTGGTGCTGTGGCTCATTTTTATCACCACCAATACGTTTTTATGCTGGGGTAGTGGTGGTGTCTTGTTCATGGAGCAGATCAGACCGGTCCTTGTACCCTGATCACAATATCGGCCAACTGAGGTGGTGGTGTCTTGTCCATGGAGCAGATCAGATCGGTCCTTGTACCCTGATCACAATACCGTCCAACTGAGGTGGTGGTGGTGTCTTGTCCATGGAGCAGATCAGATCGGTCCATGTACCCTGATCACAATACTGGCCAACTGAGGTGGTGTATGGATGTCCTCTTCCGGATTGATGTCGGCCATATAGAGGGCTGCAAGGATGGTCAGGCAACTTGGAAAGTGGGGGTGCCATTGCCCCGTTAGTCAGCCATATTTCAGAGTTTCTTGTTCATGGTTACCGTAGCGGCTCGGGGTTCACGACACCGTACTACAGGGCAGTCCCTTACTTGTGCTGCTTCTCCCACCCACCATGTATAGGATTTCTGGGCGGGTTATTATACTGGTGTAATAAACCAAATACAGTCGAACCTCTTTAATTCAACACCCCAAGGGATCAGAGCTTTCGGTTGAATTAAAGGAAGTGTTGAATTAAGGTTAGATGATTAGTCATGAAAATAATATTTTTAAAAAATTGCTTTGTAATATAAATTAATGATATTAATTGAAACCATTGTATATGTACTTTTTTGTATTTATTTTTTATTTTGATGATTAAATTTTAGTATCAGGGACAAAATGGCAATAATACAATTTTGAAACATAAATAATTACAAATAAAATTTATTTTAATTGAAGAATATAGCAGTTGAAAGGAAATAAATATGGAAAATAAAAAGAAAATTTTAAAATAACATTTAAAAATAATCATGAATATATATATTTTTTAAAATCCTTTATAGATGTCTGCTTTTTCACTGAAATCCTATTCAAAATGTATTCCAGATGGTCTATTTAAAAAAAAAAAGCATGCATGTCTTTCTTTCTTTGGAATGTGTTTTAAATAACAAAGAGCTTTTATTGTATTAAAGGCATCCACTGCTGCTGTAGGTGTTATTGATTTTGTGTTTAAATCTTTTATAATAACATGGAAATGGAATATTGAAATGAAATGTTATCATAATAATTGTGGCTACATTTTATGAAGATTTATTTATTTAAAAATATATTATTTGTAGATTTTTAAAAATAACTAAAATATTTCAATGCTGAAAATTAAAAAGAAAATAATATTTTTAATTAGCGAACAAAGCCTAAATTCCCGCGTAAAAAAAAAAGGAAAAAAAACAATAACCTTCGCGACATTGCGCAACGGCACTGCAAAGTGAAACTTAAACTAATAGAAACCAAAATTTAAAAAAAAAGGGCTAAAAACTATTATATACTTATTATGTAAAGAATCAAGCATAAAAAACAAGAAACAAGGTTAAGCAAAATTATACTTATATATAAAGAATTATGCATAAAAAACAAGATAAAAAAGGTTAAGCAAAAAAAGTAAAGTAAAATTAAAGTAGTCTTAGGGAAGGGAGATAAAAAATAAGTGTCAGGGGGAATGTCCAGCGTTGTGTTCACACAGTACCTCGGGTGCAGCACCGTCGCTGGCTTAGCTTGGTTCCACTTTGTCGCGGCTCGTGCGATGTCCAAAGCGTCCTTTCCGTGTCCTTTCCGTCCACGAGACTCTGCTTGTGGGATACTCCAAGACGTCCTTTCCGTCCACAAGACGCTGCCTGTAGGATACTTCTCGGGCGCGTCTGCCCCGCCTGGGCCGCTGCTGCTAACTAACTAAGCGAGAAAAAAAAAAGGAAGACGCCACATGGCGGGCTGTCCCGGGCCTGCAGAACAACCAAACAAAATTCCAGACGTCCACTTGACTTTTGCCTCCCCGGGCCATCTGGTGACCTTTGCCCTCGGTCGGTTCCAGCTGGGAGTTTCCCCGACCATGTCGATATCTTGCTCGTTGTCTCCCTTCACCTAAGACCTTCATTCTATGTACAAAAGTAAAGGATCTATAAAATAGTTTTAACATTCTCCCACAAAATTTTGCTCTGAAAGAAGTCAAAATTAAGTATAAGACAAAAGAGCATATATATACACAATACACACAAGAGTAGATATGCCTATTACATTACATAAAATACACATAAAAGAATACACATATTACACCTTTTTTTTCCATACAGGTACTTTCACTAGTCCTTCGAGTCATACCTTGCAGGCTTTCTGATTACCCTACCATATCTACTTCTAGAGTCCCTGGATTCAGTATTGGGCCTATTTCCTAAAAATGCTTCAGATTGGGGTTCGGTATTTGAATTGTCCTTTTGAATCGTCTCAACATTCGAGGATATTTCAAGAGGGTGTAAGCGTTGTAGAGCCCTGATCAAGGTTCCTGTGGATGTTTTAACATGGGCCACTCTCACTATTCCATCTTTTCCTGGTATGAGATTTACTATTCGCCCTTTAGGCCAAAACATTCTTTTAAGATTTTCTTGCCCGATCAGTACAACGTCTCCTACTTTCAACTGTCTTCTATCAATATTTTCGGATTTCTGAATCAGCGCGCCTAAATATTCCTTTAAGAATCTCTGCTTCAATTCTCTCTTCAGTTGACCTAACTCTCTGTATCTAGTGTGCAACATTTCTGGCTTTAAATTTTCAAATTCAGGAAAGCTAGACTCTGGACCATTTTGTAAAAACTCATTAGGAGTTAACGGTTTTAGATCATTGTCGTCTTCAGAGACATAAGTGAGGGGTCGATTATTAATGATAGATTCGATTTCACAAAGGGCAGTCTGCAGTTGTACATATTTCAGCTTCCTGTGACCTAGCATCTTTATCAACATTTCCTTTATTGTCCTAACCATTCTTTCCCAAAATCCTCCCCACCAAGGAGCAGAAGGAGGGATAAAAATTCATTGTGTCCTTTTAATTGAGGTTTCCCTTTCAATTCTAGTCCAATCCAATCTCTTGAATATTCTATTAAGTTTTGCGAAATTGGTGCCATTGTCGCTATATATTTTCTCGGGGCGCCCTCTCCGACAAATAAACCTATGGAGGGCCATCATGAAGACTCCTGTCTCTAAACTCTTCACCAACTCCAGATGAATAGCGCGATAGACGGCGCAAGTAAAGGCGGCTACCCACACTTTCCCACCTTCTTTCAAATGAAGAGGACCTAATAAATCAACTCCTGTAATTTGGAAGGGTTTGCCCAGTCCAATTCTGTTTTCTGGCAAAGCTGCCATTGGTCTTTGCAGAGACTTTTCTTTAAGTCTCTTGCAAGCAATGCACTTACTGATAATTTTCTTTATCGTTTTCCTTCCCCTGATTATCCAAAATTTCTCTCTCAACTTTGATAAAATGAATTGCACCCCTACATGTCCATTCTTCAAGTGCACTTCCCATATAAGTTGCTCTACGAAGGGATGGTCGCCTGGTAGAATGATAGGAGTTTTAAATTCTTCTGGGACCTGTCCATGTAAAAGTTTGCTTTCTACACACCAAAGTCCGTCAGTGTTTTTTTAATATTTTAAAACTCTTGGTTGCATTCGATTTCTCTATGGAGACTTTCTCCTGAATCATTCGGATAAGCTTTTTTTCTGCCAAGTCTAATTCTGAAACTTTCAAAGGTCCTGTTTCAGTTGACTGTTTTTTAAGTTTCCCTAAAAATCTTAAAACATAGGACATTACCCTGATGTTGAGAGAGTAATTAGACCTCCTTGTCAGTATCCAGTCTTTATAATCGATGTTCAAATTAATGTTGGTTTTCATAATGTTTTCTTCAACATTTATTTCTTTTGGATTTATCGAGAACTCTGAATTGGGCCAGAATTCTTTAGGTTTTTTCAACCATTCGGGGCCCTCCCACCATCTGCTTTGCACAAACTGGCTTGGAGGGCAACCTCGAGACAGAAGATCGGCCGGGTTCAACTGACTAGGAACGAACCTCCAATCGTTCAAATTGGTAGTGGCCTGTATTTCTCTGACTCGGTTTCTCACGAAAACTCTCCACTCAATTTCTCTCTTTATCCAACTTAGCGCGGTAGTAGAGTCAGACCAAAGAGTTGTTTCACATTTTCTCTTCAAGGCAGCTTGGATTGCATTGGCTAGTCTAGCTCCTAGTACCATGGCCATTAATTCCAAGCGAGGGATCGTAATACTCTTCATAGGAGCTAATCTGACTTTGCTCCAAATCAAAGTTAGAGTATTTTCTCGTCCCGTTTCGCTCCTTAAATAGGCTACAGCTCCATAGCCTATTTGACTAGCGTCACAAAAGATATGAACTTCTGTAGGGAAAATGAGATCATTCCACATATATCTCGGTATCTTTATTAACTCTATTAATTTTATTTGATCCAACCAGTTCGAAATTCCTGGGCCATACTTTCGGGTAGAGGTGTATCCCAACCTAGTTTTAGCCCCCATGATCGCTGCAGTAACAACTTTGGTGGCAAGAATACTGGAGCGCAAAATCCAAGTGGATCAAATATCCGCTGAACCATGAACAGTACCAGCCTTTTCGTTAATTTGGGTTGAAGACTCAAATTGTCAGGGAGTTCGCATTTTAATGAATCTTCCATTTTATTCCAAACAACACCCAATATTTTTGTACAAGTCCCCTTTTCAGGGTTTTCCTCCAGAGAATATTCCCACTCTCGTAAGTCCATTTTAGCCCTGTCCATAATTTCAATTGCGGCCTTTTGAAATTCCTGCACTTCCTGCTTTGTTTCCAGCGAGGTAATACAATTGTCCATGTAGAAGGATTGAGCTAAAATCTTTGCCCATTGAACAAGTGGGCCTCTTATTGATTGAAGATGGTATTCTATTACGGCGTTCAGCACAAAAGGACTACAGTTTAAGCCAAATACAAGTCTCTTATGCCTGTAAGCTATTAGTTCTCTATCGCTCTCCTTTTCCCACCAAAGGAATCTGAGGTAGTTCCGTTCAGATTCTTCAATCGCCACCATCTGGAATGCTTTTCTTATATCTGCCGTGACTCCAAATTTATTTTCCCGAAATCTTATCATCATTTCAGGGATTCTTTCCAATAAATTCGGTCCCTTTTCTAAACATTGATTCAAAGATAGTCCATTATGACCTAGACAAGAAGCATCGAAAACCGGACGTATGGGCGTCGTTTTAGATTCCATCTTGTACACAGGGCGGTGAGGTAAATAGTAGCCTCTTCTCTCGAGAGGATTTTCCTCGACTCTTTCAATGAGTCCTTCAGTCAGCCAGTCTCTAAAGATCTGACTATATTCGGTCAACTTATTCTGTGAGGTCATTTTCTTAGTGCTTATATCTAACCTTTTTATCGCTATGTCAAGATTGCTGGGGATTGACTCCTTTTCTACCTTCCAAGGTAGACCTACAGAATATCTCTGATCACTTTGTCTTTGAATTTTTGTTATAAACTTTTCTTTTATTTCCTGGTATCTGGTCTCTTTGGAGCAAGTTTCAACAGGATCCCTAATGCCTAGTACTTCTAGATCCCACAAATCCTTTAAATCGCATCGCGTTGTTAGCAGATTCAAAGTCTGCTGCACATTGTCATTGATATCAATAATTGGCGAATTGCCCATTAGTGTCCAACCTAATTTCGTTTCCACCGCAGTTAAATCTGCTTCAACTTGAACTATTTTTCCTGTCAAAATCATACCTAGATAGTTAGCGCCAATCAATATATCAATCTCTTGTCCTTTAAAATTGTCCTGAGACAATATTATGCCCTTAATCTTCAATTTTTCTAACCAGTCTCCTTTTGGCAAAGGTGGTATGGCGTCGCAAATTTTACGTTGATCCAGAGCCTCAATATGGATCACATCTCTTTTATTACCTAAATTCTCTAATTCTAACATAAATTTACCGTGCTTTTCTTCACCAATCTTATTACCTCAAAAAGACTTTTAGCTATGGTTATTTCGCCTTTTCTTTCTATTCCTATACTCCAGACTAACGACTGTTTGATATACGAAAACTGACTTCCACTGTCGAGGAGAATTCTAACCCTTCTAGAGGCATTTGGGCCTCTTAACAGTGCTACCGTGGTCATCAGCAAGACCTGACCTGTGCAGGCTTGACTAGAAAGCGATGCAATGGGTTCAGGTGCATTTTCTTTTAGATTATCTCTTCCTGGTTTCGTTAACCGGTTAGAAGAATTTCCTTCACATAAAACTTCCAAGTGGTTTCTCCCACAGTTTTTGCACTCCAATTGTTCTCGGCACTGACTCTGTATGTGTCCCTTTCTTAAGCATTTGAAACATAGATGGGCACTACGTATTTTATCATTTCTCTCTCCCGGAGACATTTTCATTATGGAACGGCATTGATGACTCGCATGATTTGTTCTTTCACAAAAGAAGCATTTTATATTAGTTCGCCCTCCGAACAGACTAGACACAGTGGCGGGTCTGAAATTGCTCCTTGTTCTGGTCCCATCATTGTAAGACCTTTTATAGGGTTCCTCCTGCTTAAAGCCTTTTTCCACAAATTTCAGCCGTTGAGCACTCCTTACTTCGGCTTTTAGAAAGTCCAATAATAACCTGAGCCTTTCTTGAGCTCCTCCAACCCCTTTATCTGACTCTTCCCGTTTTGCTAACTCCATACCATAACCCGAAGAAGGATGCCTGTGCCATATTTTCAAAATATCCGAAGGTAATGAAGACTCGACAAGAGGGTATAAAAAAATACCCGACAACTGGGGATCAATGCCCAATGTCTCTAACGACCGGAGGTGACTGCTCAGTTCGTCGTACAGACTGCTTAAATTTCTATTTTCTTTCTTTACATTAGATATAACCGAATTCAATAGACGTCTGACATACAGTTCTGTCAGTATATTCGGGTCACCGAATCGCTCCTGTCGGGCTTGTACTGCCAAAGCATAGTTGGCGCCTGTAACGGGATAACTTGCTACAACACGATAGGCTTCTGAATTTGGTACAATTGCTTGACGCAAATATAAAAACCGGTCGCTATCGGATAAATTCTTATTTTCGTGAATTTTCGAAAACTGCGCCCACCAAGGCAACCAACCTTCCAGAGAGCCATCATAGCTTTTTAGGGCTAACTCTGGTAATTTCACATTTATTACAGTGTCCTCGCTATAGCAATCGGGATTGTTTCTTCTTTATCGGGATTTCGTAGTACACTGACTTTCTGTTGAATATCAAACTTTTCCTCTTCATATTTATCGCATTCTTGCCATTCCCTATCAATACTTTCCTCTGTAATCCCTTCTTTCACTACCAATAAAGCCTGATATTTTTCGTTTAGATCTACAAGTTTCGTGTAATAAGACTCTAGTCTATTAAACTTAGAATAAATATCATTCCTATCAATTTGAGACTTTTCAAATTCCCCATTTATTTCATTAATAATTCTAGTGAAAGTACCTCTTATGGCTTTTCTGCGCTTTTTAATTGCATCCATTTCCTCCATATTTCCTTTAAATCGATCACGTCCGGCTCACCAAAATGTTCGTGTTCGTTTAAAAAACAAAAAAAGGGTGATCGATTGAAAGGAAAAACAATGGGGGAAATAAATGCACATAAAACACAGTATAACAAAAGGTTTTTATTTAAAAATTAAAACAAAAAGGGCTAAAAACTATTATATACTTATATGTAAAAAATCAAGCATAAAAAACAAGAAACAAGGTTAAGCAAAATTATACTTATATATAAAGAATTATGCATAAAAAACAAGATAAAAAAGGTTGAGCAAAAAAAGTAAAGTAAAATTAAAGTAGTCTTAGGGAAGGGAGATAAAAAATAAGTGTCAGGGGGAATGTCCAGCGTTGTGTTCACACAGTACCTCGGGTGCAGCACCGTCGCTGGCTTAGCTTGGTTCCACTTTGTCGCGGCTCGTGCGATGTCCAAAGCGTCCTTTCCGTGTCCTTTCCGTCCACGAGACTCTGCTTGTGGGATACTCCAAGACGTTCTTTACGTCCACAAGACGCTGCTTGTAGGATACTTCTCGGGCGCGTCTGCCCCGCCTGGGCCGCTGCTGCTAACTAACTAAGCGAGAAAAAAAAAGGAAGACGCCACATGGCGGGCTGTCCCGGGCCTGCAGAACAACCAAACAAATTCCAGACTTCCACTTGACTTTTGCCTCCCCGGGCCATCTGGTGACCTTTGCCCTCGGTCGGTTCCAGCTGGGAGTTTCCCCGACCATGTCGATATCTTGCTCGTCTCCCTTCACCTAAGACCTTCATTCTATGTACAAAAGTAAAGGATCTATAAAATAGTTTTAACACAGTATTAAAGGCATCCACTGCTGCTGTAGGTGTTATTGATTTTGTGTTTAAATCTTTTATAATAACATGGAAATGGAATATTGAAATAAAATGTTATCATAATAATTGTGGCTACATTTTATGAAGATTTATTTATTTAAAAATATATTATTTGTAAATTTAAAAATAACTAAAATATTTCAATGCTGAAAATTAAAAAGAAAATAATATTTTTAATTAGCGCACAAAGCCTAAATTCCCGCGTAAAAAAAAAAGGAAAAAAAAAACAATAACCTTCGCGACATTGCGCAACGGCACTGCAAAGTGAAACTTAAACTAATAGAAACCAAAAGTGCGCAGGCGCGATCCTATCAGCGCCCGCCGATGCCGATCGTCGCCGCCGTAATACCGTTTAGCGGTAAAGTTGTATGTAAAAAAACATTCAACTGTCGAAATTCGAATTTTTAAATGGTCGAACTATCGGAACTGTCGTATTATCGATACTGTCGAATTACGGTTTGTTATTTAATAGGCCGGAGGTCGGGACATCAGAATATGGTCGAATTAAGGTAGAGTGTCGAATTAACGAGGTTCTTCAATGTATATTTAAAGAGTGAGGTGCCACTTTTGATACTTGAAAATGTTAATGTTATGTTAATATAGGTATTAACACAAAGCAATAACGCGCCATCTATACGTATAAAATGAAAGGATTTAAAAACACGAATGTTTCTTTTATACATAATACAAACTTCTACTGTCCTTACTGCGATGAAAAATATGTTTGCGGAAGAGCAATCGGTCCTTGTACCCTGATCACAATACCTGGCCAACTGAGGTGGTGCATGGATGTCCTCTTCCGGATTGATGTCTGCCATATAGAGTGCTGCAAGGATGGCCGGGCAACTTGGAAAGGGGGGTGCCATTGCCCCGTTAGTCAGCCATATTTCAGAGTTCCCTGTTCACGGTTACCGTAGCGGCTCACGACACCGTACTACAGGGCAGTCCCTTACTTGTGTTGCTTCTCCCACCCACCATGTAGAGGATTTCTGGGCGGGTTATTATACTGGTGTAATAAACCAAATACAGTTGAACCTCTTTAATTCAACACCCTATAAGCTTATATCCATAGTTTTCTTGAAAACCATTTCTGAGATTCCATCCTTCAGTGCTGCGTATATAAGCAGAATGATCCAATACAGTATTAGAGCTCTGAGAAGCGGACTGGTGGATTAAATTGGCGAAACCGTTGGGAGGGTTCACCACAGTAAGGGCAGTAGAAGTTTGTTTTATGTATAAAAGAAACATTCGTATTTTTAAATCCTTTCATTTTATATATATATAGGTATTGTTATACATTATTATTGAAAACTGGTGTTGGGTCTCATTCTTTATTACGACAAATAGGTTTTGTATCTGGTCATAAACCAAATGCATTGCTTCAATGCATATGTAAATAGAGAGGTGACATTTTTGGTACATGAATATAGAGAGAGAGAGAAATGGATATTGTTACTATACTCGAAAACTGGCATTGTGTCTGATTATTTTTCACCACAATTACGTTTTATATTGGGGTCATAAACCAAATACATTTCTTGAATGCATATTTAAATAGAGAGGTGACATTTTTGGTACGTGAATAGGTATTGCTGCTATGCTCAAAACTATCTATTTCAGAAGATGACCGACTTCTACGACGTGTACAACGGAATTGTTTGAGATTCTTCAGTCACATCGCTCGACGCAAAGGACTGAAGTACACCATACTGACTGGAAAGACGTCTAGGCGACGCATACCTGGACGCCCGCCGACACGCTTCGTAGACCAATTAAAGGAACTCACTGACTTAACGGTCACCGAGATGGTACATTGAGCTCAAGACAGAGATGGCTGGTGTCGCATCGTGTTTGGGATGTAATACATACAATGGACCACAATGTTTGATCGCAAATAAAATGATATTATTACAATGCTCAAAACCTCATGTCCATAGTTTCGTTAAATACCTCGATCCGGAATCCCTCTAGAGATTCTGGTATATAAACAGAATATACACCGATTCTCACTATTAAATGGCTATGGTAGATCAAACTAGCGATATAAATGGGAGGGTTCCCTACTGATGACCTTCTCAATATTTCCATCGCAGTGAGGATAGTAAGAAGTTGTTTGGAAATTAGAAAAGAGACTGAATAGTTTCATTTCTGTTATATAGGTGGCGCGTGTTAACGATTTCTGTTTAAACAAATACTTTTATATTATGATGCATTAGCGCGCCATCTGTTATCAAAATACACAACTAATATAGACGCGTATCATTCTTTTTGAAATAAAACAATTTCTACTGCCCTTACTGCAATGGAAAAATTAATGGGAGGGCCTGGCTCATCAGTGGTGAACCCTCCCAGCGGTTTCACCAGTTTAATCTACCATACCGCTGTTATATTGCATTTTTGGAACTTCCTTTTATAGTGATACTGATGCTAGACTCTTGGAATGGGTATTTTAGATGAACTATGGACATAAGCTTTGAGGACAGTAGAATTACATACAATTATAAATATATTTTTATTTATATTATTTATAAATATTTTTATTATAATCCCTTCGGTAAAGTTATAAATACTTTTTATCGTAGTTATACCGTCGAAGAGCAGTTGATCCTGATATCTTGTATTGCCGTTATATATAAAAAGGAACTTTTCCCTCAGCGAATTGACTTTAATTTATAAATACTTTTATCACAAAGCAATAACGCGCCATCTATACATATAAAATAAAAGGATTTAAAAGCGCGAATGTTTCTTTTATACATAAAACGAACTTCTACTGTCCTTACTGCGATGAAAAAATATATTGGGAGGGCTTGGCTCATCAGTGGTGAACCCTCCCAGCGGTTTCGCCAATTTAATCCACCAGACCGCTTCTCAGAGCTCTAATATTGTATTTGATCATTCTGCTTTTATAAAGTATAGATGGCGCGTTATTGCTTTGTGTTAATTTATTCTTAATGACCTTGTCTTTATAGTTTGCTGAAGAGCATTGCTCGAAGCAAATATTTGAATATAATTCTACTGTCCTATAAGCTTATGTCCATAGTTTACTTGAAAACCATTTCTAAGATTCCATCCTTCAGTGTAGCATATAAAAGCAGAATGATCAAATACAATATTAGAGCTCTGAGAAGCGGTCTGGTGGATTAAATTGGCGAAACCGCTGGGAGGGTTCACCACTGATGAGCCAAGCCCTCCCAATATATTTTTTCATCGCAGTAAGGACAGTAGAAGTTCGTTTTATGTATAAAAGAAACATTCGCGCTTTTAAATCCTTTTATTTTATATAAATACTTTTATATTGGGGGGGGGGGGGGGAGAAGTCTGACCTCACCTCCCTGCTGTCCCCCCTGGACCCTTGGAATATTCGACCAAATTCTGGTTCGTTTCCAAGGTGACTAACGTGGCAATGGCACCCATTTTCCAATGAAGAGTAAAACCGATATCTCAGCCTTGCAGAAAATTGGCATAGATCCAGAACAGCAGCTTTACACACCCAAGATAGTGGACATTGCAACTACTGTGATAGAGATGTATGGGGACATCTGAGGCTCTTCATTGGACACGACAACAACAACAGATAATTGACATAGACCCAGAGCAGCAGCTTTACACACCCAAGATAGAGGACATTGCGACTGCTGTGATAGAGATGTATGGAGACATCTGAGGTTCTTCATTGGACACGACAACAACAACAACTTTTATATTAAAGATAGAGGTTGCCTGGCCAGCATTCATATTTTTTATAACTAAGAGACACTTTTCGGTCAGAAAAGGTTTTTATTCCCTCAACGTTTCTACAAAAATATTTTGTCCTCTCAACAGAAAAAAAAATTAAAGCATTTATAACGTCTTGCTAAATGCTTCCATTTTTTCCCTGATTATGATTTTTATGTACTCTTCTACCTAATATTCAATAGGTAGTGTAGTTTCTATTAAAATAGATTGTATGCTACTGTTATATATTTGTATAATATTATTACAGAATTATCATAAGAACTAAAAACATGAATATCTCACGCTATATATTGATTACATCACACAACAACAACAACCAAGTCCTTGGTCAAAACCATATTTACATATTATATATTACAAGGAAATTTCAAAAGTTTTTTTAATAGAATAAAGGCAGTGGAGGATTCAAGTTGCTTTTGTGGTATTGAGGAACAAACCTCAAGACATCTACTGATCGATTGCCCAGCATTTCAAAATTATAGAATGAAGAATGAACTAGTTGTTTGTGAACTTAACGATTTGATTTCCGATAAAAAAAATCATATTTAAAGTTCAATTCATTTTGTAAATACATTCTAAAGTTTCTACAAAATCTGGATCTCTAATGTTTTCATGCGTTGAATAATGTAAATAACTTATGTAAATAAACTTTTCTCCTTGTTTGGCGCAAGTATCCCTTGCGGGATATAGCGCTTTGGAAATAAAATAATTGAGATATATTACAAGGATAAAAGATTTTTGTCGAAACGTCGAGAGAATAAAAAAAAATACTTTTAGATGTTTGGTTATACTCGATGAGAGCGAGGAAGCAATCTCACGCTACATCAGCATGGCCCGCGGTATCGAGACGTTTAGGCTAGCTTTATATACAGAGAGGTATAAACATTGAGAAACTAAATGAACAAATATTCATAACATATCGAAAGAACTATTTAAATATGGTGTAATAAATATTTTAAATTACTCTAATTCGTTATGATTCCTCCAGATTTCTCGGATATTGAAAAAGAAGTTCATGAAATTCTGATAAACAATTCCAATTTCGAGAAATTGAAGTTAAATGCAAAGTTTAAACCAACCTCATGGACGGAATTTTTTATTTCTGGAATATTTTCTCCACACAGAGAATCCCTCAAAACTGTGACTGAAGCTAAGTTTTACTTGTCAACTGGAAGTCGTAATCTTTTCTTTAAAGAAACTTGGACAAGTTCAACAAGTGATTTATGCGCTGAACTTGTAGGAGATCGTATCTTTCTGGATGGTGCGAAGTTTCGGATAGGAGGGATCTTCTCTCCTATATCAGGTCGTCAAATCTTTACTTTTAAAGGAGGTTACAAGATGAATCGATTGAATATAGGAACAGAAGCTTATCTTGATGCATCACGACAATGTTTAGCGAAGAGTTTTGGGATGATAATGCTAAACAAATGGTTCGCTGGTGGATATGCCGAAACAGACATCAACAAACGGACTATTCGTGATATTCAATATACATTTGGATATCAAAGAAAGGATTTCAAAATACAATCATTTGTCAAACATAATCTGGATTTTGAAGGATTTCTTCATCATGTAGTTAATCCGAATTTGAGGATGGCATTGAAGATTACGTGGTCTATCAATTCTCTACGTTCTCACTATGTTCTGGGAGGAATGTACACTATGGATGACACCACGATACGTGCCATGCTGAGAGACTCACACAAAGTCTCCTTAGGAATTTCTCAGAAGGCTTGGGACTTTTTCTGCTTTCATCTTTTCACCGAATTCGATATCTCCAACTTCCACCAAGGAAAGTACAAGTTTGGAATGAGCATCAACATGGAATGGTGATGAAAATATGTATTCCAAGAAACTTTTTATAAACATATTCTTCTCCTCTTTTTAATTCTTTTATTTTTATGGTTTAGCAATTCAGTGTTTCAAAAATTATTATTTTTTACGTGAATATCAAATATTGATAATTTACAAGGATTACCCTAAGAACAAGGATTATCTTATTCTATGAATTTGGCAATGATTATCTGAATGAATATATATGTAAAAATATATCAATTCTCTCAATCATTAAAAGAGGTTTTATTGGTATTTTCTCCATCTGTGTCTTCTAATAGCCTGATTATTTCTATATTCATGATAAAATGATTATGTCTATATTACCAACATTGAACATATCTTAACACAAAGCAATGACACGCCATCTATACATATAAAATGAAAGGATTTAAAAGCACGAATGTTTCTTTTATACATAATACAAACTTCTACTGTCCTTTCTGCGATGAAAAAATATATTGGGAGGGCTTGGCTTATCAATGATGAACCCTCCCAGCGGTTTCGCCAATTTAATCCACCAGACCGCTTCTCAGAGCTCTAATACTGTATTGGACGATTCTGCTTATATACTCAGCACTGAAGGGAGGAATCTCAGAAATGGTTTTCAAGAAAACTATGGACATAAGCTTATAGGACAGTAGAATTACATTCAAATATTTGCATCGAGCAATGCTCTCCCGCAAACAATAAAGACAAGGTCTTCGAAGCTTTAAGAAGGGCCTTGTAAAAAAAAAATAATAAATTAAAGTTTTAAAGGGCATTTCAATCATATCAGGATGTGTTAATATAGCGAACAGACCAACATCATGCCATGCAGTGGTCACCAAATGTTATGAATAGCACATCTACTAAAACGGATATTTGTTAAACTATGCTCTTACACTTATTATTGCACAAGTTTACATAAGAAAATTATAAACATGCAGTGTGTCGATGGCCCAGAAAGTATTTCAAAGTTAGTATTTTATTGGTATTACTTTATTAGCTACATTTTTTAGGGGGAGACAAAAGGACAACACCCTAGAATGTCTTTTGGGTTCTCATTGACTTCCGCTGATCTGCCGCGCCACGCAGCGGTGGTCATCTCCTATTTCATGGCCCCGCTTGTATGTTTGCTGACGGCGTGGTCTGTCATCTCAGCAGGCTGGAAGGAAGTCTCTCAACCCCCACAAAAATTGTAATTCTTCATTTCTCCCTTTTTAAAATAGATATATACAGTAGAACCTCTCTGTAAAAGATACCTAGCTGCAAAGCTAAAGTGTCCTTTAGAGAAAGAAGTGTCCTCTTCCCAGAGAGTTGCTAAATAGTAAAAATGGTAATTTTGAAAATGAAAACCGTTCTTCGTGGAGAAGTGTCCGCTAAAGGACACTTCTACTGAATTAAAAAAAAAAATTAGCATTGAAAATAATAATAATTCTCAGCGATAGAGAGAGCGCCAAGTTAAATTTTCATCTATATATTTTTATCCAATATACACCTATCCCCCGATTTACACGGTAGATACGTTCCTGAGAAAAACGTGTAAATCGAGGGATAGGTGTATATTAAACTGTCAAATTTGAATAGGTGTTCGTCCCCTCATGAATCAGAGTCTCCCAATATTCTTTTCAACATAGGTAGTATAGAGTAGAATATCGCATTTTAGTATAGTGCGATAAAAACAAAACAAAAAAAACTTATTTGGAAAACCTTGTAGAAGCTAAAACGTGTAAAACAAGTACCGTGTAAATCGGGAGATAGGTGTATGTCTTTTTTAATTAAATATCAACATATATAGTCACGACCGTCTTTCCTCAATTCCTCATCGCTGTCACGGATGCGCGCGCATCATCATTATGATCATTATCTTCTATAGAAGCTTCTATCTTTATAATTATGTATATTTACAAAAAGTCAATTCGCTCGCGCCTCTAGCGGTGAAAATGAGGGGTAATACCAGCTGACCTAATGTACATCTAAAGTTTGGAGCGGGACGTTTCACAAGAGTGACATTCACGGCTCCAATTTATAATTGTAACAAATAGTATTGGAATAAAAACATTCAATCGGGTAAAACACGGGCGTTGCCCGGGTCATTCGTCTAGTATATGCATATGTAAAACAACAAAAGGTTGCGGGAGGATTATATTCATGAACCTAAAGTTGCATTTCTCCCTTTAATTACGCATCAGAACGCTGCATTATGTTCATCACTCTAATAAAAAACTTTACTAGTGATGATTCAGAATGAGCCACAGCACCTGTTTTGGCAAATTCAGATAAAAATCCAACCTGTATATCACGGTTTCGGGCTTTGGCCTTCGTCAGTACAAAGGCGGCTTCATTCGGACTTACCCACGCCCTTCTCTAGCTAACATCCATCTTGAACAGCCTGCGTATTGCTCTGACTACTGTGGACAAACCAAAACTCCACTGTGATTCCTATACAGGTGAATACAAAGCCCGCATCTTCTTCAAACAATACGATAGGCTCTTTGACCAATCTCTCCTTACGAATTCCGAAAGACTAACCAACCTGCTTCGATTCCTTGTCGAAGAAGCCTTTGACTGGTTCAGAAAGCTGGGGCTCGACGAGCGACTCTACACTGATGTTAGGCACACCTCCATAGACTTGTTTCCGGACACTAATATGGTGTCCTACACCAAATTCTTCAGCATCAAACTTCAAGGTCATAATAGCCTTGAAGAATACTATAGGAACTAGTGTGCGATGGGTCTTCAACTTGGACTTCTGGAAACGCTGACCGAAGGTCTCCCAAGTATCGACCAGGGCCTAATCCGAGTGTCCGCCCAGAATTCGTTAAGCGAGTGGTTCACCGTAGTGTCGCGAGTGCGTGGAACGAGGGTCTACATCCCGAAACAGCAAGACGACGTTCCACCGAACTTGTCAGGACCCTACACCAGCACGCCTCAACGACGCAGTCTTCTGCAGTCCCGCCTAGTCCCTGCCGTTACTGCAATAGTCCCCACTAGTATTCCGAATGCCGCTACAAAAGAGTGCATCACCCTGGTGTACATGCG
The DNA here is from genome assembly GCA_030710605.1 of Cordylochernes scorpioides. NCBI lineage: Eukaryota > Metazoa > Arthropoda > Arachnida > Pseudoscorpiones > Chernetidae > Cordylochernes > Cordylochernes scorpioides. The sequence goes on from CP092874.1 coordinate 86,586,093, forward strand.
ATGTACACCTGCAGTCTCTCTCCCTTGACGGTGTCTCCTGGGTGTTGAAGACCCTTGTTAGCCCTGATTGATGTATCTGTACTGCAAAGCGCACCCAAGCTCAGGCAGCGAAGGATATTAGGAGTCTACGGTCTTTGCCTCTAGCCTGGAGCACAGAAACCGCTTTGGCAACGTAGGCAACATGGTCCCACTTCAGTTTTTCTCTTCTTTCCACAGATATTCGGGAGGGGTGTTTCGATCTTTAGTAAAGCTTTGCCAAAAAACGTCTCAGCTCTCAATGACGTGCTGATAGAGGAAGCGCGGGGAAAGATGGTGCTGACTGTGAAGAGCGATCCACCACTTAGAGAGGATGGTATGGTGGTCGAACAACGGTGTGTACTTTAGGGTCCAGTAGCGTGTGACCCTAGGAGATGACATTAGAACCCGAGCCCGACGTCCAGCGTCTAAACAACATTCGTAAGTGACAACCTTTCACGGCTCCAGACCTGATGTATATCGATTACTTCGCGTAAATATTGAATTCGCCGAGGGCCCACGCATCTTCCCTGATAGATTCCTCTGCGATGACCTGCAGTTGGAGATGCGGTTCTTCAAGAATGTGGGACAGGCGGAATTTGATTACCTGGGTGTTGAGACCCCAGGTGTTGATTCTGACAATGGCGAACTTGCCTGGCAACAGAACGCGATACCAGAAGATGGTGAGGCCGGATCCCCTGGGTGTCGATAATGGTGCGAGGATGACTCTGTAGCCCAGGCAGAGGTTCGTTGTTCAGGGCCAGTACGTTCGTCCAGGAGACTAGTGCGTGCTGCTTCAATAATCAGCACAACTCCTCATTTCTTGCGCGAGCGGCAATGCTATACAGATACCCATAGCGTGATCCTTTTCTGCAGCTCTGATGGTGGACTTTTTGTTTAGCGTGCAGTTCTTATCCTCTACCATAGGGATGCTTTTTCTGAGGAGCAGGCTCAAACTCAATTTTTGTTCAGCCGAAAGGCCATTCCTACCGCGAGGGGAGATGATGGTCGGCACACTCATCTCCCATTTTATGCTTGCTTCTTTAATATCCTTGATAGGATTTTCAGGGGCTTAATCAAGCATTTTGTACAGCTGTTGGAGATCATTAAAGTCCTTTATAAAGTAAATATATTAATCCCCATCCATCTCCAGAGGATGGTTTTTCCTGCGGCTTTGCGATAGTGGATGAGTTCAGGTTAGGTATAAGAGTCTTGAGCGGCGTCTACTTGATAGAGATTTGACAAACTTCTGCTGGTGTTGTCACGGTGGTGTTGGAAGTGTTGAATTCCCGTTTTTAGACCAATGGGAATGGAGCATGTAAGATGTGACTTAGTAAAATTTCCTTATTAAGATATACAAGTGTGACATAGAAATAGACAAATATAGGACTTAAACAGCTAAGGTTATACTTGAGGAGATAGAATATCAGATAATATATAGGGTACAGAAGGATTTGAGGACTACGCAACTCCAAGTGAAAACTTTCTTCCATGCCAGGCGTGGGAAGGATCCCCCAAAGGGGGCTCAGATCGGGGAGGACCGTTGATAGATTCCTTCCTGGAATGTATAGAGCGTCGGGTGTCGCGAGGACTAACAAGGTCTATGGAATGTGAAATTCCAACGTCCACCCCCCCCCCCCCCCCCCCCCCTCCTTCTTCTTCTACGAAAGAGATAATGGCGGGCCCCCCAAAGGGGGCCCAGCTATCCTTTTATGAGACTTCTGGAATAATGTCCTTCCTTGACTTTATTCGCGAAATCTAGTACGACTTATTCTTTACTATTCTCCCTCAATACCCTTGTCTAGCACCAATCTCTTCTAGAATTATCCATAGTCATTTTGTGGCATATACTGTGCAACATCCATGAAGTCATTATTGATTAGATAATCTATAAAAGACACCTTCTGGCGATTTAGCAACCCACTGAAGACGCTGGGAACTATTTCAGAGAAGGAAATTATAGCAATAGATCTCTATAATTTCTACAGATCAATTGTAAATAGATTCATGCACAAAAAATATAGTGCGGAAAGTTTAGGACAGATGTGTAAAGAGATTCCTCATTAAACTAAGGCTCACGTGTACTTGGGAAGAAAGGAGGGAAATATTGAATTATTCTCGTTCCTACATTAAATTAAATGATCTATGAAATGATGGTCGGCTCTCCCATCAAAATAGACGCTGGAATTGATCGCCATCTATTGGCCGCCTCTACAGACCAACGGACTCGGGTCAGTGACAAGCCCATTTTGTGTCAAATTCTCTGAGATCATCCAACAACTTTAAGGGATCTCAGATAGAGATGAACATGTTATTATTAGAAACTATAAACATGAATATAAGACCAAATTAACAATTTCTATAGAAGTATAATATGTTGAAATCATTATTTCAAAATTAGATATCAGGAAGTACCAGGTTCAGATTTTATTAGTAGTAAAATCTGATTAAACATGCAGGTATCCTTTTAATCCCGATTTTTATAACAAAGATTCAACAAAATGCGTTGAATTAGGTTACTATCTGGATATATGGAAAGGATTCTATTTGTAAAGATTATACCAAAATCTAACAAATAAGCTATAAAAACAAGCAAAACTATAGACTTATACTATTGACATTAACATTTGTAATATATTTAAAACAAAAAGGGTTTCAATAATATCATGAGGGGAACAAAACCAATGGGTGATAAGGCAACATGGGTCTTTACTAAAATTAAATCAACGAATAATATAATGGTAAATATGATGGAAAAACACACTGAAACACAGGCAGGAGAACTGGCTTATTTGATCACTGTGGGCATGACAGGCACTCGCGACAATGTATGTGGCCGGCAATTTATTGGAAGACTTGATTTTTTAGTAGTATTCCCTCCAAATAGGTAAGAATCATACAATATTTCGTTTAAACAGTGAAAGAAGGGCAAATTCCTCATATGAAAATACAAATATTACTAAAACCTGACAAAGAGATACACTCAAGGCGGGAAAAATCGTATTTACCACTGTTTCTGTATTAAAGTATCACAATAAGGTACAATACACAACTCCATTCCATTAGAGCCGGTAGTTCTATATTTCGGTACAATTTGTAATAATAAGATGTGGGGGGGGGGGGGGGGGTAGTACCAAAAGAATGAAATATGTATGAGGGGAAACAAAAACACTCCACATATGTTATATACTAGATATTTATTCAGATTAAATTCAATTTATGGGAACATTTCTATACTAGCGAGATATGCTATTTACATAATGATCTAGATAGAGGTGACTTGAAATTACAAATTTGCCTTTATAAAGGGGAAAGCCTAGATCTCCATCTATTCTGGCGGGACAAAATATAAGATCCCTATCATTCCTTTTAAGTTACTTAAAGCCCTTTAGGGCCCATGCGAAATCTACGTTAGTTTCTGCTCGAAAAGGGGGGGTGCTAAGCCATAATGGCGAGGGGCTTACCTTCTCTCGAAAGCGGCGGCAAGGTCTGGTCTCCTCCTTTCTACGTCTCAGGCCCGACTGTCGACTCTGGTTGAATCTCTCCTATCCTTTCTTTCTTTTTTTTGCCAAGAAAACCCCCTTTTATCCTTGCCTCCCTCCATTTTCATTCGTTGCTCGCGCCAAAGTTTCTATTGGTTGGCATTTTCATTCGTCGAAAGCAAACACGCACGTGATCATGACCACGCCTCCAATTTACCGTGTTGCCGCGCGAGAGAAAAAAAAAACATTGTATATTGAAAAACAAATTAATTCCTTTAGGAAATTAAATAATATTGTAGCGTAGCAGAAAGGTAGAGTCGGTGATCCACAAACGAAGAACGTTATTTTATTAAACAAACAAATCGAGGTCAAAAGAAGAACAAACGATAAATATGAATGAATTAATTATAATTAAGTGATATCTAGAAATAGCTATATTTAAAATAGTAAACAAAGGAGAGAGAGCAAAGAATAAAAGTCTCGTGGCCACGCGGCCTCGCAGGGGTAACCTCCACCGGCACGTGACGTGAGCTCCAGGGTTGCTGAGCCAGCAATTTCACTTCGCTACATAGCCCCCCTCTCAAAGGACATCGACCCGATGCTCAGCAGGAGACCTGCGCCTCCAGTCTACGAGCTCGCGACCGCGTAATAGGGCCAGGGATATCCAGGTCTCCTGGTCTGGGGACCTCCTCCTGGGCCAAGGGTGGCTGCCTCCCTTCCGCAGGAACTTCTTCCTTTTGAGGACTTGATAAGTTGTCTTCCATGTCCTCCTCCAGGTGGTCCTCCCGCTTCTCTGGATCTAAATAGGGCTTCATCCTGCAGATGTGAACTATGTCCTTTGTTTTACGACGACCATGCTGGTCTCCGAATGTCTCCACTTCATATGTCACATCGGATATTTTTCTTGTTACTTTATACGGGCCGAAATAACGTCGCATTAGTTTTTCAGACAAACCCACCTTGCGCACAGGGATATAGATCCAAACGAGAACTCCGGGCTGATAGATTATGTTTCTGTGATGGGCGTCGTAACGAAGTTTATTTCCTCCCTGGGACCTCATAGTGTGAATGCGTGCCAGCTGTCGCGCTTCTTCGGCCCTTGATGCTAGAGTCTGGATGAAGTCATCTTCATCCTCTGAAGGAAATTTGGGGAATAGCAAGTCTAGTGGGGTCTCCGCCTCACGCCCGTGCACAAGGTAGAATGGACTAAACCCCGTGGACTCTTGCTTCGCCGTGTTGTATGCGAACGTCACGAATGGGAGAATCTCATCCCAATCTTTCTGGTTGACGTCCACATACATGGACAGCATGTCTGCTATTGTCTTATTCAACCTTTCAGTGAGTCCATTGGTCTGAGGGTGGTAGGCGGTTGTTGTTCCGATGAGTTATTCTGCAGTGTTTGTTCAGATCACGAATCATTGAAGATGTAAAATTTCGTCCTCGGTCTGTGATAACTTCCCTCGGCGCACCGTGCATCAGAATTACATCTTTAATGAAGAATGTCGCTACTTCCACTGATTCACTTGTCGGTAGAGCTTTCGTGATCGCAAACTTGGTGAGGTAATCCGTACAGACAATGATCCAGCGATTCCCGCACATAGATGTTGGAAACCTTCCAAGGAGATCCATTCCCACTTTTTCGAAGGCGGCTATAGGCACAGGTATCGGCTGCAAAAGTCCTGGAGGGAGTTGGGGCTGGCGTTTGCGTCGCTGACAATCTGGACAGTGAGCCACATACTTCCTAACATTTCTATACATTCCGGGCCAGTAGAATTTTTTTCTTATTCGATCATATGTCTTAGTAAATCCAAGATGTCCTGAAGTGGGAGAATCATGTAAGTTTCTCAGTATTTCAGGCCTCAAGTGGCGGGGGACCACCAGAAGCCATTCCCTTCCCATTGGATCGTAATTTTTTTTATGGAGAGTATCGTTTATTTTTATAAAGGACTTGTTAGATGTTTCCTGTTGGATTTTGTCGGCTATCTTCGTGAGGTCCGGGTCTTTCATTTGTTCCCGTCCAAAATTCAGTAAGGCAACTATGCAAGGAATATCTTCTTCTATATCTTCACTACAATTTAGGGGACTTCTTGATAAACAGTCAGCGTCCTGATGTTTTCTTCCGCTCTTGTGCACAACAGTAACATCAAACTCCTGCAGCCGAAGAGCCCATCTTGCTAACCTCCCACATGGGTCCTTGAGGTTGGTCAGCCAGCACAAGGAGTGATGGTCAGTTACGATAGTGAATGGACGTCCAAAAACATACGGCCGGAATTTGCCAATGGCCCAAATAATAGCAAGACATTCTCTCTCAGTCGTCGAATAATTTCTTTCCGCCTTATTGAGCGTTCTCGATGCATAGGCAATGGCTCTTTCCTTTCCCTTTTGAATTTGCGCTAAAACTGCTCCTATTCCATAGTTGCTCGCATCAGTATGTATTTCTGTTGGGGATGAATGATCAAAATGTCCCAAGACAGGCTCAGAAATTAGGGCTGACTTGAGAGCTTCAAATGCGTGCCGCTCTTCTATGTTCCAACTAAACACTGAATCTTTCTTTAAAAGAGCGTTTAATGGTTGGGCTATATGGGCATAATTGGGTATGAAACGGCGGTAGTAGGAAGATAGCCCTAGGAAACTTCTAACTTCTTTTAGCGAATTTGGTCTGGGGAAGTCACGGACTGCTCTAATTTTTTCTGGATCGAGACATATTCCATCTCCACTCACCTCATGTCCAAGAACTGTTATAGTTTTCGCACCAAACCTGCATTTCCCCGAATTGAGGCACAAGCCAGCCTTCCTCAAACAGCCCAATACCAGCTGAAGGCGTCTCAGATGTTCCTCAAAATCATCGGAAAAAACGACTATGTCATCAAGGTAACAGAGACAGATTGTCCACTTAAGACCCTTCAAGAGGCCGTCCATCATTCGTTCGAATGTAGCTGGAGCGTTGCATAACCCAAATGGCATCACTTTGAACTCATACAATCCATCTGGGGTTATGAATGCAGTCTTCTCACGGTCCGCTTCCTCCACGTCGATCTGCCAGTATCCAGATTGGAGATCCATAGAGGAATAAAATCGTGCTCCCTGTAGACAGTCCAAAGTGTCGTCGATCCTTGGGAGCGGGTAAACATCCTTTTTTGTTATCTTATTAAGGCGGCGGTAATCGACGCAGAATCTCCAGCTGCCATCTTTTTTCCTGACCAAAACGACCGGTGAGGCCCATGGGCTCGCAGAGGGCAACCTCCACCGGCACGTGACGTGAGCTCCAGGGTTGCTGAGCCAGCAATTTCACTTCGCTACAATATATATATCCCGAGTATTAAAAAAAAGATTATTGATTTAAATGTTTATATGACAAATTGTTTTCTTTTGGTCACCTCTATCTAAAAATGAGGGGCATATATGTACATATGGTACAGAAGCTTCCAGCACGGATGTCTCTGGATGTCACTGATGTCTTCTTCTCCATCAGGCATCAGCTTTCGGCATGGAAGTCTGGTGTCATCAAGTGTCTAGGCTTATTTGTACATGTGCTCTTTGTACATTCTTCGTCTCGGCCCTTCTACAGCGGGCTTTGGGATACACGTCCAGGGCTGTTTCCTCCCCTGCCCTGACCTTTAGAGCACCGTCGGCCATTGTCGGGAGTTCTCCACCTAGGCAACAAACACTTCGGCGAGACACTGCGTATATATTTATATGATGTAAATGTTTACATCTTTGTTGGGTCTTGTTTGGTGGAAAATCTGACCCAACAATTCCTCCCCTGCCAGAGTGAAAGAATGTGTTTATTCCAATTCATATCTGTTCATACTCTATGAGAAATATGAAATTGGGGGAAATGCATTCTTTTACGATACCAGTATGCAATCACTGACACTCGGGCAAAGGAGGAACACACGGGCCATGAACCTGGAACATGTTAGCTCATCGTAGTATTGAGGTAAATCTCATCCTACCATTTAGTGGGCAAAGTACTAGCCCGTCTTTCACTGTCTGTACTTCAGAGGGTCTTGACCCAGGTGTGAGGTGAGTCCACATGTTTCAAGCCACAGCCCCTATGGTGGAGGTGTGGGATGGTCTAAGCACCGATTCTATACAAACAAATTCTTAGTACCTTCTAGGTAAACATAATTATTAAGGGCGCCAAGGAATTGGGCGTGTTAACATAGATATGTACAATTCCTAAAACATATCTTAAAAAAAAATTCTTTATTTAGTTATAGATAATGGGGTGCATGTGGTAAATTTATAATACAAAAGCAAAAGAATGACTATATAAGGTCATACATAGGGCAAAAGAAATTAAAGGTGATATATAAGATTAAATAATAACAACAATATGGTAAATAACGAGGGGAAAGATATATACCAAACAAAAAAAATGTATGAACATGATATATAAACATAGAAGAGAAATATCGTTGATATAGAAGATATAAATGATAAACAAAATATATAAGCTGTGGTTAAATTTCTCATTCAGTATATCTGGCTGGAGATGGTAACAACGCTGCTACCGAAATGTCACATGCCACCTACTTATTAGGGCTTGGTCCCGATATCTTGTGTCAATAACCAATAATCCAAATTGATTGTGCTTTACATATATATATATATATATATAGATAGACATGAATATAATATGGAATGATATATGATATATGGTAATATTGAATATATAGTAATAATAAAACGAGTAGATATGCACTGAGGGGGTCTAATTCATCTCACTAGTATTTCAAAACTCATATGTAATATTTTAAAATTTTATTCTTATCAACTCTTCATTGGGAGTGTTTTGTCTGGCATGTTCCCCGTCTCTCTCAATCCAAGAGAAAACTTATAGGAAAGGAAATCTTGGTAGTCAATTACTTCTCTAAACCAAGATATTTCTAAATTACCTTATCGTGATGACATTCTCACCTATCTTTGTTCTTTACCTGAACATGTAGTTAACCCCTACTATACATTGTTTAGATGATCTATAGAATGTGTACTCATATTTTTGGCCAACAACTCGAGTTCTTAATATCTCTCTGAAAAATATTTTATTCTATGTCTAAAATAAAATAAGATTAGCTCATTGCTCTAGGCCATTTCACGGCCGAATCGATCTTCCCTAAAAAAAAATTCTTCCCTTTTAGATCTGAAACGCTACATTGGCTTGTTCTGGTAATCTGCTTCAAAAGTTCATTTAGATGCCCTACTAATTTAAAAAAAATTACCTTATCTTATAATAAGTTACTCTCGTTTAGAAAAAAAAATTTCTACTTACTAATTGATATTTAGACTTAAATTCGTTCTAACTAAACGTACGGTAGACTGATAATCTTTAATTAGGTGATTAACTTTTGATAGCCTGGGGCGATATAAGACACAAAGAATCTGGACAATCCATCTGTCACTTTGCTAATTGGTACCTAAGATCTGTAGACGGAATCGCCTCGTCTAATCGTAACTTGTTTCCTACTTGCTCTATTGTTAACCCTCATTAGAAAACCCCTTTGGACTTTGACTAAGAGACAAGGAGTTACAGGGAATTCGATTTCTCTACCCAGCACATGTTTCTAAGCTCGTCCATCGGGGAATTTGTTCCAGGCTGCGCAATATATAGAAGAGCATCAAACGTGCCGATCCTTTCCAACCTCCCGACTGAATCACCCTCATTTCAGCCACGCTTAACGCGTCGTAAACTACGATGTCAGATCGGTTATCCGAGGTTTGTCGCTGTACACTTAGTTTGCGACGTCGGCAACTGAATCTCCCCACCTAGCACAAAGTTCACCTGGTACCTCTCCGCTTCCTCTAAAGAGGAGGGGACTTGCAGGCTTTTGGCCTGACCGTGACCTCCCACAAATCCCCAGTCTGAGAATCGAGACATGGTCATTGCCTACGATTCTTAGAATTCAAGTTGATATAATGAAATAGGGTGATTGATTACCCTTATAATAGAAATCAATTTTATACTCCCATAGGAGGAGACCTAACAAAATGGGGCGAATACCTTTACTAACAATAGAGTTGTACAGTCCTGTGAGGCTATCGTTCCTAACAAATAAAGAAATCAAAATTAAAAAAAAATTGAATCTACTGGTTCCCTAACCCTATTCTAATGTATTTTGGGCTCACAATATAATAGTTTTTAACCTTCTACACATTCATTATTCCAATCCTTTCATACACCCTCCCCCCTATCATTCGCGGAATGCACTCAAACTAAAGTTAAAAGCTGCTACAAAGGCCAAAATACTCATTTATCGATATCGATAGATCCTAACTAATAATAACATCTTTCAGGACACAATGAGAAATCAAATGAATAATCAAATTAAAACAAATTGGGGACTAAATGTCCCAATTTACTCGAAGGAAATTGCCTCTTACAAACTCTAATATAAATTATCTATACATAGATAAATATTATTTATATTTAAACAAGTTAATAAAAAATTTGATTGTTAACAATCAAATGCTGAAATCTAACCTAACATTAAAACTGTGCTTCTATTAGTTTGAAAACCTTCTTATCTTGACACTTGGTGTCTAAACAAACGAATCATCAAGACTAGCACTTAGATGGAGCGAACTGAACCTCGAGCATTTACCTCATTGCCAAATATGATAGTTCTACAAGTGTTTTTCCAACCCTATTTCTTATATAGGTCATTGGCATTCTTCTTTCTCTGCTATTCAGCTAAACTCTTTCTTTGGACTTATAGGGCTTTCAGTACCCAGCTCGTTCTGGAGTTTAACAACAGAGATGACTTGCTATCCTATCATATCAATCCTTAGACCGCAACTGCCTTACACACCCTCATTAGAATTCTCTTTGGACTGTATTTCGGATATAAGGGATTACAGGGTGTCAAGTTTAAACCCAACGCATATTCCGAGCCCGCCAAAGTGAATAGGTTACAAGCACAGCAGTTAACTAGTGCGTCTAAGTCCCTTAGTTATTCTTAAGGTTGAACCACTGTTCAAAACCTCCAAAAAAAATCAAAACAAAATATACTGTTGAACTCACGACTTAAATCACAACTTGCTATTAATACAGAATAGCCTCTTCAATTAAAAAAAAACTGGAAATCCTTTAAGACCACAATCTAGGGCCTTTAACTCACATTCTAACACTTCATACTATGATCAAAATTTAACTAAACTCTAGTACACATTCTATAGGTTTAATCATTGGCAACCTGGACATGATCTGCACTCAGTGGGCCTCTTGACCCTGGTCGAACGGCGTATTTCAGGGCCGCCAACATTGCCACCAATTGTCCTATACACTACCTCTAGCGGGTTTCCTAAGATTGCTGTCTCTCGTGGTCCCTCTGGTTCTACAGTTGGACGAAATTGTAGTATAAAAATGAAGAAATAAAAACTAAAAATTTCCTAAATCATATTCTGACACAAGGTTGCGAGAGCTCTTCAAAACGATGTGTTATATTAAAACAAGGTTGATACAACTCTTAAAGATGACAAACTATCATTAAAACAAGGTTGTGAAGACTCTTTCAACTATGTATTACACTATGGGAGGTTGTGACAATTCTACACTAGGAGAAGACGAAAAACCCAAGATATCGTCTATGTAATGAGCATGAAGCCCTACCACGATCCCGAGGTACAAGAACAAATTGCCCAGGGTCATATGACCGACTAGTATACAGCGGGACGCTGTTTCTCTTGTGGAGGGAGTGACGTCAGGAGGACTTAGTTTCCTGTTATTCCCTCTTATCTGGACCAACCGGTCGGGGTAAACAGTGGCGTCACGTGAAAGGAGGAAATATCTGAGTTCCCCCTCTTGCTCTAACTGCTTGGTCGACTTGGCTCATGTAAATAGTAACTCTTATTTTATATCTAAAATCTCTCATATAACTCATTAAATAAAACGGTGTAGAAACGACGCACTATAC
>CP092874.1:86597605-86644324 GCA_030710605.1 Cordylochernes scorpioides
AGATTACACGAATTCCAATGGAATGGGATTGTAGGGGGACAGCTTCCGTTGACCATGGCACCATAATCCAGGCACATTTAGGTGAAAGTCGCCTGTAATTTGAGGCTGTTCCTAACATGGAAACCTTTGCTGCTGACTCTAACATGAGTACAGTTAGAGTTTGTTAGAACAATAGGACCAAAAAGTTGTTCTAACCATTCTAACACCATGGTTAAGACAATTAGGATGTAATTGATCTTGGAACCCTATGGAAAGACAGGGCTTACTATTTACACAGTTCAGCTTCTTTAAATCAATACCCCAAAAGAGATTATAATTTGTGTTAAATTAAAGAGATTATGTATACTGTAAAAATCCATGTTAGGAATGGCCTCAAACAACAAAGTCAGACTTTCACCAAAGTTTGCCTGGATCATGGTACCATGATCAATGATAGCTGCACCCCTACACCCCATTCCATGAGATCACTCATGGAATTAGTGTAATCTTTACGCAAGGAAATGAGAAACAACAACAGGATGTAAAAACAACCAAGAAAGTGGGTGTTATACCAAGACACTCACCTCAGTTACTCCCAGGGAGGCGTACATGAGGAAGAGGCTGAAATACTGGGTGAGATGGCGGCCATATTCAGACACCTCTTTTTTGAGCAGGGAGAGGGCTGCAGCCAGGATGTGGTCTGACAGGGTGTTGGAATACTCTGGCTGGACTTCTGGACACAACAGGCCGATGAATAACCACTGAACACATGGAGAAATACATGAAATTTGAGGAAGGTGCCTCTTTTGGTATATGAATATCATCATCCTGCAACATTATACAAAGGTATTGGAATCTGTAGTTGATTAGATGGGGAAAAAAAGCTTTAATCACATCAATAATTGAGCAAAGAGATGACAAGAGAGAGGAGGAGAGTATTACGTGGCGAGGAGTCCAGAGAGAACGGCCCATCCTGAAGAGAGAAGTGGGCCAGGAACACCAAGATCTTGACAAAGGCACTGCGAACCTGTCAGACAGGTATCAGCCGGCTTCAACAACCCACCAACTCCCTTTAACTCACCTCTGTGCTGGCACACTCCAGCAAGTATTCGGAAAACAGATTGGGGTACGCAAAGAGCACATTCTGAGCGAACCAGTTGCGTACTTGTCTGCTATTACGCAGGTGAATGCACAAAGCATCGTACCATTCGTTGGCTGGACCCCTGCAATGTCACAACGGTCAGTAGAATCTCCAAAAGCTGTAAAAAGAAGCTGCTGACTCACCTCAAAGTTTTCTTTGTGTGAAATGCTGTGGTGAAGAGGAATTTGGCAGCCAGCTGTGTGCTGACCATAGAAAGTTGTTCCCCAACTGCACTTTGCTACACCAACACACAAGTCTTTTACAAAAAGTTGGTGGATGAGAGGGTAACACGCTCGATTCCTGACATTCATGAACCGGGATTGAATCCAGTGTTAAAATTTGTTTAATATGTGAATAACCTTCTCATATTATTCACTGTTTCAATTATCATGAACTAGGTTGCTCTTGCTGAGCGGTACCTATTAATGTGATTTTGAACCAACACACAAGTTGTCACAAATTTCTAAGGAGAGTTCTGGGAACATTAAATTTGAAAAATAACAATAGCACACACAACAAGATTGGAGATTTCCAGATACAAGGACTAAAAAAAAACATGGTTTGACAATGTTTCATGTTAAATCCCTAACATGATAATACTTACTACTGATAGTTCCCCTTTATCCAATTAGGTAGGAGTATATCACCACATTGATTGAGGTTTTGTACAGGGAACATAAAGAAACTAATCTGGTCTATACTTACATATTGATGAGAGTCGTGGACATTACTAAAATCTTCAATCAAACGAATAGAAACCTTCGAGACATACCTTTAAAGAAGAGCTCTCAAATTTCCTTGGACAGATATGGTAACAAATAATCAAGCCCTCGATTGAATGGGTACAGAACGCCAGTTCATAAAACAATGAAAACTGATGTTTTGTGGACATGTGATGCGAGGATCAGCAGGAGAAACATTGCTAACAGTGTTGGAGGGAAAGCTCCTGGGGAAGAGATCGAAGAGAAGGAAACGACAGGGATACACAGACGATCTAAAACAATGGACTGGACAATACACCAAAGAGGAGATGAAGAAGATGGAGGAGGGAGATATGGAGAGACCATGTGGCCCACCCTCAGTATAGGAAGGCACTGAAGGAGGGAAGTATGGAGAGACCACGTGGCCCACCCTCAGTAAAGGAAGGCATTGAAGGAGGAGGACAAGGAAACATAGTAAAACATAGTGTGCTTACCAGTTTATCTTGACCAGATTGTATATTGACATAGGGAGCATTGCAGTTTATCAACTTCTTCATAAACTGGAAGTACTCCAGGCTAAACTGGTTGCGGTTGTGCATGAACTTGATGTTCTGTCTCCTAACACTGCATTCAATGGCACGGGGCATCTTCACCGTCTGCTGCTTCTGATCTGCTCAACACCAAGCCAAATTTACAGTACAGTGATCCTACAAGACAAAAATACGGTTTAGTCTTTACATTTCCTATTCTGGCTCACCAATCAAGTTGACAAAGGGCGATAGCCATTATAAAGATATTTACAGTAGAACCTCCCTGTAAAGGACAACACCTAATTGCAGGGCCAAAGTGTCCTTTAGGGAGAGGTGTCCTCTTACCAAAGAGTTGCTAAAGAGTAAAAATGCTAAGCTGTTTTTGATCTTCTCGATACCAAGCCAAATTTACAGTACAGTGATCCTACAAGACAAAATAATTGTTTTGTATTTTCAATTGTGGCTCACCAATCAAGTTGACAAAGGGAGATAGCCATTACAAAGATATTACAGTAGAACCTCCCAGTAAAAGGACAACACCTTAATTGCAGAACCAAAGTGTCCTTTAGGGAGAAGTGTCCTCTTACCAGAGAGTTGCTAAAGAGTAAAAATAGTAATTTTGCAGATGTTAACCGACCTTTTTACATAGGTGTCCTCTAGCCTGAATGTCTTCTCATAGAGGTTCTACTATATCAAAATTTTCTCTCCATTGAATACAACAAAATATTTTTAAAAACTTAATTCTGTTGACGTTATGTGGCGCGGAGTTGTTTTTGACACACATTAAATATGTTATAATAGCTTGATAAAAGTTGGCGTTCAGCCAACTGAAATATTGGTAAAATAAATGATATTTTGATCCAATATATGCTTTTTCAATTAAAGAGGTTCTACTGTATATATTAGGGTGAACGGGGGTTATATACAAGATAAAGGTACTTACCTAGATTCAGTTCTGAAAAGGGCTGACTCAACTTGGACTCTTCATTGTCTATGAAGCGATAAAAAAGGATGTAGGCATTCCACCACCTCTTCTGTCTCCTATAAGAAGTCCTTTTTAGAACTTGATCTGTCACTTCCCCCATGAACTCCCCACCGAAACACTGATTTTTCATTTCCTGAAACACACATTGAAGTTAAATCATTTTGGTTTCACACATTTATTGGTTCATATCTTAAATACAGTCCCTGCTAACAGGAACCTGGGATATAGTGAACCTTCCCTTATAACAAACCTGAAATAATCTCATTTTATATTACAGTGAACTATAGCTAAAACGAACCAATCCGCCTTTGCCGGTCCCAAGCCCGGGATGAAAAAGGAGGAAGGGGAGCAGTAACAAGCTCGCTAAAAAACCTGGGTTCAGCTGGCCCAGCTGATAGTACCCTGTAAGGTCTCCTAATCCAGGGATACAGGATGAGTAGTGTTTGTACTCCATGTTAGGAGCAGCTGCACATGGCGTCTGTTCCTCATGTCAGAGGCGGCCATTTCTTTTGGAGCTAAGTCGGCCTGCCACTGAGTAGTGCTCCCAATCTTAATGACAAAGGCAGACACATTCTACTTCACTCAGACCCTAATATGATTGAGTGGAGATAAGGATATATATATTGCGTATGATATTGTTTTTTACAGCACAATACAACAATGTTGGCAAGTTTCTCTAGAGTGGAATGTCGAGGTGACGAATCCACTCCAGGGCCTCCTCTGTGCACCGGAGATAAGGAAGAAGAAGAAGATGGCTATAGTGAACCACAGGTTCAGTTCCATTAGGGTTGGCTTTAGAGATGGTTTACTGTATCATAACGTTATGCATACATAACGTCACATACTATTTATTTGGATTTAGTCATATTACCTTGTATAAGATGAATTAAAAGTATGTTTTTACACTTTTAGAGCATCTTAGTTTTAAAAAATGGAATATAAAAAAAGTCTAATTATTATTATTATAGTTATCTTAACTATTATGTAATATTCTGAAGATGGAGGTTATCTGGCCGGCATTCATATTTCTGTAAAAAATAGACACTTCAGCCAGTTAGAGTTTTCTATTTTCTCAACGTTTCGACAAAAATACTTTGCCTTAATCAGGAGAAGTAAATAAAAAGAAAGCATTTGGCAAGGCCTTGCCAATTTTTGTCGAAACGTTGAGAAAATAATGATAAGGCACAATTTGGATTATAGATTATAAACTCAAGGTAATAAGACCAAATCAAAATGAAAAAAATGTGTGTGTGACGTTTCGGTAACAGCATTGTTACCATCTTCAGACAAAAGTACTGAATGTGACGTTTTAGTAACAGCGTTGTTACCATTTTCATCAACATTCAGTACTTTTGTCTGAAGATGGTAACAACGCTGTTACCGAAACGTCACACACATTCAGTACTTTTGTCTGAAGATGGTAACAACGCTGTTACCGAAACGTCACACACATTCAGTACTTTTGTCTGAAGATGGTAACAATGCTCTGTTACCGAAACGCCACACACAATTTTTTATTTGGATTAGGTCTTATTACCTTGAGTTGAGAAAATAAAAAACTGACCGAAGTGTCTATTTTTCATATAAATATAATGTAATAGTTACCTCATCGTCATCCATCTTGCACTCTGTCACCTCACCGTCATCAAACCGGTACCAGCGGTAGGTGTTGTCCTCTGGGTGCCTGTGCCGGATGAAGGAGTAGTAGTGGCCACCTGAAGCCTGGCCGCTGTGGACCACGATGCCGAAGAGCTGGTAGCGGGTCTTCCACTCCTTGTCTTCCAGCCCATCCAGGCCATTCTCCACCACCTCTCCCTCCAGCTTGGCCAGGCCCCGGGCAGTGTAGGGCTCCATGTCCAGCACCCGCGGGAACTCAAAGTAGTCGTTGAACTTGATGGCACACTCCCTCTCCCAGTCATAGTCAAACCTCTTGAACTGGATGGCCAGGATGGGGGGCAGGTTTTTGATACACAGCCTCTTCACTGTGTCCACCTGCACAGTCCCGTTGGTGGGTTGACATGCTGTGGGGGAGATTATAGTGTTCCATAGGAAACGGAATCAAATAATAGCATTCAAGATGTGATAAATGGAGACCTTTGAGGTTAAAGTTGATATAGTGGGTTGACGATAAAGTACAATTTCACGAAATTTAAACTAACTAGACATCTCTCTCTCTCTCTCTCTCTCTATGTTTATTTTTAAAATAAATTTATTTTCTACTGACCTTACTGAAATTATAAAATCATGGAAGGGCCTGTGGCTCATCAATGGTGAACCCTCCCAGCAGTCCACCA
Organism: Cordylochernes scorpioides; assembly: GCA_030710605.1. Classification (NCBI taxonomy): domain Eukaryota; kingdom Metazoa; phylum Arthropoda; class Arachnida; order Pseudoscorpiones; family Chernetidae; genus Cordylochernes; species Cordylochernes scorpioides. Next base: position 86,603,236 of record CP092874.1, read on the forward strand.
TTGATGAGCCAGGGTTCCTACCATTATTTTATCATTGCAGTAAGGTCAGTAGGAATTTTAGGTCAGTTTTATTTTAAAAATAAACATCGATGTCAAAACTAGTTTAAATTTCTTTAATGTACTAATACAACATATTGTTGTGTAACCACGGCGCGACCCTGAACGCCGGACACGTGGGCGCGACTAACACACGGCCACTATCTTAACTAGCAAGGCTCACCATTTAAAAAAAATATATATTTTTTATTTTAATTGAATTTTTTTTTAATTTTAATTAATTTTAAACTCTGTGAGTCATCGAACAACAGAGTTCGGCGAGAAATTGCATTTTGACCACGGACCAACTTTCTTGCTTGCTCTCTTTATTTATTTTGTAGGGAATTTTGACTTGAGTTCCATTTTTGGATCAACGTAAAATGAAGACGGCCTGACCTGCACCGACCGACCCTACAGAGGACCGACCCGAGTGCCAAGAAGCTACAGACAAGATGCATCCCCGGACCAGCCCCAACCCTGGCACCAATAAAAAGTTACATCCCTTAGTACGGCCCTGTGACTTCCAGGCTCCCACACAACAATATTGATAAAAGTAAAATTTAGACAGAAAAAAGGTAACATCACATACAGTTTAGTTACCAAGAATGGAGGACAACCCCAAAAACCTACCTTCTTATTACACTTGTCACAGTGATAAGCATTGGCCCCCTCTAGAAGATCTCCTTTAACATATTGCTCTAAGGAGTCCAACAAGTTGGAGTGGTTCCTGATGTCAATGTTGAGGGTGGTGAAGGACTCCTCGCGGGAGTATCTATGCGGGCAGTCCCGGCAGATCTTCTGGTCCGCAAAGGACCCCCCAAGAACTTTTGAAAGAAGAGGAGAATGCCCGAGAGTCTTGAGAGCCTCATCTAAACTGTCCACTAGAGAGTTGAGGAACTCTAGGGCATCGTGTTGTTCCCTTAAATTTACAGGTTCCCCCGCGAGCCTGGACACACAATTATTACAAAATTCCTGATATTTAAAGATATTGTAGAAAAAAATGGGTCACAGTTCCCATAGGAAAGGAGCTATGTAGCAAAGTATTTAATATTTTATTAACAGAGTATCATTTTTGATGTTTATAATTTGCTATTCTGTAAACGTCCCTCATTGATTATCTTTTGTTTATCTTTCATAGTTTGTTCTTGGCTTAAATAAAAATTGCTGTGTCATTCTGAAGTTTGTTTTTCCTTATTTTCAACGTGGCAATATAATTAATGAAATATTAAGTTTCATGCATAATTGCTTAACACTCTAAGGCCTAATGACACTGTGTGATCCAAACCATGGCCATTAGATAACACGTCTAGTTTTGACATCTATTTTGACGGGAGAGGCGACCTTTCTCTCTTTAGAACACTAATGTTCATAAACACTAATGACGCTCTCTGATCCATGTCATTCAAATAGAAAATTGATGTGAATCCTTTATATATTTTGTATTCAGTATTTGTAAGTGCAAAGTCTAACTGCTTTTCACATGTGTAGACATGTGGTGCACTTACAGTAAAAGCATTCGCCTACTTCTACCCACCATGGTTATCATGGCCTGTACCACGTGTTGTTGTTGTCTCTTATCCCCTTGTGTAAAACTTACACGAATTCCATGAGTTCATGCTCCTCAAGCTGTTTTAGGATGAGCAGCGGCCTCTCCCAAAGGTCCTGTTTAGTGCATCTAATGCAAGCCAAAATGTGTTCTGGAGCTGCAGGTGCCAAGCTACATTTTGGGCAAGTGGGGTAGATTTTGTTATTATTTTCTATCTTCAATGGCTTGAGATGGCCTGTTCTAAATCTTGTTAGTGTTGTTTGATGCTGTCTATTTCTGATGTTCAGAGCTCCTCCTGGGTTCACTCCACTGTACCAACTGTGCTTAGGTGGGATCCTTCAGTTCTTGTTTATTTTTGTTTTGGCTACTGTCTCTATTTCTTTAAAAGTAAGTTTATTTTTCTGTGGCAAGGGTTCTTTTGTGCTTTTTTCGCTAGCACATCAGCAGCTTCATTGCCTTCAATGCCAACGTGTGAGGGTATCCATTGAAGGTGAATTTTTGAGGTTTTTGAGAGTTTTTGGAGATTACCAATTATGTTCCTGCTTACTTTGTCTCCGAGTTCCCCTGTGTGACTCAAGTGTTGTATGGCACTTCTACTATCAGTAAGAATCCAGATATCTTGATAATTAGTATTTCTGATGGATTTTAAGGCTTCATAGATGGCTATAAGTTCTGATCTGAAGACTGAGCAAAAATCTGGGTTTCTTCTGTTCATTTTCTCAATGCCATTTGTGGTTTTGATGAGACAGCCACTGCCAGTGTGTCCTAGCTCGTCTCTGCTTTTTATAAAGTACTCACTTAATATTCAACCTCTAATAATGGGTACAATGAAGTAAGCTATACCAGTACCCAGTTAAGTCTACCAGTTGGGAAGTAGAATGAAGTTTTAGAAAGATAGACCTATACTGTAGGTTTTGTAGATATCAAGACAAGGAGTGTGTTCAAGGGATATTTACCTAAAGTGCTTCCAAAATCCCCGCGGCACATAGTACTGGAGCTTGCTACAAGCCAGATGTCCAAAGATGGCTTGCACCTGTTTGAGGACTCCCAGGTTGTATTCCTTACGGGAGTCTTCCTTTGACTCAGCAGCCTGGTTGTCTCCAGCGTCCACCACATGTTGGCCCATCTACACCCACCGCAGCTTTCATTGTTACACCACATCTCTATGTGTGATTAGAGAGTTCTTACAATTAACATTTATACATATTAGTTGGGGGTCGGTGGAAGGATAGTCTGAACCGTTGGTTTTCCACCGCTACAACCCAGGATTGAATCCCGCATTTAACACTTTTTTCTAATTTAAGAAGAAAAAATGCTCCAATGGCCCCCGATTCTTGCAAAAGTCCAACCCCACCAGCGAGTGCAAGTAACCAAACGGGGCTCTAGCACATTTCTAAGTGCAAATTCAAACTGCTTTTCACATGTATAGACATTAGATAATAAAAGGCATATTTTGGATTTTATAAATCCAAAATATGCCTTTTATTATCTAATGAATTAAATATGGATTGCTCTATTTTCAAAATGTGTAGACATGTGGTGCACTTACAGTCAAAGCAGTCGCCTACTTCTACCCACCATGATTATCATGGCCTATATCGTAGCGGTCGGAAACCAATGGTTTAGACCAAGCATGTCAAACTCAAATCCTAACACGGGCCAAATAAAAAAAGTAATAAGATTATGTGGGCCGCAAAAAATACTTATGGCGATGTACATACGTTATGTATGTAGGTATAATATTATCAAAACTTACGACTTATGTATGGCGACTGGTGGTTCGTTATTAATATATAAATTATGTATAATTACAATTTTTAAAAATTAGGCTACAAATTTTTATTAATTTTTTTTTTTTATTTATAAAAAATTTTTTATTAAAATATATTGTCTGGTGGGCCGCAAATTTATTCGTTGTGGGCCGCATGAGGCCCGCGAGTTTGACATGCTTGGTTTAGACCATCCTTCTACCGACCTCAACATAAACTTATAATCAAGCAGTTGAGAACACATGCAGTTCTTTTTCTAAAAGAACAATAATTAGTAGAATTTCCAGAATTATACACAATTATCAGGCATCTATACAGTTTTATATACGGATGGATCAAGGGTTAAATGATTCCTACCTCTGTGGTCATGATATCTTCCCCAGAAAAATCCTCATTGGGATCAACAGCAGCCCCCTCCACAATGAGGATGCCGGAACGTATTTCCTCGATCATGTAGAGCTGCTGGAAGATAGAGTTCATGTAGCAGGTGGCCCCTGCATTCTTGAGCCCCACAAAGCCTCTTGGAGGACGGGGGCCAACGGGGGGCAGGTATTCCCAATCTGTGAGGGGTAAATCATTGTCCGAGTAGAACATCTCCCGTAGCATGTCGGCCAGCAGGGTGAGGTTAGGGAGGCAGCCAGTACACAAAGACACCAACAGGTCAAAGGCTGCAGTCAGACTAGCTCCAGTGGGACACACAGGGATGGCCTGATCTGCTGGCAGCTCTCCCCCACTCCTCACTGCCTGTAGGATTAGCCGGGAGGCCGGGAAGATGAAATCCTCTACCAGCTCCTGCCACCAAAAAACAGCAGATTTAAGTACAATCTTATATAATAATTTTATACAAAAAATTATAAATCATGAAATTCACACACATGATCCAGATCCAGGGATACAGGATAAGCAGAGTTTATACTCAATGTTAGGAGCGGCTGCACATGGTGTCTGTTCCTCATGTCAGAGGCGGCCATTTATTTTTGAACTAAGTCGACCTGCCACTGAGTAGTGCTCCCAGTCTTAATGACAAAGGCAGACGCATTCTACTTCACCCATTCATGATGTTTGTCAAAAGCCTCAAGCTCTACAAGCTTGATACCCTGATATGATTGAGTGAAGATAAGAAAGAAGACACATGAAATGTTTACTTTTAAAGAAATAGAGACAGTAGCCAAAACAAAAATATATAAGAAATGGAGGATCCCAACTAAGCACAGTTGGTACAGTGGAGTGAACACAGGAGGAGCTCTGTGCCTCAGACAGCACCAAACAACACTAACAAGATTTAGAACAGGCCATCTCAAGCCATTGAAGATGGAAAATAACAACAAAATCTACCCCACTTGCCTAAAATGTAGCTTGGCACCTACAGTCCAGAACACATTTTGGCTTGCACTAGATGCACTAAACAGGACCTTTGGGAGAGGCCATAAAACAGCTCGAGAAGCATGAACTCATGGAATTCGTGTAAGCTTTACACAAGGAGATAAGTAACAACAACAACAAATACATATTTATTTTAAATGTATGTATATTTACCTGGAATAAATGCCTAAAGAAGAGTTCTTAAACTCGAAAGCTTGAAAATTTGAATAAATTAGAAAAGAAACCTTTTGCGGAGTAGTTAATTAAGTATTTAAAATATTGAATCTCCTCAACACCTGTTAACTACCTCAAAGTGGCGGGGGGGGACCCTGGTCAGGTGAAGTATGTCTGGAGTTCTGAACTCCTGGTATCAAAGACATGAATCCCACTATGTCCAGCTAAATGTTAACATTCCTACCTACATCAAATGTCCCATCAACAGGCATCTAAATACTCCAGCCTAAAACTACCATTTGCAAAATTGGAGAGGAGTGGACTTCAGGAATTGGTTTAACCATGGAGATAAGCACCACCACCACCATCAAAATATTGGAAATAAATGTATTCAGTAGAATTTACCTTGATAAGATTACCAGGTTCAGCCCCAATCTGGCATTTCTTCTCTGGCCCCAGGAAGGCCACCAGCTCCTTGGTGATGCCCAGATGACCTTCTAGTAGAGCCTCATCAACCAAGCCCTCGCCCCCTGAGAGTACTTTCTCCCTGGCCATCTTGAGCCATTCTATCTCGGTGTTGAGGAGGTGCAGGGCTGTGGGGATGTTGCAGTGGCTGTTGGCCGCACAGCTGAGCAGATGGCACAGTAGCTGGAAGTACTCTGTGCAGCTGCGGGCGTTTTCCTTCACCTTCGACTGTACAACACAGGTAATGTTGTTCCAATTTTAGTATATGTACCGCCGAACAAGCATGTACAGGTAATGTTGTTTTTTTATAGGGCCAGGGGGCTAATACAGGAGATTGCCTACTTTGTCTTTACTTTATAATATCCAAAAAAGGCATATCCTGACCACATTCACATGAACTTTCAGATGGCAGAGCGCCATCTAGCGGTACAGAAATCAACTAAACATTGATTTAGCCGGATAAAGCAAAATTTAGATTATAGATCATAGATACAAGAAAATAAGACCTAATCCAAATAAATTTAATAGTGTGTGACGTTTCGGCAACAGTATTGTTACCATCATCAGACAAAAGAATAAATGACAATGACAACAATTCTGTTACTGAAACATCACACACTATTTACTTATTTGGATTCGGTGTTGCTACCTTATGTTACGGGGGGTCGATGGAAGGATGGTCTAAACCAATAGTTTTCGGCCACTATGACCCGGGTTCGATTCCCGCATTGGGCACTTTTTTCCGATTAAAAAAAAATATGCTCCGATGGCACCAGATTCTGTCCAACACCATCAGCAAGCGCAAGTAATCGAACGGTGCTCTGGTATATTCGTAAGTGCAAAAGTCAAACTGCTTTTCATATGTGTAGACATGTGGTGGACTTACAGTAAAAAAGCAGTTGCCTTCTTCTACCCACCATGATTATCATAGCCTGTACCACGTGTTTTTTTTTTTTTTTGCTTATCCCTAGTACACGTGGTACAGGCCATGATAATCATGGTGGGTAGTTAGCGACTGCTTTTACTGTAAGCGCACCACATGTCTACACATGTGAAAAGCAGTTCGACTTTGCACTTACAAATGTGCCAGAGCCCCGTTTGGTTACTTGCACTCGCTGGTAACCATGTGTAGAAGGGATAGGGATAAGAAAGAAAAAAAGAAAGATACTTCAACTACTCACAGCAAGCTGGGTGAAGAGAAGAGAGATGAAGAAGATGAGGCACTGCTGGCCAGGGTAACATTTGGTGGATATAAGAGCAAATTGCTCGGCTGCCGTCAGACGAATACTCCTGCACACAGTTTTACATAGTCATTTGGTCATTTTACACTACATGCTACATAGACAGATGTTTCAAATCTTGAATGAAATCAATCTTATTAGATCCATAGAATCCCAAATATGTAAACAAAGAACTGACCTAAACACATGGTAATAAGACCAAATCCAAATACATAAATAGTGTGTGACTTTTAGGTAACAGCGTTGTTACCATCTTCAGACAAAAGTACTGAATGGTCTGAAGATGGTCACAACACTGTTACCGAAACGTCACACACTATTTATTTGGATTTGGTCTTATTACCTTGTTTTTATAATCTATAATACAAATTGTGCCTTATCAAAGACTGACCTATTTTGAACATATAATGTGAGTAAATGGTTTAAAAATATGTTGTTGTTGGGAAAAATTGGAAGGAATAGAGGAAGACTTGCAATGAGCTAGTTAGAAGGGGTCAAGAAAAGAAGGTCACTAGAGTGGCTGCCAATGACAAATAAATCAAATTGGAGAATATTTGTCTGTATAATCGCCAGCTTGACTTGGTGGACGCTAACAATAATGACACAAATTGTGCCATAAAAAGACTCAAAAAGGTATGTAATGGGTTTTGCAATAATCTAGAATAAACCTATGATGTTGCTTTTGCTATCTAAACTGCACTTTGAGGGGTCATTTATATATACAGTAAAACTTCCCTTTAGCAGACACCCCGCTAGAGGACACCTCTGCACAAAGGACAGTTTTCATTTGCAAAATTACCATTTTTACTATTTAGTAACTCTCCGGTAAAAGGACACCTCTCCCTAAAAGACACTTTGGGTCTGCAATTAGGTGTTGTCCTTTACAGGGAGGTTCTACTGTAGTATAAAGAAACTAATGAATCTCAATGGGGTGCAGAATTCATGATTTTGGGGTTTAAAAATACAGGTTTAACTGTATAAAGAATATTTAAAAAATTTAAAGATTGAACATTGTAGGTAAGGTGTGAAGACGCCAACCTACCTATTCTTACAGATGATGAGCAGGTCAACAATGAAAGAATGCCAGAACTTGTCCTTCATCAGGACATCCAGGGCTTCAGGACAGAGAGCAAGGCAGAGAGTGAGGACTTCCAATGCCTCTTTACATAAGGCAATCTCATCCTGGTCAGGGGGTCGGAGGGACTGGACTAAACGGTGGAGCTCGTCGTTAGAAGCCTGGAGGGCCGCCATGGAGCCTGAGGCAGCAGCCCATACTAGACGGATCAGGGCCCGGACCGTGCCGAGATCTGGGAGCTCAGCAGGCCGGGGTCCACCCTGTAGGAGGGAGGCCAAGCGCATCGCAACGTTGCGCACCATGTAGTCGGAGTTAGGGTTAGGAATATGGTGGATGGCTTGCTGAAGGATGGCCACCCGCATGGGGTCGGTGTCTGCCTGGACCAGACAGTGTTCTACCGTGGTCAGCACCAGCTTGCAGATCTTCAGCACCATCATGTAAGCCGACCTACACACAACAACAACCATGCTACTATAAATAAATCAGTTTTGAAAATAGATCAATCCTTATTTATATCTTTAGATAATAAAAATGTATATATTGGATTTTACACAAATAAATTTACTGGCAATGCGTTTCTTTTAAATATCATCAAATATTATCTCTACAGACCTTACTGCAATGATATGAGTTATTGAATGAGAGGGCTTGGCTCATCAGTACTGAACCCTCTCAGCGGTTTCACCAAATTACTGATGAGCCAAGCCCTCTCATTCAATAACTCATATCATTGCAGTAAGGTCTGTAGAGATAATATTTGATGCTATTTAAAAGAAGCGCATTGCCAGTAAATTTATTTGTGTAAAATTTTAACGATAGATGGCAATTAAATTTAATCTACTAATATATTGGATTGAATAAAAAGATTTGCCAATATTTCTGTTCGTTAAACGTCAACCTTTATCAAGGGATCACATTCTGTATCATATATAAAATTAATTTTGAAAATAGAGCAATCCACACTTAAATCATTAGATAATAAAAAGGCATATATTGGATTGAATAAAAGATTTATTTGCCAATATTTCGGTTGGATGAACGCCAACCTTTATCAAGGCATTACATTTTTGTATACACAAACTCAGCACCGCATAGTGTTATAATTAAAATTTTACACAAATAAATTTACTGGCAATGCGTTTCTTTTTTAAATCTCTACAGACCTTACTGCAATGATATGATTTAATGAATGAGAGGGCTTGGCTCATCAGTAGTGAACCCTCTCAGAGATTAATTTGGCGAAACCGCTGAGAGGGTTCACTACTGATGAGCCAAGCCCTCTCATTCATTAAATCATATCATTGCAGTAAGGTCTGTAGAGATTTAAAAAAAGAAACGCATTGCCAGTAAATTTATTTGTGTAAATTTTAACGATAGAGGGCAATAAAATTTAATTTACTAATAGTGTTATAATATCAAAAAAAAAAAATGTTTTCTTATTTTAATTTTTTTGCATGCACAGATTTCTCCCACCTACTTTGTATTTTTTTTAAATTATATCAACTCTACTGTGTCAAGAAACGATCACCACTTGTTACCTCTCTCTTTATATAGAAGGGGGGGTCGGTGGAAGGCAGGTTAAACCGTTTGGTTTCGACCACTATGACCCGGGTTCGATTCCCGCATTGGACACTTTTTTCTGTTTAAAAAAAAAAAATGCTCCAATAGCCCCCGATTCTTGCAAAAGTCCAACCCCACCAGCGAGTGCAAGTAACCAAACGGGGCTCTGGCACATTTGTAAGTGCAAAGTCGAACTGCTTTTCACATGTGTCGACATGTGGTGCGCTTACAGTAAAAGCAGTCGCTAACTACACACCATGATTATCATGGCCTGTACCACGTGTACTAGGGATAAGCCAAAAAAAAAAAAGAAGAAGTAATGTTCATAATAACCTTGACAGTTTAAAATTTACTTCTACTTTCTAAACACATTTGTTCTTGAGTAGTATTACCATAGAGCAGTGATTCTCAACCTTTTTTTTTGTTGCGGCATTATTTTAAAGATTTGAAAATTTGGCGGCACAATTTTAGAATTTCGCGGCACACTTTTGCTAACTTGAATGCAAGAAAATTCAAATTATGTATCAATATTTCTATGCAAAATATAAGTAATATACATCTCTAACATTCAATTTGCTAATTTCGTTATTTTAAAAAGTAAAAAAATGAAAAAGAAAAAAAGAAAAACCAATACAAATGTGAACATAATCATATGACTAAAATTCGGCGGCACATTTTTAGAATTTCGCGGCACACAAAATTACCGCGGCACATTGGTTGAGAATCACTGCCATAGAGCTTACAATTGAAGCCATTTTTTACACAATTTTCCAAACAAATATAATGATTCTTCTTCTTTTGTTCTTACTGTTATGAAATGAAAGGGTATGGCTCACCAGTAAACCTTTCCAATATAACCCTGAATCCTGACCAGTTTAATTTACAATCACACAACCTGATAAGAGGGTTCATCATCATAAATCTTTTATTCAATCCAATATATGCCTTTTTATTATCTAATATAAAATATATATAAAAAATTGATTAACATATATAAAAATTAGTACATTGTTGACAACTAGGATGTGTTGTATTAGTGCGGAATCTATTATAAGAAAGAAAATGACACTTTCGATGTGCGATTCACGACAGTCATAAACTGGGATTAAATCCCGCGTTAAAATTTTGTTTAATATGTGAATAACCTTTACATATTATTCATTGTTACAATTATCATTAAACTAGGTTGTTCTTGTTGAGTGGTACCTAATAAAGTGAATTTTGGAACAGCAAGATTATTTTTAAAATAATATAAATGGCTCACGCTAATGCATCATATAAAACAAGGTAATAATTGATTACGTTGTTACCGAAACAGTCACACACTATTTATTTATTTGGATTTGGTCTTATTACCTTGTTTTATAATCTTATAATCCAAATTGTGCCTTATCAATAATTGCTCTAAAAAGAATCTACTTGATGTTTGTGGGAAAAGCAATTGCTCGAAGCAGATTATAAATGGAATGGGGTATAGGGGTGCAGCTTTCGTTGATCATGGCACCATGATCCAGGCACACTTTGGTGAAAGTCTGACTTTGCCTGTAGTTTGAGGCCGTTCCTAACATGGAAGCAGACGCCTTTGCTGCCGACTCTAACATGAGTACAGATGCAGCTCCTCCGCTCTCATGGAATTTGTGTAATATTTACACAAGGGGATAAGAAACAACAACAACAACAACAACAGATTATAAATATTTATAATTAAATGTATTTCTACTGTCTTCAAAGCATTTGTCAATAGTTCATTTAAATTACCTTTTTTCCAAGAGATCAGTTTCAATATCAGTATAAAAGCAAAACAGCTTAATGTAATATTACAGAGGTATGGTAGATTAAACTGGTGAAACTCTCTCTCTCTCTCTCTGCTGGGAGGGTTCACCACTGATAAGTTAGACTCTCCCATAAATGTATCATTGCAGTAAGAGAGGGGCAGTAGAAAAATGTATCATTTTCAAAAAGAATCATACGCGTCAAAACTAGTTTCAATTCCTTAAATAGGATGTGTGTCTCAACTCTTGGTGTAAAAATCAGCATTGCACAAGAAAATATTCTTAGTTATTGTTGTTGTTTCTTATCCCCTTGTGTAAAGATTACACGAATTCCATGAGTTCATGCTCCTCGAGCTGTTTTATGATAAGCAGTGACCTTTCCCAAAGGTCCTGTTTAGTGCATCTAATGCAAGCCAAAATATGTTCTGGAGCTGCAGGTACCAAGCTACATTTTGGGCAAATGGGGTAGATTTTGTTATTATTTTTTATCTTCTCAATGGCTTGAGATGGCCTGTTCTAAATCTTGTTAGTGTTGTTTGATGCTGTCTATTTCTGATGTTCAGAGCTCCTCCTGGGTTCACTCCACTGTACCAACTATGGTACAAGGGGGTACACACAGTAGTACCACCCTCCCGCCTCCGCGTGGTTTCCCCGCGTCAACCTCGGAACCTCAGAGGTCCTGATTTGACGGCAGATTCAGGAGTACTGTGACCAAAGGGTACGAGGGTCAAAGGGGGGGGGGAGTCCTATTGGAGTGTAGGACGGATTAGACCAAGTCTGAACGGGAGGGCTAGGACAGCAACGTTGCCATGAATTCTCGGAGACGCCTGTGGGTTGAATGGTCGTGCCCACGTAGCCAGACCATAATGGCGGGCGCGAGGGGCCAAACAATGGCCGCTCGGTGCATGGAGAATGCATCATTCCTTTTGGTTAGGTGACCTAGATGGCAGCAATGGGTATGCTATCGCATGAGGGCTTATGGACCTTTGAGGTCTGGGAAACCATTATTGCTCCAAGTCTGTACCAACTATGCTTAGGTGGGAATTATTCTTAGTGAGCATGCCAAGGGTACAGGCAACACCCCTGTCATGCTCTTCTATTAATTTATTATAGCAGTCAGGTCAGTAGAGAAAATTATTTTAGAAAGAATCATACGCATCAAAACTAGTTTCCATTTCTTAAATAGGATGTGTATGTGTCTTACCTCTTGGTATGAAGATCAGCATTGCACAAGAAATTATTCTTTGTGAGCATGCCAAGGGTACAGGCAACACCACCGCTCTTCAGGAAGTTGTACTGGAAGTCTTGGGCTTCTTCATTCAGCAGGTTGTTGGCCGGCATCAACATGGTGTACACAACCTGAGCAGCAAGGTTACAGTGTTAACACTTTTGGGCAACAGGTGTTTTTTTGCTTATTCCTAATACACATGGTACAGGCCATAATAATAATCATCTGTTGAGAGCTAAGACTTTCCTATTCTACCATCGAGCAGAGTAATCACCAACACCTCTAAGAAATTAACACTTTTAATTTACTTTCGTAACTAACTAATTTACATCATTTCAAAACCAAATATATATACATGCAAAGTAGTCCGGTCATATGGTCAAAAATATAAAAATATAAATCTATGAAAAACAACTCATAAAAATCCTAACATCATCTTCTTCTTTCTTATCTCCACTCAAACATATTAGGATATCAAGCATCATGACTGGGTGAAGTAGATGCATCTGCCTTTGTCATTAAGACTGGGAGCACTACTCATTGGCAGGCCGACTTAACTCCAAAAGAAATGGCCGCCTCTGACATGAGGAACAGACGCCATGTGCAGCAGCTCCTAACATGAAGTACAAGTACAGTACAAAGTAAAAGTACAAAATAATAATCATGGTGGGTAGAAGTAAGCGACTGCTTTTACTGTAAGTGCAACACATGTCTACACATGTGAAAAGCAGTTTGACTTTGCATTTACAAAGGGCAACAGGTGTAAGTGTGTGGGGTCACTTACCTCCAGGTTGTAGAGGACTTGGGATGGAGAGGATATGAAGAAGAGGGACTCCAGAGATGGGAAGAGTGACTGTTCCCCAAGCTTGGAGTGGTTCAGGCATAGATCCTTGATGCCCTCTATGGTATGACTATCTGCTCAACACACACCCTGGTTGGTAGTTTCTCTTCTGTCTAATCAATGAGGTGCATGAATTTTATATTGCATTCACATAATTAAGCAAGCTTTGTTGTTGTCTCTTATTGTTGTATCCCATTAATATTGAGAAAATGTTGTTTCTTATCCCCTTGTGTAAAGATTACACAAATTCCATGAGTTCATGATCCCATAGAATGGGGTATAGGGGTGCAGCTTCTGTTGATCATAGCACCATGATCCAGGCACACTTTGGTGAAAGTCTGACTTTGCCTGTAATTGCTGTTCCTAACATGGAAGCCTTTGCTGCTGACTCTAACATGAGTACAGACACTGTATCCTTGGAGTGGGACCATTGCTGAGGTCCATCAACTGGGTCAGTTGAACTCAGGATTTTTAAAGAGAAAATGAGAAATGAGAAAATGTACTGGGATCAGGCGGATAAATTAAGAAAAAGGGATCTCCTGATCATGCAACTAAAAGTTGCTGATGTATTGCGCTATCTATCGGAATAAATATAAACTCTTCATTGATTTTTAATTATTCCAAAATTGGCCAAATACCCATTCTTGATTAATCAAGAAAAGCTAACCACGTACACATTTTGGGCTGTTAGCCCTCATCAGTGTGGTGTGTGCAAGCTGTACTACATTGACCCAAAAAAAACTGGTCATTCGGGTATCCTGAAAAATCATGAGACAGGTAGTCAAAGCTTGAAGCGCATGAGCAATTGGCTTATTCTGGAATAAATAAAAATCAACAAAGAGTTGGTATTTATTCAGACAGATGGTGAAAGCCATCAGCAACTTTTAGTTGCACGATAAGGAGATGCCTTTTTATTAAGTAGCAGTTACAGTAAAACCTCCCTGTAAAGAACACCTAATTGCAGAGCCAAAGTGTCTTTTAGGGAGAGGTGTCCTCTTACCGAAGAGTTTCTAAATAGTAAAAATGGTAATTTTACAAATCTTCTTTCTTATCTCCACTCAATCATATTAAGGTATCAAGCTTGTAAAGCTTGAGACTTTTGATGGTGTCTGTCGGAGAAGAGTAGAGCTCATCAATGGATAGGTCAATTCATTTTGGAAATGAAAACTGTCCTTTGTAGAGAGATGTCTTCTAGTGGGAGTGTCCTCTCAGGGAGGTTGTTCTACTGTATGTATGTAAGCAAGTATGGTAGTAGAGACCTGGAGGGATGATCTTGAGCAGAGCCCGGGCACTGTCCCTCAGCACAGCCAGGTTCTGGGAACTCCCCAGGTCTGCCAGCTTGAATAGGAAGAGAGCATACTGCTGCTTCTGGGACATAAGCTGCAACACACCTCTCACATAAGACTTGGGTTATATTTTATGATTGGCCATATATGGGGATAAGTAATCAAAGCCCAGATGTTACTGACACAAGATAAATATCATACACAGTTCTGGTGGATTAAATTTGCCAAACCATTTTCATGGATGGTTTTTGTAAGGTCCTCAACCGGCGGTACTCCAGTAACAATGGCAGTGGAAACTTCTTACCATAAACAACTACATGGACCCCCTTAGGCGTTTTTAATCATTTTTCAATGATTTCAAATTTGGCAAAAAAGAATTCATAGTATTAATAAAAGATAACATGCTGGTTTCAATTGATTCCATCTTGTATTCACAGCTATTTGTTTTAAACTATTATTTATACATATTTCTTTAAATAAGAGACACTTTGGCCAGAAAGAGTTTTCTTTTCTTGACGTTTCTACAACGGGGGAAAAAAGATTTTTTCCTGAACGCCTAGAAAATAATACTTTTTCTGGTCAAAAGTGTGTCTTATTTTAAGAAATAAGAAAGCTTGCGAAAGCTTCTTCAAGAGTTTTCGGTTGGAAGTGTAGCAAGGGCACTGACCACTCCTGGCAGTAGGCTTTCCTCCTCCAAGCTGGGGCCCTCGTATAGATGTTGGGGGGACCCGGGGGAGCTATCAGAACTGGACTCTGGGCTGGATGGCATGTTGGAGCTGGCCTGGGCAAACTTGGCCGAGATGATCTGCAACAACACTTAAGTCACAGTATTGCCTCACAGACATTTGAAATTTATTTATTATATTAAAAACAAAAAGGGCATATATCCTAACTGCGCTCACACGAGCATTTTAGATGGCAGAGCACCATCTATAGTGGAACAAAAATGAACTAAACATTTATTTAACTTGTTCTGTGATATTTGGCCAACCAAATTTCTTGATAAATCAAGAAAAGCCAACCACCTAAGCATTTCAGGTTGTTGGCACTCTTCAGCGTGGTGCAGACTGTACCTCTACGACCAAAATTTGGTCCCAGAGATTCTCTGAGAAATCAAGAAATGGATATATAAAGCCAAGTATGCGTGAATACTCTGTTCGTGTGAAAAGATAATTTTTTTAAAATGTTTAAATATTATATATTACCAGACGGGTGACCCGGGCTTCGCCCCAGGATTGACCCATGTGCATATCTACCCGAGTGATATATATTTAGATAAGATTTTTTAATAATTGTTTGTTATTAGCATTATCTATTTGTTTGCATCAGCATAATTTAATCTAATCTTTGATAGAGGGCGCTGTTCGTGAGCTAAGTAGAATAATTTGAATATATAGTTTTAATAATTGATTTATATATTTTTTAAAATAGCCTATCGTCTTCCCCGTATTTTTTTTACCTATGTATGGAAATTTTGGTTTGAATTAGTGAACTACTGCGAATTTGTATACCGGACATACAAACAAACAAACATTCATTTATATATATATAGATATTGCACAACTCTTGATAAAGGATACCTCTAAACAACAGACAGTTATCATCACCAAAATTGCTCTCCAATTTAAAATTCTTTCACCCTAGCAGACATCTCCAAACAATGGGACGCTTCTTTCCTAACACACCTTATTTATTTGAATTTACACTCATGGTGAAAACTTCATATCGTCTATGGTTGTCTATTTTTTTTTTTTAAGGAGACAGAAGCAATTATGTTTAAACTTGGTTATCTCATTTGTCTTCAATAAAGGTCACTGTATCAAATAGCTTTCAGTTATTGCCTGAATCCCGATATACATGCTAAAAGGTACAGCTTCTTTAAGCTTTGTCCATGAATGTTAATAATCTACGAGAATGAAAACTGCATGATAAAGCGCCACAGCAAAGCAACACGGTTTCCTCTCATGGAGTATGTTCTACTGTATTTGACTGAAAAGGTTATTACCATTTTATCCTTTATGGCCAGTTGAGATATGAGCTTGATGTCATCAGAGGGATCAAGAAGCTCCCCATTGGCAAACAGCTCAACCTTCATGTTAACATTGGCAAGCTTGACCCTAGACAAACACAAGAGGGGAGTTAGCTTGTTTCCTCACATCGGGTGAAATTACAGAACTTACCCTCTTAGAACCTGCCTCCGTATGGACCCAAGGGTATCATTGCTATGGGTGAAAATGTCCATATCCTCTACACTCCGTCCTTGATTAGGAAACCTGACTGTCAGGATCATATGCTTGCCCCGGTAAGCCCTACAAGACACATCAAGGTCAGTACATTCCCCAGCTGTGAGGAGGTAGGTTAGACTGACCTGGCCATAGGAAGGATTGAGCGATCCTCTCCAAAGTCTCCATCACACTGTGAAATATAGTCGTGGAGTACTCTCAGGATGCGAGCCATCCTTGTAGTTTCCTGACGCAAACGATTCTTATCCTCCCTGTCGAGTACAGACACTGTATCGTGAGCTGCCTTGAGACGGTCCATGCAGGATTGGATAAAATCTTCATGGAGTTCCAATTGACTGGCTTGCAGGCGTGGGCCGAGGGTTGTGAAGGTTTCTTTGAGTAGCTCAATGGCTCGGCTGGCAATGTCTTCACCACTGTTCAGTATCACCTGTACATACACACCACATGCTGTGTCTCAAAAGAAGGAAGTCAAACACACACAAAGTTTACCTTCCACAAGTAATCCAGCCCACTGAGATCCTGATCATCCATCAGGTAAGCTCTCCTCTTGGGGATAAGTTTGTTCTCCTTGGCATTGACTGCCTTGAAAAACCTGTCAAAGCACCTGCCACACACACAACATATAAAATAACAAATATATGCTGCATATACAGGGAATTAAATGCCTGAAAAATAATGTGCATATTTTTTTTAAAAGAAATATTAAATATAAAACCATAAAAGAAAATAAGACCTAATCCAAATAATTTATTAGTGTGTGACGTTTCGGCAACAACATTGTCACCATCATCAGACAAAAGAATAAATGATTTATTCTTTTGTCTGATGATGGTGACAATGTTGTTGCCGTCACACACTGATACATTTTTGGATTAGGTCTTATTTTCTTTTATTATAATCTATAATCCAAATTGTGCTTTATCATTAAATATAAAACCAATTATTTATAAAAATGACAATTTTGGCAAAGAAAACAGTCCTTTGTTGAAAGGTGTCCTCTAGAGAGTGTCCTCTCATGGAGGTTCTACTGCATATTTAGTAAAGTTACTAATAAAGAGTTTTGTGGGACAACCAAATAATCTTTGCACTATTTATCTTCTACATCTAAGAAAGTTCTGAATGTAGCTTTTAACGTAGGCAGTCCATGAAGATATGGATATTGAAATGGTTGAAGGGTTTTTAAAAATTGTACATTTTTCTAAAGGATCACTTTCTTCGGATATTTTGAACACAATTTTCAATCTGGTTAGTATATATGGTACAGGCTATGATAATTATGGTAGTCAGTGCTGGCTTTACTACAAGTACACCACACGTGCGATAAAATAGAACAAAGAATGGTAGTAAAATAAAGAGTACTGTGTGTGTTGTTTTTATTAATTATCCCTAGTACAGGTGGTACAGGCCATGATAATCATGGTGAGTATTTAGTAATTGGTTTTACTACAAGTACACCACATATGTAATAAAATAGAACACAGAATGGTAGTAAAATAAAGAGTATTGTATGTGTTTTTCTTTAAGTTATCCCTAGTACATGTGGTACAGGCCATGATAATCATGGTGAGTATTTAGTAATTGGTTTTACTACAAGTACACCACATATGTAATAAAATAGAACAAAGAATGGTAGTAAAATAAAGAGTATTGTATGTGTTTTTCTTTAAGTTATCCCTAGTACAGGTGGTACAGGCCATGATAATCATGGTGAGTATTTAGTAATTGGTTTTACTACAAGTACACCACATATGTAATAAAATAGAACAAAGAATGGTAGTAAAATAAAGAGTATTGTATGTGTTTTTCTTTAAGTTATCCCTAGTACATGTGGTACAGGCCATGATAATCATGGTGAGTATTTAGTAATTGGTTTTACTATAAGTGCACTACATGTCTAAACAACAGCTCGAGGAGCATGAACTCATGGAATTCGTGTAATCTTTACCCAAGGGGATAAGAAACAACAACACACTTGTTTAATACTTTAAACTGCAGCACTTTTACCAAAAATTAGTTTTTGGAAGCACCGATTTCAACCCAAATGGGTAAATTTACACCTTTTTTTTGTACAAAAGTATTTAAGTTAATAAAAAGGAAATTGCAAAAAAAAAATATGTCTACACATGTGAAAAGCAGTGTGTGTTACTCACTTAATGCCACTCTCAGTCAGTAAACAGGGGTCCAGCTGCAGGATATTCTTCTCAAAAAAGTCTTTGATGATCTCAGGATCCAGGTCAGGTTCATCTCCCATCAGCTTCAAAAAAAAAAAAACATTAACCAATCACTAGTTGTCAATTCCTTGCTATCTGAGAACAACTTACTTTGGAGAACCACTTGAAGCAAGCTTCTCTGTCTGTAGGATAGACTGCATTCTCAGCCAGGCAGACCCAGATCTGATACATCCCCAGCAGTTAGATCTCCAGTAGGTGGCAGCAAGTGTTGGTAATGATAGAGGGGGATGGGAATGGCATTGCTTATTGGAAGGGAGGGATACACAATTATTGAATCAATTGATTAAAATCTTCTTAATATAAGTTGAATAATACAACAGGTCTCTGAAGATTGAGTTTCTTTTCAATTAGTATTAACGCAATCACGAGCTTTCAGGCATCTCTAAAGGATACAGATGGTAAATTTTGCCGGGAGGATATTGATCTAAAGAGACAAAGGTCGCCTCTTCCGCCAAAATAGACATCAAAACTCTCCAGTCAAAATAAATGCTAAAAACTAAGCCACATCTATTGACTGTCTTTGCAATCAACCAAGCTTGGTTTGGTGACAAAGCCACAACACCAGCTTTGGAAAAACTGGGAGCATTAGCCCTTTTACATATAAAACAAACTTATACTCTTCTTACTCAAGGTGATAAGACCTAATCCAAATAAATAAATAGTGTGCGACGTTTCGGTAACAGCGTTGTTACCATCTTCAGACAAAAGTACTGAATGGTACTTCAGTACTTTTGTCTGAAGATGGTAACAATGCTGAAACGTCACACACTATTTATTTATTTAGATTTGGTCTTATTACCTTGTGTTTATAATCTATAATCCAAATTGTACCTTATCTACTCTTCTTACTGTAATGAAAAAAATATTGAAGAGAGGTTGGGTCATCAGTGGTGAACCCCCCTCCCAGCTGTTTCGCCAATTTAATCTATCAGACAGCTTCTTTTAGAGCTCTAATACTGTATTGGACAAATATGCTTATATATACTGTAATGAAGGGTGGAACTAGATGGCGTTTAGTTTTGACATCTATTTTGATGGGAGAGACGACCTTGATCTCTTTAGATCTCTAAAAGAGTACATACAAAAATGAATAAAATGTGTTTCATTCGCTTTTTTTATGTACCCCTGTAGAGGGGCAGAGATGCAAAAAAAAAACAATCTAGAATGCATTAAAGAAACTCATCTCCAGAAAAAAACCAGTTGTATTATAGATTACAGAATAAAGTTTCAAAAGATAAAATATCGTTTTAAAAACTATTAAAGATTTCTCGCAATGAAGTTCTTTTTATTTTGATAAGGCACAATTTGGATTATAGATTATAAACACAAGGTAATATGACCAAATCCAAATAAATAAATAGTGTGTGACGTCTGAAGATTTTGTTTGAAGAACGTTTTGTCTGAAGATGGTAACAACGCTGTTGCAGAAACGTCACACACTATTTATTTATTTGGATTTGGTCTTATTACCTTGCGTTTCTTTTTATTTTCAAATGCAAGTTTCCAATCTCTAATTCAAACCTGTTGAGAGTAATTATCGCATGAAAGCTAGCATTTTAAAATACAAAGAAACTCATTGTGAGAAATCTCTATAGAATAACTGTGTCATTCTTTAAGTTTTTAATTTCACTAATTGCCCCCACCCGTTGACCCTTTACCCATTTAAAATATACAAGATACAATTAATGAAATAATGATTTTTAAACACAAGCTAATAAATTAAGAAAAAGGCATCTCCTTATCATGCAACTGAAAGTTTCTGATGGCTTGCGCCATCTATCGGAATAAATATCAACTATTCTCGTTGATTTTTAATTAATATATTTATTCCGATAGATGGCGCAAGCCATCAGAAACTTTCAGTTGCATGATAAGGAGATGCCTTTTTCTTTATTTATGCACCTTATCCCAGTACAATATCGCATTTGTACTATTTTTTCACAAGGTAATAAGACCAAATCCAAATAAATAAATTGTGTTTGACGTTTCGGTAACAGCGTTGTTACCATCTTCAGTTATTTATTTGGATTTGATCTTATTACCTTGTGTGTGTTTATAATCTCTATTTATTTAATTAGACACAATTTGGATTTTATAGATACAAGAAAATAAGACCTAATCCAAATAATTTAATAGTGTGACGTTTCGGTATGGATTTCATTCATCAATGTTTTCATTTTTTATTCTTTTGTCTGATGATGGTAACAATGCTGTTATCAAAACATCAAACAACACTATTAAATTATTAGGATTAGGTCTTATTTTCTTGTATCTCTATTTATTTATTTTGATTTGGTCTTATTACCTTGTGTTTATAATCTATAATCCAAATTGTGCTTTATCAAATAATGATTTTTTTTTTAAATACTCTTCTTTTAGGACTGTATACAACAAAATTTCCATGAGGCCTTCTCAATTCCTAATCATTAACTGTTTAGGTCCTCTTTTAAATACAAAAGAGGCTTTTAAACTATTTTTATACAAAATTTATCCTATTATCTGTTAGCATAAGAAAGACATTACAAACTTAGGCTATCTCCTAATAGCACAATTTGGATTGTAGATTATAGACACAAGAAAATAAGACCTAATCCAGATAAATTAATCATGTGTGTCGTTTCGGTAACAGCGTTGTTACCATCATCAGACAAAAGAATAAATGAAATAAAAGAATAAATCCATTTATTATTTTGCCTGATGATGGTAACAACGCTGTTGCAGAAATGTCACACACTATTAATTTATTTGGGTTAGGTCTTATTTTCTTGTTTTTAGGCTATTAGGCATAAAAAAAGTGGTACATATATTTAGGTTCTTAAAACCCAACAAACTCAACTCAGTCAAAACACTCCACTTATACACACACCTCTACTCCACTGAAACACTACCAGCCGTTTGAGAACATGCTTTTCTGATTCCATACTTTGATAGAAGATGGCAATGATACTCTGTCATCAAAATGCCACCATTTTTCTTTATTACCTCATGTTTCTTACCTATAATTGTACAACTTCTCTTCGATATACAGTAGAGCCTTCATGAGAAGACACTCACGCTAGAAGACATTTCTCTATAAAGGACAGTTTTCATTTGCAAAATTACCATTTTTAATATTTAGCAACTTTCCGGTAAGAGGACACTTCTTTCTAAAGGACATTTTGGCTCTGCAATTAGATGTCCTTTACAGGGAGGTTCTACTGTATATAGATAGATAAAATTTAAAGTCAATCATTGAGTCAATCTATTTTTAAAATTATGAGTTAGAATATTGTAAATAACACCTCATACTCTCAATAGAGAGAGAGAGAGCGGATGAAACCAATCTAGTTGTGAATTCTCTTCAACACTCTGGTTCCACTTATTACAGGTCTGGCCTTTTCATATATTTCACTTTTTATATAAACACCAAAGTGACAATTGTGTGAGTGTATCACATTAAAAATATATAACAATTAATTAGATGGAAAATTCTGTAAAAAAAATATTAATATATTATTGTATGAATTATTTTTAATTAAAATAGATAAAAATACTAAAAAGCAATACATAAAAATAATAAACAAGATGGCTTCCGAGGGAGAGTTTCAAAAGGAGTATATGATAAAACAAATCTTAATATTTAACTAATATATTTTATAATATACAGTTAAACCTGTCAATAGCGCCCCCTCTAAATAGCACCTTCCTCTCTATAGTGCCCGATTTTAAACACATTAAAATGTAAAGATTTTACATTAAAAGTGACCTGTCTATAGCGCCCCCTCTAAATAGCGCCTTCCTCTCTATAGTACCCGATTTTTTTTAAACACACATTAAAATGTAAAGATTTTACATTAAAAGTGACCTGTCTATAGCACCCCCTCTAAATAGCGCCCGATTTTAAACACATTAAAATGTAAAGATTTTACATTAAAAGTGACCTGTCTATAGCACCCCCTCTAAATAGCGCCTTCTCCTCTCTATAGTGCCCGATTTTAAACATTAAAATGTAAAGATTTTACATTAAAAGTGACCTGTCTATAGCACCCCCTCTAAATAGCGCCTTCCTCTCTATAGTGCCCGATTTTAAACATTAAAATGTAAAGATTTTACATTAAAAGTGACCTGTCTATAGCACCCTATTTTGATGAGTCCCAAGAGGGGGGGGCACTATAGAAAGGTTTAACTATAATATTAGTTAAAGAGAGAGATTAAGAATTATTTGACCATATACTCCTGTAGATAGGTTTATGATTCCCAAAAGCTTTAAAAGAATATGAAATAAGAAATTCTGAAGCTGTCTTGTTTATATTATTTGAAAATATAATTTCCTTAAATATTTATAGGTAATTTTTAACACTACTTTTTTAAAATACATATCAATAAAAGCTATTTCCACAGACCTTATACTGTAATGAATTAAAAGTGAACAAGGGAGGGAATGGCTCATCAGTGGTGATACCTTCGAGTGGTTTTACCATTTTAATCCTCCATCCATTCTATTAGTCAAAATTCGAAATATTTTAAAGGCGTAAGATTCTTTTTGAAATTAAACAATTTCTACTGCCCTTACTGCAATGGAAAAATTAAAGGGAGGGCCTGGCTCATCAGTGGTGAACCCTCCCAGCGGTTTCGCCAGTTTAATCTACCATACCGCTGTTATATTGCATTTTTGGAACTTCCTTTTATAGTGATACTGTTTAATTTCAATTTAATTACTGTTTAGAAATTGTTTAATTTCAAAAAGAATCTTACGCCTTTAAAATAGTTTCGAATTTTGATAACAGATGGCGCGCTGGTGCATCACATTCTATTAGTGTATGAGCCTGAATTTCTTTTATACTCTGCATTTGTTATGGATAATGGTAAATGGCTGTTTAGGAGAACAATGGACATGTATGCTTCTAGGAGTGTAGAAATGTAAATTAACACCATTGATAAGCCATGCTTTCCTCATTCTTTTTATTTCTTTGCTGTATAAGAAATATAAGGTAAATAATACCAAATCCAAATAAAAATAAAGTAGTGCGACATTTAGTTTTATTTGGATCTTATCTTGGATTTGGTCTTATTACTTTTTATATCGTCAAATCTTCCAAAAAAGACCTCTGGGAAAACCCCAGGACTATAATAGAAAAGCTGAGACAATGGAACCTAATGGTGATTGTTTCAACGACTTGAGGAATAAGCAACAACAACTACAACACTTTTTATCTCTAACCTAAAATCCAAATTGTACCTTATCATTTGCTGTATTGAGTCTGTAGCAATTACTTATAATTAAATATATTTTTTAAAATGTTTTTTCAGTGAAAGATTGAGTTAAAATTAATGATCATATTTAAAGTAAGGTACTAAATGAAAGAGATTATAATAAAATAGTTTGTCCAAAATTTTTCAAAGAGAAAACAAGTATGTGAAACAAGAAAATTTGGTTTGTTTTGCATATAAATTAATTCCCTCAAGTTTACATACACTTGTTACACCAACACACCAAAAACTCAATAGAAATCAACAAACAGCTTTAGCAAGACTAAGAATTGGCCATATAAAAACATTAAAATTTCAAAATGGACCAAAAAATCTTCAATAATTGTGTGAAATGCAATAGTGCGGAAGCTTCTCCGGAACAATCATGCTCAGAACTGACAATAGAGAACCTATTTTCCAGGCCTATAACTACCATCGCAAAATTAGAGAGGAGTGGACTTCAGGAATTTGTTTAACCATGGAGATATGCACCACCACCACACCAACACACAACCCTGCATGTTAAAGGTATTTCTGTTTGGAGAATTATCATCAAAATATCACTGATAAGGCACAATTTGGATTATACCAACGCTGTTACAAAAACGTCACACACTATTTATTTATTTGGATTTGGTCTTATTACCTTGTGATCAAAATAACACTTAAATCAAGAATTTTGGAAATGAAGAGAGAAAGCACAGGAGGCTAAATCAGGCAAGTAGGGTGAATGGTATGCCAAACAGACATTATTCCCGGCTAGAAGTTGACAATCAATGTGTCACTTGTCACTTATGATGCAACAAACTGCCTGCAATGTGACATTAAGCAACATTCTGGCCACCAAACATTTCAAAATGGTCAAATGATAGAAACTGGTTTCAATCGGAATCGAACCAGGAACTTTTAGTGTATAAAGCTACCATTAAAACACACACCACTACCCTACAAAACCATAATATTATTCATTCAGCATATATATTCAGTATTTTTGTCTGATGATGGTAACAATGCTACTACCAAAAAAGTCACACACTATTTTTTTGATCTTATTACCTTATGTTTCTAATCTATAATTCAAATTGTGCCTTATCATGATCAAATACTTGCCAATAATTAGTTGTACAGTTCAAACAAATTCTTTTTATATAAATCCTTACTACCAAGGAATGTAATGAGAATTATTATTTTCGATGTCACTTTTAATGTTTTGTTTGTTTTTTTCTGGTTATGATAAAAATTGGCCTTCCCTTGTTTGTTTTGAGTCATACTGAAAACAGCTTTGTTTCATCTTCTATATCAATTGATTTCAAGAAGTTTGGATCACTATCTTCAGCAGAATTGATGTTTCTGCAATGTGCATTCCTCATTGATTTGTGTTTATTCATTAGAATGCACACAGCAAATTTAGAACAAACACACCTTTGTTTTACACAAATCTTGAGACAGAATGGTTTAAAGAGTTTCATACTAAAGCTATGTTCTATAGTAAAATTTAAACATGAAAAAAAAAAAAAATACTTCTTTGTGAATAAATGTTATGTTTGAGTTATTAAACCAAAATGAATGGAATTTTCAGAAAGTGTTGAAGTTTTATACAAGTATGTCACCATTGTATTGTAGGCTGAGATCCATTATTTTTGTTGATGTTATTAATTTTCATCAAATCGAGTTCGGCTTTAGGTAACACTATGGGCAAATATTGATATGGCACAATTTGGATTATAGATTATAAACACAAGGTAATAAGACCAAATCCAAATAAATAGTGTGTGACGTTTCAGCGTTGTTACCATCTTCAGTATTCAGTACTTTTGTCTGAAGATGGTAACAACACTGTTACCGAAACGTCACACACTATTTATTTATTTGGTCTTATTACCTTGTGGACAAATATTCTCCAATTTGATTAGTAAATGGCCATCACTCACAACTCATCTAGTGACCTTTTCCAGTAGCTTTAGCTGAAATCTAGGACAAGTTTTAAATAACATTGTCCACAAAATGTATATTTTAGATGCACATTTTATAATAGAAATGTGATTATATTTCATATAAAAAAAAGTTCACCAAGAATTTCATGTTTTTTTAAATGTCAATTTTTTTTCAAAAGCTATGAAAAATACTAAAATGACTAAGAACAAATTTAGGTCTGTGTTATTACTACCATACAAAGTCATAGCTAAAAGTGATATAACTAAGGTAATATGAAAATTGATTTTAAAAAATCATAAATAGTAATGGAACCAAAGTGTACACTGAACCATTGAATAGAAGCCAAGAAATGCTAGAGGAAGGAGTGATCACTTAGCTCACTGAAATATCAAACTTTATCATAATTTACTCCTGAATTTCTGCCCAAAGTTGCTGGAATCAATTCAATCCCCCATCTCAGCATGATTATCATGACCTGTACCACGTGTACTAGGGATAAGCAAAAAAATAAAGATACACCTATCCCCCGATTTACACTGTACTTGTTTTACTCGTTTTCGCTTTTACACGGTTTTCCAAATAAGTTTTTTTTTTTTTGTTTGTTTTTATCGCACTATACTAAATGCTACTGTGATTGAACACATGCTCTGTGTACACATCTCACGAGGAATCCCGAGCTTATGTGCTGACTTGCTACACATGCACAGTGTCTGTATTTCTTCGCATAAAAATTTCGTGAAAATTTTTAATTTTCGATTTACGTGTTTTTCTCAGGAACATATCTACCGTGTAAATCAGGGGATATAGGTGTATACTGATATAAGATATAAAACATTTACTGGCCAAAGTATCTTTAATTTTAAGAAATAAGTATTTTAGTTCTCTATTATTTCATGAATTTAGCAACTTAAAAAAAGTGAGTTCAAATATATAAAAGTATGAAGATGACCAAATTAGTAGGTGTATTGTTGCTACTCTGGAATGTAGGAGAGTTCCCTGACAAAGCAAGAATACCAAGAAATGTACAACTTAGAACCCTCTCATTACAATGACAAAGAAAAATTTGGATTATAGATTATAGATACAAGACCAAATCCAAATAAATTAATAGTGTGTGACGTTACAGTAACAGCATTGTTACCATCATCAGACAAAAGAGTTTACTCTTTTATGCCGTTATGGAAACATCACGCACTATTAAATTATTTGGATTAGGTCTTATTTTCTTGTATCTATTCTCATTACAATTTCAATCAACACGTTAACTCATACAAATATTAAGCCAAAAACTTGCTTTACAAACCAAGGCATTCATGAATAAAGGGTTAAACCTAAAAAAAAAAAAAAAAAAATTGGCATGCTATATACTTTTTATAAACCACTTAATATTAAAGAAAATTGAGCCAAGTCTTGTTTCTCAATTATATATGGTACTAGACGTATGACCCGGCTTCGCCCGAGAATTCCCCCGATTGCAATTTCCTTCATACTGAAAGTACATCAATAATAAATATTAGAAGTGCCATAGAATAACAATACAGAAGTAACACAAACTACAGGAAAAAAGTGTGTGTGATGGCAAAAATTGTATTATATTAGTGTTTAGGTATTTGATTTAATTAATATAGTTGATATAATAA
The DNA here is from genome assembly GCA_030710605.1 of Cordylochernes scorpioides. Taxonomy (NCBI): domain Eukaryota; kingdom Metazoa; phylum Arthropoda; class Arachnida; order Pseudoscorpiones; family Chernetidae; genus Cordylochernes; species Cordylochernes scorpioides. The sequence goes on from CP092874.1 coordinate 86,630,869, forward strand.
TATATATTTATATTATATATAATATAAATGAGTTTTGAAAATTGCCACCAGCGAGTGCAAGTAGCCAAACGGGGCTCTGGCACATTTGTAAGTGCAAAGTCGAACTGCTTTTCACATGTGTAGACATGTGGTGCACTTACAATAAAAGCAGTCGCTAACTACCCACCATGATTATCATGGCCTGTACCACGTGTACTAGGGATAAGCATAAGCAAAAAAAAAAAAGACTGTTCCAAATAATTGAATTATCATCGCGAATAAGCAAGTTGAAAATTCTGAAATAGTCAAATTTATATAAAAACGCTTTTATATGGCTTAACCCGGCATTGCGCGCGCCGGGTGAAAATTACCCATGGCAACATTCAAGTGGAAAATTAACCAATGAAAAATTGGCTGGCGGAGATGTGGTTTGGTTTAGCTTCCTGACTCATCATCTAGTCTAAAGTTTTGGTTTCACATTTTGAAAGCTGCCACTGAAATTCCATATATTGGCACTGTCGGGTAAAAATCACCCGGTGCGCACACTCACGTAAGTTTTTTTGTCACACTCTTATTTGATAAATTATTTTTAGAGAGAGAAATAATTCGAATTAATAATTTGAAAAATAACTATAATAGGTTGATATTATTATCAGCCTATAATTCTATATAAAATGGAGGGAAGAAGGTCATATTTAGTTGATCAAAAAGAGATTATTGTAGAAAGTGATATTGAAGAAGATCATCTAAGTGAACATTTTTCAGGACGTGACACTGGAATATATTCTGATATGGAAATTTTGTGGGATAAGGGAATTATCCCAAAAACACTTTTTTATATAGGGAGAGCCTCGAAAACCAAATGGTCCAAAATTTGTCCTTCACAAACAGGACAAGAGCGCATGTCATTACACATTTACTAGGCATGAAAGGTGAAGAAGCAAAAAATTAAAATACACCTTTAGAAGCTCTTTAGAAGAAAATTCTTGAAATGCTTGGCCCTTGAACTCATCAAAGAGCAACTAAATCAAAGAAAAAAAATTTCTTCACTGCCTAGAGGACTAAGTAGAAAAAATCATTTTTTTACAGATAAGTTAATTGAAATCATAAATGTATGCTCTAAATATTTATTTCAATTCATTTTTAGAAGTCACTACAAGCCATCAAGGTCAGGAACCGCAAGATAAAGCTTCCTACCAGATGTAGAGTGTCCCTCCAGTAGGGACTGGAAGACCCCGACTTTGTGCCATCAATGTACAAAGCCAATTTGTGAAGGACATACAATTGCGGTTTGCAATGATTCTATATAGTTTGTTTTAATTGTCCTCGTGGAATTTTATATTTTTAATATTGGAAAGGAGCGATAAATTCTTATTTTATATACCACTGTCAATTTTGAGCATTATTCAAGAATAGTTTTTAAAATGTTTAATCTGTGTAAAAAATAAAAATATTTTAATAAGAATTACCTTTTTTGAAAATTAAAATGTTGTTACTTTGAAATAGAAAAGGTTTTGTTTTTCCTCAGATAATATTTATGTTCAAAATATATAATTATAATATCGGGTATATTTCACCCAGCGCGCGCAAGTATGTTACATTTTTAGCGCGCGCGCTCGAGGGTTAAATAAAATTAGAGTGTGTCTGATATCATCATATAAATTGATAGAATGAAAAAAACTTTGATTGAGATGGAGCTTATCTCTTTAGAAAAATTCACAATGGAGTAATTGGGTGGGTTTATAGTTGATGGAAATAGGCATTCAAAGATAGGAATATGACTTTGCCTATTGGGCTGGACTTAGTAGGCAGCCTTCATGCCTAGGGTGACTCTACCAGGAGTACACACACACACCAGACTCCAGACATACACCCATGGACAAAACTTAAGGAAGTTGTACCTTTTAGCATGTATATAACCAGACAATAACTCTGAAAGATACCCTATACACAGCGATCTTTATTGAAAGCACACGGGGTAACAAAGTGTGAACAAAATTACCTCTGTCTCCATAAAAAAGATATAGATGAACGATGGACATGAAAGACTTTCCACATCCTTGAGTTTTGTCCACGAGTGTATTTTAACAAGTAAGAAGAGAAAGCCTCGCAATTCTTATAAGAAGATAGGTGTTATCAGTAATTGCAGCATGTAGCAGTGTGGATAGCTTATCAATTGATTTTTTAAAATGAAACTGATTAGAATGCTTAAAACTCTCAACTTTTTTAAACAGACAAGAGATGTACTAAGTGATATATATCACATAACTCCATGAAATTCTGTAATTATTATAATAATGAGTCTTACACCCATCCAAAATTAGATCTCTCTCTCTAAAATAATTATATATTTGACAGAGTCAAGAATTCTATAGAAGCAATTGATAAAGCACAATTTGGATTATAGATTATAAACACAAGGTAATAAGACCAAATCCAAATAAATAAATAGTGTGTGACATTTCGGTAACAGCATTGTTACCATCTCAGATAAAAGTAATGATTGAGAAATTTTACCATCAGACAAACTTTGAATCCAATACTTTTGTCTGAAGATGATAACCACGCTGTTACTGAATCGTCACACACTATTTATTTATTTGGATTTGGTCTTATTACCTTGTGTCTATAGAAGCAAATCTAAGAGAAGAACAATACGGTTTCACGGCTTGATGAGCATGGACTCGTGGATCTTTGCACAAAGGGGATAAGAAACAACTACAACAACATAAAGTTAAACCTGTCTATAGCACACCCTCTAAACAACGCCTCCCTCTCTATAGCATCCAATTTTTAAAACGTAGTACGATGCGATTTACATTAAAAGTGACCTGTCTATAGCACCCTATTTTGGTGAGTCCCAAGAGGGGGTGCTATAGAAAGGTTTAACTGTAATATGGTTGCAATTTATGAAATCCTGATAAAATTTCTAAATTCAATCATCATCTATGCTAAAATATTTCTAAATATCTATAAAAACTTGATTATTGTATCAAATATTTTATTATATACCTAAATTCATGATAAAGCACAATTTGGATTATAGATACAAGAAAATAAAGACCAAATCCAAATAATTTAATAGTGTGTGACATTTCGGCAACAGCATTGTTACTATCATCAGACAAAAGAATAACAATGCTATTGCCAAAACGTCACACACTATTAAATTATATGGATTAGGTCTTATTTTCTTGTATACCTAAATTCAATTTATCTGTGAAAACAATTTTAGGCATAATAATAAGGAAACTGTTATTTATTGTTTGAAATCAAGTCCAAATTTACCGGCCTTTGCCGGTCCCAAGCCCGGATGAAAAAGGAGGAGGGGGAGCAGTAACAAGCTCACTAAAAAACCTGGGCTCAGCTGGCCCGGCTGATAGTACCCTGTAAGGGCTCCTAATCCAGGGATAGAGGATGAGCAGCGTTTGTACTCCATGTTAGGAGCGGTTGCACATGGCGTCTATTCCTCATGTCAGAGGCGGCCATTTCTTTTGGAGCTAAGTCGGCCTGCCACTGAGTAGTGCTCCCAGTCTTAATGACAAAGGCAGACACATTTCTACTTCACCCAGTCATGATGGTTGTCAAGTCTCAAGGTCTACAAGCTTGATACCCTAATATGATTGAGTGGAGATAAGAAAGAAGAAGAAGAAGAGAAGTCCAAATTCAATGTACACCTAATTATTTGTATATACAGTAGAACCTTCCTGTAAAGGACAACACCTAATTGCAGAGCTAAAGTGTCCTTTAGAGAGAGGTGTCCTCTTACCGGAGAGTTGCTAAATAGTAAAAATAGCAATTTTGCAAATGAAAACTGTCCTTTGTAGAGAGGTGTCCACTATTGGGGTATCCGCTAAAGGGAGGTGCTACTGTAACTCTAAAAATTATAATTCAAATCAAATTCAAGTGACCAATTTCTTCTTTATATTATGTATTGAACAATTACGTCACAAAAAAAACTAACCTTAGAGAAATTCCATATTAAAATGAATAGTTTTTCCATCACAGTAAGAACAGTAGAAGTTTGTATTGTGTATAAAAGAAAAATTTATGCTTTTAAATCCTTTCATTTTATATGTATAAATGGTGTGTTATTACTTAGTATTCATTTATGCTTAACTCTTTGTGGGAGAGCATTGCTCGATGCAAATATTTATATATAATTCTACTGTCCTATAAGCTTATGTCCATAGTTTACTTAAAAACCATTCCTAAGATTCCATCCCTCAGTGTAGCATATAAAAGCAGAATGATCCAATACAGTATTAGAGCTCTGAGAAGCGGTCTGGTGGATTAAATTGGCGAAACCGCTGGGAGGGTTCACCACTGATGAGCCAAGCCCTCCCAATATATATTTTTTTCATCGCAGTAAGGACAGTAGAAGTATGTATTGTGTTTAAAAGAAACATCTGTTTTTAAATCCTATCATTTTATTTTAAAAAGAATAGTATTACTTTCTAGAGACCTTCAGGAGCACACACAAAGTATTAAAATATATCTTAATTATATTCTGGTTAATATGTTGCACAATAGACTCACTGACAAAACTTTTCGGATTTTAGGTGTGATCATTGACATTAATATCTACTCTTGAATACTATTGGGTGTAATGGACAGTTAGGCTTGTGGACTTTTGACGCACCATATATATTGGGAACATGTGCATTATAATTTATCCTAATATATATGGTGCTCCAAAAGTCCACGAGCCTATCTGTCCATTACGCCCAATATTAAACAATAGACCTTCACCAACATATGCCTTGGCAAATGGTTAGCACAACAATTAAAAATCTACCAATATTTTAATGAAAAAGAAATTGTTAACTCCTATGAATTCAAAAAAGATATTATTGACATGAAGCTAAATGGGAATCAAAGAATTATATCTTTAGATGTTGAATCTACTCTTGAACAAAGCTTGAGGAAGTAGAAAGACTTTTTTTTTTGGAGACAGAGGCAATTTTGTTCACACTTGGTTATCTTGTGTGTCTTCAATAAAGGTCATTGTGTATCAAATATCTTTCAGAGTAATTGTTTGAATCCTGATATACATGCTCAAAAAGTTCAACTTCCTTAATTTTGTCCACAAGTGTATAATACAATATAAAAATCCCTATGTGCAAATTGGATAATTCTCAAAAGCAATATATTATTTAATTGTCCAAAGAGTATATACAGTTAAACCTGTCTATAGCGTCCCCTCTAAATAGTGCTTTCCTCTATAGCGCCCAATTTTAAATACGTAGTATGATGCGATTTACATTAAAAGTGACCTGTCTATAGCACCCCCTCTCTATAGCACCCTATTTTGGTTAGTCCCAAGAGGGGGCGCTATAGACAGGTTTAACTGTACATAAAATACAGGTCATGATGGCATTGTTACACACAACATGCATATGCTCCATATGTTTACATGGGTGAAATCAGATTCACTTTACATCAAGTGGGTTTTACATTATGGGGGCCATTGAAGTAATATGAAAAAAACTGTCACAATACAATACAGTTAAACCTGTCTAGCACCCCCTCTAAATAGCACCTTCCTCTCTATAGCGCCTGATTTTAAATACGTAGTACGATGCGATTTACATTAAAAGTGACCTGTCTATAGCACCCTATTTTGGTGAGTCCCGAAGGGGGTGCTATAGACAGGTTTAACTGTATTTGAAACAAATTCCTCGTTATGTATAACCACAAACACCAGACTACTACCCATATAACAATGATATTAAAAAAATAAAAAGGCATATACTGACTGCCCACATGAGCTTTTTTTAATATATTTTTTTCACAAAACCAGCATATTTACATAAATTTGGCCTTAAATACCCATTTCTTGATTTCTCAGGAAGCCTCTAGGATCAAATTTTTGAGTCATTGAGGTATGTATAGCTTACACCACTCTAACAAGGGCTGACAGTCCAAAATTAAGTTTGTGATTGGATTTTCTTGATGTATCATAAAAATGGGTTGACCAAATATCTTGGAACAAGCTAAAATCAACATTTAGTTTATTTTTATTCTACTAGATGACTCTCTCTGTTATCTAAAATGCTCGTGTGAGAAGTCAGGATATGCCTTTTTGGTTTTTTAACCTGAAATTTTTTCTTTTTTTTTTAACAATGATGTGTGACTATAGGGATCTATCCTATGTACATGTACAGCCATTAATATCCCAACAAGGCCTAACTCTAATGCATCAAGAATAAAACAAAAATATTAGTCTTTTTTTTTACCCTATTAAAAAAAATGGAACCAAAAATATTATTCTCTAACCTTAATTTACTATCAGAATAATAAATAAAAAAAATTACTTATTTAAAAAAAACAATACTAGAATAAGAAATGGAAAGAGAAATTGTTCTTTAACATTTTTGAAAATTCTGATTTGCATTTAGTGCTAACTCAAAAAAAAAAAAAGTGTATATATCGAATTCAGCGTGCATAAGAGAAACAAAATGCAAAAATTTATAAGAGAAAATTGCTATAAAGTATAAAAATAAGAATATAAACAATAGTAATGTGTTTCTTTATTCGCGCGTGCAAAGTACAAGCTTTCGGATCTTTATAATCCTTTCACAAACATATCCATAGCTATACCTGTGAAAGGATTATAAAGATCTGAAAGCTTGTACAAATAAAAAAAACACATTGATACAGTTTATATTCCTATTTTTTTACAAAAAATAATAATTACCCATTCTAGATAAGGCACAATTTGGATTATAGATTATAAACACAAGGTAATAAGACCAAATCCAAATAAATAAATAGTGTATGACGTTTCGGTAACAACATTGTTATCATCTTCAGACAAAAGTACTAAAATGATCATTCAATACTTTTGTCTGAAGATGTTAAGAATGCTGTTACCGAAACATCACACACTATTTATTTATTTGGTTTTATTACCTTGAATTACCCATTCTAAAAAAAAAAAAAATCTATTGTGTTTGATTGAGAACAAAGAAAAGAGAGGTAATGCAATAGTGTTATATGTAAATATGTATAAAGAACGGTGGGGGGAGGAAAAAAAGGATGGAAAGAAAGCAAAATTAAAACACAGGCAGAAAGAGCTACTACCACAGTGGATTGCCACATGGGGGGGAAGAAAATGGGGGAAAAGAGAAAGGTTTGAGAGAGAGAGAGCATTCATAACTTACCAAGGACCAAAGGTGCTGGCTAACCTGTTGAAACTGAAAAAGATCATTTCTAGATTTTTCTATTTAAAAAAACAAAGGCCAGGTACAAGTGCAAGCTATATATATAATAATTGAAAAACCCCTAGAGCTTAAAGAGTAAAGCATCATTATCATCAAAGGAATCAAGAAAAAAAAAGTTTGTAAGTGAAAGGTTATAATAATCAATTCAAAGTGATTTATAAGACACATACACAGCTAGAGGGTTTCAAAGAGGCTTCCTAAAAATTAAAAATAAAAAGAAATTAATGGTGCTTGAGTAAAAGAGAGCTCAAAGAAAAAAAAAACAGTTCACTCAAATAGATAACCTAAATGAAGTAAATTGAGCCTTTGTGCTGTCTTGCCTACATAAATATTCTCTTATGTCCTTAAGAGCTTTATTAAAGTGTGCTTCATGGATCATGGTTACATGATCAACAAAAGCTGCATTCCTAAACCCCCATTCCATGAATTAAATCATGGAATTTGTATAATCTTTACACAAGGGGATAATAAACAACAGCTTTATTAAGCTTATGTCTATAGATTTTCTATAAACACCCCTGCCTTTCTTAGTAAATTAAGGGAATATAAGAAAACCAATCCCATACAATAGTAGAGAGGTCTAGAGATTATTTTGGCAAAACTTCTGAGAGGATTCACCACTGGTGAGCCAAGCCCTCTCATTCAATAACTTTTAGCATTACAGTAAGGTCTGTAGATAGAGAAAAAAAAAAGATACATATTGTCAAAAAATTAATTGTTGCAAATTTTATCGATATAGATGGCAATTAAATTTATAAATATATACTCTCAGTAAAAGAAGAAAAAAATAATAAAAAGCACTTACTGAAAATTCGAAAATTTGGTATTGAAAACTTAGCTAGCCAACTCTCTTCGAAAATTTTGTGTTGAAGATTTATTTGATCCTATTTCAGAGTTAGAGGGTCAAAGTTTGTTAGTTTGAAGTCAAAATCATAAATAGCAGATAAAGAAGATAGGGCACAATTTGGATTATAGATTATAAACACAAGGTAATAAGGCCAAATCCAAATAAATAAATAATGTGTGACGTTTCAGTAACAGCGTTGTTACCATCTTCAGACAAAACTACAATACTTCCCATCCCTGGACACTTTTATTTTTCTGTTTATCATTACTCTTCACAGTTCATCTTTTTATACCTCATTACTAAGGTTAGAAATAATCGTTATTTCTCCTTAAAATAAATTTTGATTTTTCGTTGAAAAAGAAACTCATGCTGGATAATTTTCAAATGTCGTTTTACAATCACAATCTGCATTCTATTATATTGTATTATAAACTACATTCAGTATTTTTGTCTGAAGATGGTAACAACGCTGTTACTGAAACATCACACACTATTTTTTTATTTGGATATGGTCTTATTACCTTGAGCAGATAAAGAAATTTTTCTGTTTGCCCCTCCCTATGTTACTTTCAACATATTTGTCATTTTCCATTATCACATTTTTTCAATTTGTTATTAATAGAAAAGCATGCGCAATTTGTTAATAATAAAACTAAATAAAAAGATATTTGTATAGGAAAAAAGAGAGAGATAAGTATATATAGATATATAAAATTTATAAAAAATCTGACATGAGTAGATAGAGGATGCAAAATGCAAAGTTATATGGCATATATATCATGGCATCATTGGTTATGCAAAAATAAGTGAATATATTGTTGATGTTAGTTTCCATCTAGTCAAATTCAACTTCTAGTGACAAAGTATATGGTGAATATACATAAATAGTTCTGTAAATAGAGCAATCCATACTTAAATCATTAGATAGTAAAAAGGCATATATTGGATTAAATAAAAGATTTATTTGCCAATATTTTGGTTGGCTAAATGCCAACCTTTATCGAGCCATTACATTTTTGTATACATTTGATAAAGGTTAGCGTTCAGCCAACCGAAATATTGGCAAATAAATCTTTTATTCAATCCAATATATGCCTTTTTACTATCTAATACATAAATATATATATATTTTTTAAATATAAAGATATGAAATTTTGAGACAATTTTCTATCCATAATTGCCATCATACTCGGTATGAATGCTGACACTTCCCAAATAGGCTCATTAAGGTAAGAACCATTTCTGCTGGATATTTTTCACCTATTGTTTAAGTTACTCATGGAGAGACAAAACGTAAGGAAGTGGAGTCTTTGATGAAAGTTTTTTTTTAAGAAAACAGAGACAATTTTGTTTACACTTGGTTATCTAGTGTGACTTCAATAAAGGTCACTGTAATATATCTCCGAGTTATTGACTGAATCCCAATATACATGCTAAAAGGTACAACTTCCTTAAGTTTTGTCCATGAGTGTATCTTTCAGAGTTATTGTCAGAGTCCCGACATACATGCTAAAAGGTATAACTTCCTTAAGTTTTGTCCATGAGTGTATCTTTCAGAGTTATTGTCAGAATCCCGATATACATGCTAAAAGGTACAACTTCCTTAAGTTTTGTCCATGAGTGTATCTTTCAGAGTTATTGTCAGAATCCCGATATACATGCTAAAAGGTACAACTTCCTTAAGTTTTGTCCATGAGTGTATCTTTCAGAGTTATTGTCAGAATCCCGATATACATGCTAAAAGGTACAACTTCCTTAAGTTTTGTCCATGAGTGTATCTTTCAGAGTTATTGTCTGAATCCCGATATATATGCTAAAAGGTACAACTTCCTTAAGTTTTGTCCATGAGTGTAATCAGTCCTCTTTTAGAAATACACACTACTCCAAATATTTTTGGGAGAAAAATCTATAACCAAATTACTGAACTATTTTGATAGACCAAAGACACAATGACACAGTGTATAATGCTCCTAGCATTTTAGACAATTCTTTTTGTATATTGTTCTGGTATCATTAATGATTTATCATTGATCATGTAATGACAGATCATTGATCTGGTAAAAAAATGATTGTTAAAATATACTTTAAAATTACATTAAAAATATGATTTTAAAAATAATATATATTTTTAAAGAATAACCAAGCCAAAAATAAAGTAAAAACATACAATATTAAATTAAATCAAATTCATAGAATATATATATTTCTCCTCCTCACCAAGAAGAAAAATTTATAATCACAAAGCTGCAACATAGCAGTAATACCTCATACTGCCCACATGCCATTAACCCCATATAACAAGACTTTTATTTAAAATATCTAAAAAACCTTTCGCAATAAGTTTATTACAAAACACTGCGAGCTTTCAATCTCTTGTCCTTCAAACAGGCGAGCACGCCTGTACTCACCCTCAGTTATCATTTCACCTGTTGAAGAGCGTGAGGTTGAAAGCCGCTGTATTTTCTAATAAAGAAACCTAGTGCGTAGATATTTTTATATCGCAGTTTTCTTATATTAGATAACAAGAATTATTGGCCAAGTCTCCAAATGTATTCTTACAAACAGCATTGCCTTCTGCCAATGCTGAGGGTTAAGAACTAGTGATATAGGCTGTAAAAATGTATCCTGTTTTACAAACTCTGATGGAACAACACAACAACCTGGGAAAAAAACCTTATGTCCCTTAGTCTAGCTAGTTGCCCAAGCACTGAAAGAAAAACTTGGTCCACCATAACCATAAGAATATTCAGTCACCTCAAGATGACAAGTTATTTAGAATATGATTAGCTGGCTTTGCTAGATTTAAATGGGCCAAGAGTAAGATTTTATTTGCCATAAAATGTATTGGTTCAACTACAATCAACTTTCAAGTTTGACTATATCAAATTTAAAATTTTTGTCAAAAAGTGGTAAGTCACTGCATGTATATCTGTTAAATGTAGAAATATTTATAGATACAGTAGAACCTCCCTGTAAAGAACACTTGATGGCAGAGCCAAAGTGTCCTTTAGAGAGAAAAGTGAAATCTTACCAGAGAGTTTCCAAATATTAAAAATGGTAATTTTGCAAATAACTACTGTCCTTTATAGAGAGGTATTCTCTAGCGCGATTTTACTCTCGTGGAGATTTCTACTGTATCACAGAAAAATGTTTTTGATTTCTTATAAAATGTAAAATATAAATGATGTGTGTGTGAAGTTGTATTGTTGGGAGTTGTCTAAGTGAACCTCACCAAACATAGAATGACTCCCTCCACCTCCAAGGGGGTGAGGTTTTAGTAGAGAATAGGTGAGAGACCTGGGAACCTTAGAGATATTTTTACTTTCTTTTTAAAATAAATTCTAGATTACATAGGTGTAAAACTGGAAATTTTCAAAATGAATAGGAGGATAATTATCTATAAAAATAATAGTCACTTCTCCTGTCCAAAGAGTTGCCAAAACTAGACGCCATCTATTGAATGTCTCTGCAAACTAGCGGACTCGGGTCGGTGACAAAGCCACAACACCAGCTTTGGTAAACTGAGAAGCGTCCACCTAGAGACCATGGTTTTGGGCTAATGGCTCTCGTCAGTCTAGGGCAGACTTTGATTTCATGAGATCTCCCTTGTGAATATATAAGTTGAATAATAAAAGTCTATCCTTAATCATAGTACAGTAGAACCTTCCTGTAAAGGACAACACCTTATTGCAGAGCCAAAGTGTCCATTAAGGAGAGGTGTCTTCTTACTATAGAGTTGCTAAATAGTAAAAATGGTCATTTTTCAAATGAAAACTTTCCTTAGTAAAGAGGTGTCCTCTAGTGTGAGTGTCCTCTCATGGAGGTTGAACTATTTTGAAAAATCAATATTTAGATGAGTCTGCTCACCCATCTTCTGAGATTGAACTCTTGTAGGCCCATCGTATACATAATGCACAATAAAGCAGGTTGGGATGGGCAAACCACTCAATAAGGTTGAATTTTAAAATATTAAATGGTTTGCCCATTCCAACCTGATTTATCTATAACAATACTTCTTGGGCATCACGTGGGGGATAAGCTTACAAGGAGTTTGAATTCCAGAAGAAGATGGGAGAAATTCCTCATGAAATTACTGAATTTATTAAATAAAATTATTATCAAATGTTGGGTATATAATGGATCTTTCTCTATGTTTAACATATATATATATATATTACAAATATCAATTTTTCTACATATTATTTTAAAAGTTATAATCTCTAGAAAAACTCTGGGATGCCGCTAATTGGCTACAATAAATCTAGATGGCGAAAAAGCAGAATGTTATTGTAAATATGTAAATAGAGGAGTTAGTTATTTTCACGCCCCTAAGTGCAGTTAACAACTTTTTTTTTATTTCTTGTTGACTTCAGACTGTCCTTAATTTGACATGATTTTTGGTGTTGTTAGTGTCCTTCGAGTCAGGTTTGACTTGTGGTGACTATATGGTGACAAATATTCTCCAATTTGACCTGTTAAGGCCAACACTCACAACTCATCTTGTGACCATCAGATAGCTTTCTTGAACCTTTCTAGAAAGCTAATTGCAGGTCTTCCTCTCTTCCTTCAATTTTTTCTAACATCAACATCTTTTCTAAGCCATTTGTTCACATTATACGTTCAAAGTAGGTCAATCTTTGTTTATATATTTTGGATTCTAAGGATCTGATAGCATTAACTTCATTTAAGATTGAAATATGTGTACATTGCACTATAAGCATTCTAAATTTTACTACCAGTTAATAAATATAAATTAATAGTAAAACTATCTAAATATTGCTTCTTTTTTTTCTTCTCTGAAATATTATAAATTGCCAAATTGTGTTAGAACTATTTTCATTTTTAAGGGGTAAAGTCATGATTACATAAAAATAACAAATTCTCATATATTAAAGCCAATTTTAAATTTTATATATCATATAAATTTTACTCATAATCAAAAATATTTCAATATATTTGAATATAAAAAATATATGTTGGAAAATATTCTTCCCCCTTTTTTTTTTTTAATTTTCATAAATTGATGATTAGACAAATGTGTATTTTTATAGTTTATTTGAAAAAAATCATACATGGTATTATTTGGCCGCCAAAATAGCTATAATATCCCCCAAGAAAGACCTGCTGGATCCAACTGACTTTGTACAGCACCCAAAATTTCATCAATCAACCAATTATTGACAAAGAGTCAGTGAAGTTTAGATTACCAATTAAATCTCAATTCCCAATTAAGTTTTGGCCACTTAACATTTTACCAGATTTAACTGATTTCAACTTATTTAACTAATTTCAATCCATTTTTCCTTCGTGTAACTACTAATCTGACCTTAATATTATCTAATTTTCAAACTTTTAAGATAAAATCTGTCTAAATTTTCCACAGTTAACCTGGCCATTCTTTTGT
>CP092874.1:86644424-86749865 GCA_030710605.1 Cordylochernes scorpioides
GATCTGCTCAACACCAAGCCACAGGTCAGGCCATCTCAAGCCATTGAAGATAAAAAATAACAACAAAATCTACCCCACTTGCCCAAAGTGTAGCTTGGCACTTGCAGTTCCAGAACACATTTTGACTTGCATTAGATACACTAAACAGGACCTTTGGGAGAGGCCACTGCTTATCATAAAACAGCTCGAGGTGCATGACAAATTTACAGTACCATGATCCTACAAGACAAAAATTCTGTAGTCTTTATAATTCCTGTTGTGGCTCACCAATCATGTTGACAAAGGAAGAATGCCATAACAAAGATAAAACAGAGATCAGCTTCAGTATCTGTATAAAAGGAAAACTAGAAATTGTAATATAACAGCGGTATGGTAGATTAAACTGGCGAAACCACTGGGAAGGTTCACCACTGATGAGCTAGGCCTTCCCATTTATTTTTCATTGCAGTATGGGCAGTAGAGAGTTGTTTAATTTTTTTAAAGAATCATACACGTGTCTAGAATAAGTTTCAATTTCTCATAACAGATGGTTCACTAATGTATCATATTATAAATATCTTCTTCTTTCTTATCTCCACTCAATCACACTAAGGTATCAATATAAGAACTGGAGGATCCCACCTAAGCATAGTTGGTACAGTGGAGTGAACCCAGGAGGAGCTCTGAACATCAGACAGCATCAAACAACACTAACAAGATTTAGAACAGGCCATCTCAAGCCATTGAAGATAGAAAATAACAACAAAATCTACCCCACTTGCCCAAAATGTAGCTTGGCACCTACAGCTCCAGAACACATTTTGGCTTGCATTAGATGCACTAAACAGGACCTTTGGGAGAGGCCGCTGCTCATCATAAAACAGCTCGAGGAGCATGAACTCATGGAATTTGTGTAATCTTTGCAAAAGGGGATAAGAAACAACAACAACAACAAGGTATCAAGCCTGTAAAGCTTGAGAATTTTGATGGTGTCTGCCAGGGAAGAATAGAGCTCATCAATGGATGAGTCAATACAGTCAATAATATGTTTTGGGGTTGCAGGCTGAGAATTGCACTTAGTACATAGTAGGAAAACCCTGCAACCATTCTGGAAAGTCATTGTCCGTAGATGATCAGATTTAAGTATCATATTATAAATATAATACAGTAGAACCTCCCTGTAAAGGACAATACCTTAATTGGAGAGCCAAAGTGTTCTTTAGGGAGAAGTGTCCTCTTACTGTAGAATTGCTAAAGAGTAAAAATGGTAATTTTGCAAATGTTAATCGACATTCGTACATAGGTTTCCTCTAGCATGAATGTCTTCTCATAGAGGTTCTACTATATCAAATTTTTTCTCCCCATTGAATATAACAAAATATTTTTAAAAACTTTATGCTGTTGACGTTATGTGGCGCTGAGTTGTTGTTGACACACATTAAATATGTTATTATTATTATTTTTTTTTGCTTATCCCTAGTACACGTGGTACAGGCCATGATAATCATGGTGGGTAGTTAGCGACTGCTTTTTACTGTAAGCGCACCACATGTCTACACATGTGAAAGCAGTTCGACTTTGCACTTACAAATGTGCCAGAGCCCCGTTTGGTTACTTGCACTCGCTGGTGGTGTTGGACTTTTGCAAGAATCGGGGGGCCATTGGAGCATTTTTTTTTTTAACAGAAAAAAGTGTCCAATGCGGGGATCGAACCCGGGTCATAGTGGTCGTAAACCAAACGGTTTAACCAGCCTTCCACCGACCCCCCTTAAATATGTTATAATACCATGATAAAGGTTGGTGTTCAGCCAACTGAAATATTGGTAAAATAAATGATATTTTTATCCAATATATGCCTTTTTAATTAAAGAGGTTCTACTGTATAAATTAGGGTGAACGGGGGTTATATACAAGATAAAGGTACTTACCTAGATTCAGTTCTGAAAAGGGCTGACTCAACTTGGACTCTTCATTGTCTATGAAGCGATAAAAAAGGATGTAGGCATTCCACCACCTCTTCTGTCTCCTATAAGAAGTCCTTTTTAGAACTTGATCTGTCACTTCCCCCATGAACTCCCCACCGAAACACTGGTTTTTCATTTCCTGAAACACACATTGAAGTTAAATCATTTTGGATTCACACATTTATTGGTTCATATCCTAAATACAGTATAAAACCCTGCTAAAATGAACCAGGGATATAGTGAACCTTCCCTTATAACCAACCTGAAATAATCCCCATTTTATAATACAGTAAACTATGGCTATAACGAACCAATCCGCCTTTGCCGGTCCCAAGCCCGGATGAAAAAGGAGGAAGGGGAGCAGTAACAAGCTCACTAAAAAACCTGGGTTCACCTGGCCCGGCTGATAGTACCCTCTAAGGGCTCCTAATCCAGGGATACAGGATGAGCAGCGTTTGTACTCCATGTTAGGAGCAGCTGCACATGGCATCTGTTCCTCATGTCAGAGGCGGCCATTTCTTTTGGAGCTAAGTTGACCTGCCACTGAGTAGTGCTCCCAGTCTTAATGACAATGGCAAACGCATTCTACTTCACTCAGACCCTAATATGGTTGAATGAAGATAAGGAAGAAGAAGAAGAAGAAGGCTATAGTGAACCACAGGTTCAGTTCCATTAGGGTTGGCTTTAGAGATGGTTTACTGTATCATTATAAAAAAAACAGCATACATAACGTCACACACTATTTATTTGGATTTAGTTTTATTATCTTGTATAAGAAGGATTAAAAGTGTTTTTTTTTACACTTTTAGAGCATCCTAGTTTTAAAAAATGGAATATAAAAAAATATTATATTATAATAGTTATATTAACTATTATGTAATATTCTGAAGATAGAGGTTACCTGGCCGGCATTCATATTTCTGTAAAAAATAGACACTTAGGCCAGTTTGAGTTTTGTATTTTCTCAATGTTTCGACAAAAATCTTTTGTCTTAATCAGGAGAAGTAAATAAAAAGAAAGCATTTGGCAAGGCTTGCCAATTTTTGTCGAAACGTTGAGAAAATAATGATAAGGCACAATTTGGATTATAGATTATAAACTCAAGGTAATAAGACCAAATCCAAATAAATAAATAGTGTGTGACGTTTCGGTAACAGCATTGTTACCATCTTCAGACAAAAGTACTGAATGTGACGTTTTGGTAACAGCATTGTTACCATCTTCAGACAAAAGTACTGAATGTGACGTTTTGGTAACAGCATTGTTACCATCTTCAGACAAAAGTACTGAATGTGACGTTTTGGTAACAGCATTGTTACCATCTTCAGACAAAAGTACTGAATGTGACGTTTTGGTAACAGCGCTGTTACCATCGTCATTGTCACTCAGTACTTTTGTCTGAAGATGGTAACAATGCTGTCACCGAAACGTCAAACACATTCAGTACTTTTGTCTGAAGATGGTAACAATGCTGTCACCGAAACGTCACACACATTCAGTACTTTTGTCTGAAGATGGTAACAATGCTGTCACCGAAACGTCACACACATTCAGTACTTTTGTCTGAAGATGGTAACAATGCTGTCACCGAAACGTCACACACATTCAGTGCTTTTGTCTGAAGATGGTAACAATGCTGTCACCGAAACGTCACACACATTCAGTGCTTTTGTCTGAAGATGGTAACAATGCTGTCACCGAAACGTCACACACATTCAGTACTTTTGTCTGAAGATGGTAACAATGCTCTGTTACCGAAACGCCACACACACAATTTTTTATTTGGATTAGGTCTTATTACCTTGAGTTGAGAAAATAAAAAACTGACCGAAGTGTCTATTTTTCATATAAATATAATGTAATAGTTACCTCATCGTCATCCATCTTGCACTCTGTCACCTCACCGTCATCAAACCGGTACCAGCGGTAGGTGTTGTCCTCTGGGTGCCTGTGCCGGATGAAGGAGTAGTAATGGCCGCCAGAAGCCTGGCCGCTGTGGACCACGATACCGAAGAGCTGGTAGCGGGTCTTCCACTCCTTGTCCTCCAGCCCATCCAGGCCATTCTCCACCACCTCTCCCTCCAGCTTGGCCAGACCCCGGGCAGTGTAGGGCTCCATGTCCAGCACCCGCGGGAACTCAAAGTAGTCGTTGAACTTGATGGCACACTCCCTCTCCCAGTCATAGTCAAACCTCTTGAACTGGATGGCCAGGATGGGGGGCAGGTTCTTGATACACAGCCTCTTCACTGTGTCCACCTGCACAGTCCAGTTGGTGGGTTAACATGCTGTGGGGAGATTATAGTGTTCCATAGGAAATGGAATCAAATAATAGCATTCAAGATGTGATAATTGGAGACCTTTGAGGTTAAAGTTGATAGAGTGGATTGACGATAAAGTACAATTTCACGAAATTTAAACTAACTAGGCACACACACATATATCTTTCTTTTTAAAATAAATTTATTTTCTACTGACCTTACTGAAATTATAAAATCATGGAAGGGCCTGTGGCTCATCAATGGTGAACCCTCCCAGAGTTCCTACCATTATTTTATCATTGCAGTGTGTGATGTTCCTCTCTTCGATTAAATAAATAAATATGCTTTATTAAATTAATAAACAAATTTTAATTATATATCTTTCTAATGTTAAACATACACTTTTTAAATAGATTCTTAACAACAACAATAATTACAGTGCTGCCAAATCCAAACAATCAAAAATAAATTAATTAAACAAGAGTAGATTATAATATTATTATAAGGTATATTACACAGTGAAAAATTATTTTACTTTAAAAAGAAACATAGATGTCAAAACTATTTTAATTTTTTTATAACACACTAATGCATTGATAAAAGTAAAATTTAGTCAGAAAAAAGGTAACATCACATACAGTTTAGTTACCTAGAGTGGAGAACAACCACAAAAACCTACCTTCTTATTACACTTGTCACAGTGATAAGCGTTGGCCCCCTCTAGAAGGTCTCCTTTAACATATTGCTCTAAGGAGTCCAACAAGTTGGAGTGGTTCCTGATGTCAATGTTGAGGGTGGTGAAGGACTCCTCGCGGGAGTATCTATGCGGACAGTCCCGGCAGATCTTCTGGTCCGCAAAGGATCCCCCAAGAACTTTGGAAAGTAGAGGAGAATGCCCGAGAGTCTTGAGAGCCTCATCTAAACTGTCCACTAGAGAGTTGAGGAACTCTAGGGCATCGTGTTGTTCCCTTAAATTTACAGGTTCCCCCGCGAGCCTGGACACACAATTATTACAATTCCTGATATTTAAAGATATTGTAGCAAAATGGGTCACAGTTCCCATAGGAAAGGAGCTATGTAGCAAAGTATTTAATATTTTATTAACAGAGTATCATTTTTGATGTTTATAATTTGCTATTCTGTAAACTTCCCTCATTGATTATCTTTTGTTTATCTTTCATAGTTTGTTCTTGGCTTAAATAAAAATTGCTGTGTCATTCTGAAGTTTGTCTTTCCTAATTTTCAACATGGCAATATAATTAATGAAATATTAAGTTTTATGCACATTGCTTAACACTCTAAGGCCTAATGACACTGTGTGATCCAAACCATGGCCATTAGATAACGTCTAGTTTTGACATCTATTTTGACAGGAGAGGCGCCCTTTCTCTCTTTAGAACACTAATGTTCATAAACACTAATGACGCTCTCTGATCCAAGTCATTCAAATAGAAATTTGATGTGAATCCTTTATATTCAATATTTGTAAGTGCAAAGTCGAACTGCTTTTCACAAGTGTAGACATGTGGTGCACTTACAATAAAAGCAGTCGCCTACTTCTACCCACCATGATTATCATGGCCTGTACCACGTGTATTAGGGATAAGCAAAAAATATATATATATTCAATATAAATGTTTCTAAGTATTTTATATGAATAATTATAGGCTTTATAAAGTACTCACTTAATATTCAACTTCTAATAATGGGTACAATGAAGTAAGCTATACCAGTACCCAGTTAAGTCTACCAGTTGGGAAGTAGAATGAAGTTTTAGAAAGATGGACCTATACTGTAGGTTTTGTAGATTTTAAGACAAGGGGTGTGCGATGTGTAACAAAGGATATTTACCTAAAGTGCTTCCAAAATCCCCGTGGCACATAGTACTGGAGCTTGCTACAAGCCAGATGTCCAAAGATGGCTTGCACCTGTTTGAGGACTCCCAGGTTGTATTCCTTACGGGAGTCTTCCTTTGACTCAGCAGCCTGGTTGTCTCCAGCATCCACCACATGTTGGCCCATCTACACTCACCACAGTTTTGATTGTTACACCACTTCTTTATGTGTGATTAGTTCTTACAATTAAATTAACATTGTGGCGACCGCACTTTGCTTCAGCGAACAAAGCTTCAAAACACATACGGGCAGAAAGATGGCGGCCCCACTTTGCCTCGACAAGCACGTGTTTTAAGAACACTTCACTACGCATGCGCGGGCGTCATCCAGAACTTTCTAGCGGCTGGCTTCTTCCGACACACTTGATCTGGCCACACTGCAGCGGTAAACATCTAGGGCTAAAACTCCAACGGCCGTTATTTCAACCGTTGCTTCTTTTCTCTTTATAATTTCTTGCTTTAAATAAATTAATTTTAATTATAATTTTATCAGCAGCCTTTCCACAAGCCACACACCAGCACATCAACAACCATCCTACAACATTTATACATATTAGTTGGGGGTCGGTGGAAGGATGGTCAGAACCGTTGGTTTTCCACCGCTACGACCCAGGATTGAATCCTGCATTTAACACTTTTTTCTAATTTAAGAAGAAAAAAAATGCTCCAATGGCCCCCGATTCTTGCAAAAGTCCAACCCCATCAGCGAGTGCAAGTAACCAAACAAGGCTCTGACACATTTGTAAGTGCAAAGTCGAACTGCTTTTCACATGTATAGATATGTGGTGCACTTACAGTCAAAGCAGTCGCCTACTTCTACCCACCATGATTATCATGGCCTGTATCGTAGCGGTCGGAAACCAATGGTTTAGACCAAGCATGTCAAACTCAAATCCTAACACGGGCCAAATAAAAAAAGTAATAAGATTATGTGGGCCACAAAAAATACTTATGGCGATGTACATACGTTATGTATGTAGGTATAATATTATCAAAACTTACGACTTATGTATGGCGACCAGTGGTTCGTTATTAATAAATAAATTATGTATAATTACAATTTTTAAAAATTAGGCTACAAATTTTTATTAATTTTTATTTTTATTTATAAAAAAATTTGTATTAAAATATATTGTCTGGTGGGCCGCAAATTTATTCGTTGTGGGCCGCATGAGGCCCGCGAGTTTGACATGCTTGGTTTAGACCATCCTTCTACCTACCTCAACATAAACTTATAAACAAGCAGTCAAGAACACATGCAATTCTTTTTCTAAAAGAACAATAATTAGTAGAATTGCCAGAAATATACCTAATTATCAGGCATCTATACAGTTTTATATATGGATGGATCAAGGGTTAAATGATTCCTACCTCTGTGGTCATGATATCTTCCCCAGAAAAATCCTCATTGGGATCAACAGCAGCCCCCTCCACAATGAGGATGCCGGAACGTATTTCCTCGATCATGTAGAGCTGCTGGAAGATAGAGTTCATGTAGCAGGTGGCCCCTGCGTTCTTGAGCCCCACAAAGCCTCTTGGAGGACGGGGGCCAACGGGGGGCAGGTATTCCCAATCTGTGAGGGGTAAATCATTGTCCGAGTAGAACATCTCCCGTAGCATGTCGGCCAGCAGGGTGAGGTTAGGGAGGCAGCCAGTACACAAAGACACCAACAGGTCAAAGGCTGCAGTCAGACTAGCTCCGGTGGGACACACAGGGATGGCCTGATCTGCTGGCAGCTCTCCCCCACTCCTCACTGCCTGTAGGATTAGCCGGGAGGCCGGGAAGATGAAATCCTCTACCAGCTCCTGCCACCAACAAACAGCAGATTTAAGTACAATCTTATATAATAATCTTATACAAAAAATTATAAATCATGAAATTCACACACATGATCCAGATCCAGAGATACAGGATAAGCAGAGTTTATACTCCATGTTAGGAGCGGCTGCACATGGCGTCTTTTCCTCATGTCATAGGCGGCCATTTATTTTGGAACTAAGTCGACCTGCCACTGAGTAGTGCTCCCAGTCTTAATGACAAAGGCAGATGCATTCTACTTCACCCATTCATGATGTTTGTCAAAAGCCTCAAGCTCTACAAGCTTGATACCCTGATATGATTGAGTGAAGATAAGAAAGAAGACACACATGAAATGTTTACCTCTAAAGAATTAAAGACAGTAGCCAAAAAAAATAAACAAGAACTGGAGGATCCCACCTAAGCACAGTTGGTACAGTGGAGTGGACCCAGGAGGAGCTCTGAACCTTAGAAATAGACAGCATCAAAAAACACTAACAAGATTTAGAACAGGCCATCTCAAGCCATTGAAGATGGAAAATAACAACAAAATCTACCCCACCTGCCAAAAATGTAGCTTGGCACCTGCAGCTCCAGAACAAATTTTGGTTTGCATTAGATGCACTAAACAGGACCTTTGGGAGAGGCTGTTCCTTATCATAAAACAGCTCAAGGAACATGAACTCATATAATATATGTAAGCTTTACACAAGGAGATAAGTAACATACATATACTTGGAAGAAATGTTTGTGTAGAAGAGTTCTTAAACTCGAAAGCTTGCCAATTAATAAATTAATAATAAATTAGAAAAGAAACCTTTTGTGTAGTAGCTAATTAAGTATTTAAAATATTGGACCTCCCCAAGACCTGTTAACTGCCTTAAAGTGGCGGGGGGTGACCCTGGACAGGACAGGTGAAGTATGTCTGGAGTTCTGAACTCCTGGTACCCAAGGCATGAAGGCTGTCCCACTATGTCCAGCTAAATGTTAACAGGCAAAGTCGTATTCCTACCTACAGGTGCCTATAACTCCGGCCTATAACTACCATTGCAAAATTGGAGAGGAGTGGACTTCAGGAATTGGTTTAACCATGGAGATAAGCACCACCACCACCATCAAAATATTGGAAATAAATGTATTTAGTAGAATTTACCTTGATAAGGTTGCCAGGTTCAGCCCCAATCTGGCATTTCTTCTCTGGCCCCAGGAAGGCCACCAGCTCCTTGGTGATGCCCAGATGACCTTCTAGCAGAGCCTCATCTACCAAGCCCTCGCCCCCTGAGAGTACTTTCTCCCTGGCCATCTTGAGCCATTCTATCTCGGTGTTGAGGAGGTGCAGGGCTGTGGGGATGTTGCAGTGGCTGTTGGCCGCACAGCTGAGCAGATGGCACAGGAGCTGGAAGTACTCTGTGCAACTGCGGGCGTTCTCCTTCACCTTCGACTGTACAACACAGGTAATGTTGT
Organism: Cordylochernes scorpioides; assembly: GCA_030710605.1. Taxonomy (NCBI): domain Eukaryota; kingdom Metazoa; phylum Arthropoda; class Arachnida; order Pseudoscorpiones; family Chernetidae; genus Cordylochernes; species Cordylochernes scorpioides. The sequence goes on from CP092874.1 coordinate 86,653,782, forward strand.
TTCTTATAGAGCTAACACAGGAGATTGCCTACTTTGTCTTTACTCTATAATATCAAAAAAGGCATATTCTGACCACGTTCACATGAACTTTTAGATTGCAGAGCGCCATCTAGCGGTACAGAAATCAACTAAACATTGATTTAGCCGGATAAAGCAAAATTTAGATTATAGATCATAGATACAAGAAAATAAGACCTAATCCAAATAAATTTAATAGTGTGTGGCGCTTCGGCAACAGCATTGTTACCATCATCAGACAAAAGAATAAATGACAATGACAATAATACTGTTACTGAAATATCACACACTATTTTCTTATTTGGATTTGGTGTTGCTACCTTATGTTACGGGGGGTCGTTGGAAGGATGGTCTAAACCAATAGTTTTCGGCCACTATGACCCGGGTTCGATTCCCGCATTGGGCACTTTTTTCTGATTTAAAAAAAATATGCTCCGATGGCACCAGATTCTTGCAAAAGTCCAACCCCATCAGCAAGCGCAAGTAATCGAACGGTGCTCTGGTATATTCGTAAGTGCAAAAGTCAAACTGCTTTTCATATGTGTAGACATGTGGTGGACTTACAGTAAAAAGCAGTTGCCTTCTTCTACCCACCATGATTATCATGGCCTGTACCATGTGTAGAAGGGATAGGGATATGGAAAAAAAGAAAGATAATTCAACTACTCACAGCAAGCTGGGTGAAGAGAAGGGAGATGAAGAAGATGAGGCACTGCTGGCCAGGGTAACATTTGGTGGATATGAGTGCAAACTGCTCGGCTGCCGTCAGACGAATACTCCTGCACACAGTTTTACATAGTCATTTGGTCATTTTACACTACATGCTACATAGACAGATGTTTCAAATCTTGAATTAATCATGTTAGTTCCATAGAATTTTAAAAATCTTTAAAAATCCTGAGTTCAACTAACCCGGTACTCCAGGAATACGGAGGAGTTGCGCCTGCACTCATGTTAGAGTCAGCAGTAAAGGCTTCCATGTTAGGAACAGCCTCAAACTACGGGTAAAGTTCACCAAAGTGTGTCTGGATCATGGTGCCATGATGAACGAAAGCTGCACCCCTATACCCCATTCCATGGACTCATGGAATTTGTGTAATCTTTACACAAGGGGATTAGAAACAACAACAACAGATATATAGAATCCCAAATATGTAAACAAAGAACTGACCTAAACACATGGTAATAAGACCAAATCCAAATACATAAATAGTGTGTGACGTTTCGGTAACAGCGTTGTTACCATCTTCAGACAAAAGTACTGAATGGTCTGAAGATGGTCACAACACTGTTATCTAAACGTCACACACTATTTATCTATTTGGATTTGGTCTTATTACCTTGTTTTTATAATCTATAATCAAATTGTGCCTTATCAAAAACTGGCTTATTTTGAACATGTAATGAGAGTGAATGGTTCAAAAAAGATGTTGATGTTGGGGAAAAATGTGAAGGAATAGAGGAAGACTTGCAATGAGCTAGTTAGAAGGGGTCAAGAAAAGAAGGTCACTAGAGTGGCTGCCAATGACAAACAGATCAAATTGGATAATATTTGTCTGTATAATCGACAGCTTAACTTGGTGGACGCTAACAATAATGACATACAAATGGCGAAAAAAAAGACTCTAAAAGGTATGTAATAGGTTTTGCAATAATCTGGAATAAACCTATGATGTTGCTTTTGCTATCTAAACTGCACTTTGAGGGGTCATTTATATATTCAGTAGAACCTTCCTTTAGTGGACACCCCGCTAGAGGACACCTCTGCACAAAGGACAGTTTTCATTTGCAAAATTCCAATTTTTACTATTTAGCAACTCTCCGGTAAAAGGACACCTCTCCCTGAAGGACAGTTTGGCTCTGCAATTAAGTGTTTTCCTTTACAGGGAGGTTCTACTGTAGTATAAAGAAACTAGTGAATCTCAATGGGGTGCAGAATTAATGATTTTGGGGTTTAAAAATACAGGTTTAACTGTATTAAGAATATTAAAAAAATTTAAAGATTGAACATTGTAGGTAAGGTGTGAAGATGCCAACCTACCTATTCTTACAGATGATGAGCAGGTCAACAATGAAAGAATGCCAGAACTTGTCCTTCATCAGGACATCCAGGGCTTCAGGACAGAGGGCAAGGCAGAGAGTGAGGACTTCCAATGCCTCTTTGCATAAGGCAATCTCATCCTGGTCAGGAGGTCGGAGGGACTGGACTAAACGGTGGAGCTCGTCGTTGGAAGCCTGGAGGGCCGCCATGGAGCCTGAGGCAGCTGCCCATACTAGACGGATCAGGGCCCGGACTGTGCCGAGATCTGGGAGCTCAGCAGGCCGGGGTCCACCTTGTAGGAGGGAGGCCAAGCGCATCGCAACGTTGCGCACCATGTAGTCGGAGTTAGGGTTAGGAATATGGTGGATGGCTTGCTGAAGGATGGCCACCCGCATGGGGTCAGTGTCTGCCTGGACCAGACAGTGTTCTACCGTGGTCAGCACCAGCTTGCAGATCTTCAGCACCATCATGTAAGCCGACCTACACACAACAACAACCAACCTTTTACTACCAAACAACAACCATGATACTATATATATATTAAAAATAAAGAAAGCATATCCTGACCAGGAGCACATGTGCTTTACAGAAGGCAGAGCGCCATCTAGTGGAACAGAAATCAACTAAACATTGATTTAGCCTGTTCCCTGATATTTGGCCAACCCATTTTCTTGATATATCAAGAAAAGCCATCCACGAACACGTTTCGCGCTGTTAGCGCTCGTCAGTGTGGAGTAGGCTGTACCACCGCAACCAAAAAGAATTTTGGTCCCTGAGGCTTCTTGAGAAACCAAGAAACGGGTATTTAAGGCCAAATTATATATGTATATGTGTGAAAAAATAATAAAAATATAAAAAAAAAGGTCAAGTGTTGATATTAAATGGCCATCTAGAAAAGCCCATGTGAGCCTGGGGTCAGGATATGCCTCTTTTGTTTTTGATATATATATAGAGTTTTGAAAATAGAGCAATACATATTTAAATCTTTAGATAATAAATAGACATTAACACAAAGCAATAACATGCCATCTATATATAGATATATATGAAAAAAACAATAGAAAAAAATAAAAGATAAGTGGGTCAGGTGTTGATATTAAAAATAAAAAAGGCATATCCTGACCACAAGCACATGTGCCTTCCCCACGCTGACGAGCGCCAACAGTGCGAAACGCGTTCGTGAATGGCTTTTCTTGATTTATCAAGAAATTGGGTTGGCCAAATATCACGGAGCAAGCTAAATAAACGTTTAGTTTATTTTTTCTCCACTAGATGGCGCTCTGCCATCTAAAAAGCACATGTGCTCGTGGTCAGGAGATGCCTTTTTTATTTTTAATATATTTATATATATATAAAATATATAATTAATATAATTGTTCTAAAAACAAAAGGACTCTAATTGATGTTTGCCAAAGCAATTGCTCAAAGCAGATTATAATGTATATGTATTTCTTCTGTCCTCAAAGTATTTGTCCATAGTTCATTTAAAATACCTTTTCCAAGAGGTTAGCTTCAGTATCGGTATAAAAGCAAAACAGCTTAATGGAATATTACAGAGGTACGGTAGATTAAGCTGGTGAAACCTCTGGGAGGGTTCACCACTGATGTCCCAGGCTCTCCCATTAATTTAACATTGCAGTAGGGGGGGGGGGGCAGTAGAAAAATGTATTATTTTTAAAAAGAATCATACGCGTCAAAACTAGCTTCAATTTCTTAAATAGGATGTGTGTGTCTCAACTCTTGGTGTAAAGATCAGCGTTGCACAAGAAAATATTCTTAGTTATTGTTGTTGTTGTTGTTTCTTATCCCCTTGTGTAAAGATTACACGAATTCCGTGAGTTCATGCTCCTCAAGCTGTTTTATGATAAGCAGTGGCCTTTCCCAAAGGTCCTGTTTAGTGCATTTAATGCAAGCCAAAATGTGTTCTGGAGCTGTAGGTGCCAAGCTACATTTTGGGCAAGTGGGATAGATTTTGTTATTATTTTCTATCTTCAATGGCTTGAGATGGCCTGTTCTAAATCTTGTTAGTGTTGTTTGATGCTGTCTATTTCTGATGTTCAGAGCTCCTCCTGGGTTCACTCCACTGTACCAACTGTGCTATTGGAGTCCTATTGGAGCGTAGGACGGGTTTAACTAAGTCCGAACGAGAGGGCTCGGTCAGCAACCTTGCCATGTACTCTTGGAGACACCTGTGGGTTTGATTGGTCGACCCCATGGAGCCAGACCATAATGGCGGGCGCGAGGGGCCAAATAATGGCCGCTCGGTGCATGGAGAATACATCATTCCCTTTTGGCTAGGTGACCTGAATGGCAGCAATGGGTGTGCATTCGCGCACCAGTTTATGGACCTTTGAGGTCTAGGAAACCATTATTGCTCCAAGTATGTACCAACTATGCTTAGGTGGGAATTATTCTTACTGAGCATGCCAAGGGTACAGGCAACACCACTGTCAGGCTCTTCTATTAATTTAGCATAGGAGTAAGGGCAGTAGAGAAAATTATTTTAGAAAGAATCATACATGCCAAAACTAGTTTCCATTTCTTAGATAGGATGTGTGTCTTACCTCTTGGTATGAAGATCAGCATTACACAAGAAATTATTCTTTGTGAGCATGCCAAGAGTACAGGCAACACCACCGCTCTTCAGGAAGTTGTACTGGAAGTCTTGGGCTTCTTCATTCAGCAGGTTGTTGGCCGGCATCAGCATGGTGTACACAACCTGAGCAGCAAGGATAGATTGTTAACACTGCTGGACAACAGGTGTTTTTTTGCTTATTCCTAGTACACATGGTACAGGCCATGATAATAATCATCTGTTGGGAGCTAAGACTTTCCTATTCTACCATCGAGTAATCACCAACACCTCTAAGAAATTAACACTTTTAATTTCCTTTCTTAACTAACTCATTTACATCATTTCAAAACCAAATATATATACATGCAAAGTAGTCCGGTCATCTGGTCGAAAATATAAAAATATAAATCTATGAAAAACAACTTATAAAAATCCTAACATCATCTTTATCTCCACTCATACATATTAGGGTATCAAGCATCATGACTGGGTGAAGTAGAATGCGTCTGCCTTTGTCATTAAGACTGAGAGCACTACTCATTGGCAGGCCGACTTAACTCCAAAAGAAATGGCCGCCTCTGACATGAGGAACAGACGCCATGTGAAGCCGCTCCTAACATGGAATACAAGTACAGTACAAAGTAAAAGTACAAAATAATAATCATGGTGGGTAGAAGTAAGTGACTGCTTTTATTGTAAATGCACCACATGTCTACACATGTGAAAAGCAGTTTGACTTTGCATTTACAAAGGGCAACAGGTGTAAGGGTGTGGGGTCACTTACCTCCAGGTTGTAGAGGACTTGGGATGGGGAGGATATGAAGAAGAGGGACTCCAGAGATGGGAAGAGTGACTGTTCCCCGAGCTTGGAGTGGTTGAGGCATAGATCCTTGATGCCCTCTATGGTATGACTATCTGCTCAACACACCCCCTGGTTGGTAGTTTCTTTTCTGTCTAATCAATGAGGTGCATAAATTTTATATTGCATTCACATAATTAAGCAAGCCTTGTTGTTGTTTCTTATTGTTGTATCCCATTAATATTGAAAAAATGTTGTTTCCTATCCCCTTGTGTAAAGATTACACCAATTCCATGATCTCATGGAATGGGGTATAGGGGTGCAGCTTTCATTGATCATGACACCATGGCACACTTTGGTGAAAGTCTGACTTTGCCTGTAATTTGAGGCCGTTCCTAACATGGAAGCCTTTGCTGCTGACTCTAACATGAGTACAGACACTGTATCCCTGGAGTGGGACCATTGCTGAGGTCCATCAACCGGGTCAGTTGAACTCAGCATTTTTAAAGAGAAAATGAGAAAATGTACTGGGATCTGGTGGATAAATTTAGAAAAAGGCATCTCCTTATCATGCAACTAAAAGTTGCTGATGGCTTGCGTCATCTGTTGGAATAAATATCAACTATTCTCGTTGATTTTTAATTATTCCAGAATTGGCCAAATACCCATTCTTGATTAATCAAGAAACGTTAACCACATACGCATTTTGGGCTGTTAGCCTTCATCAGCATGGTGTGTGCAAGCTGTATACCAACGACCAAAAAAAAAAAACTGGTCATTCAGGTATCCTGAAAAATCATGCGACAGGTAATAAGGCCAGAAGTGTGTGAGCAATTGGCTTATTCTGGAATGAATAAAAATCAATGAAGAGTTGGTATTTATTCAGACAGATGGTGCAAGCCATCAGCAACTTTTAGTTGCACGATAAGGAGATGCCTTTTGATTAAGTAGCAGTTACAGTAGAACCTCCCTGTAAAGGACACCTAATTGCAGAGCCAAAGTGTCCTTTAGGGAGAGGTGTCCTCTTACCGAAGAGTTTCTAAATAGTAAAAATGGTAATTTTACAAATCTTCTTTCTTATCTCCACTCAATCACATTAAGGTATCAAGCTTGTAAAGCTTGAGACTTTTGATGGTGTCTGTCGGAGAAGAGTAGAGCTCATCAATGGATAGGTGTCTTCTAGTGGAGGTGACCTCTCAGGGAGGTTGTTCTACTGTATGTATGTAAGCAAGTAATACTGATATTATAGACCAAATACAGAATACGTTTATCAAAAACTTTCTGAATCTACCAAGATATATACCAGGGTATATTGTAAGGCTGGGAACAGGCAGAATATATCTGACTTTTACAACGATCAAATTAATTATGAAATATTTCATTAGATTACAAAAATGGAAGACAATAGACTACCTAAGCTATGCTGGAATAGATTGAAGGAAATTTCCTTAATGACAAAAAAACCTATAGGATTCTGTAAAAATACCATGGATATCATCAATCATTGTGGACTCACACGGCTAAACTATAGGTTAAATTATGATGACATACAGATCGAACTTCCGAATATACTAAAAATAAAAATTGAACAGCTATTGCAGCAAGATCTGGCAAAATTATCTCTTACGAAAACATACTCAAACTAATAGGTTACTTTATGATTCATTCATTCCAGAACATTATTTTTCATGCAATCTGTCCTCAGCTTTAGTGAGTTTTATTGCACAGATCAGATTAATATCAACATTGATCAAAGAAAGTCATATTTACGTAATTAAGAAAGAAGATTTGTACTGTAGGTTATGCGGAAGTCAGATAACCGATGAAATATACCATTTTACTGCTGAGTGCGGGGATCTGGAAGGAGAGAGAAAAAAGATCCTGAAAAGTCTTCCTAGACCGCATTTGAACTCAATAAAGATAATAAAAACTGTTTCAGATAAAAAAAGTTGGGCAATAGAACTGTTCAACTATCAAAAAGCGGTTGTAAATAAAATTGCACTCGTGGAAGAGAGAAGAACAGGGGCACAATAAAAAAGTCACCCTGTTTACCATACCTTAATTGTAAATACTCTATCTCTCCCTTTTCTCTTGTGTTGAATATTGTCTGTAATTCCACGGTGAATCTGTACAGGGCAAGACGCCCTAATAAAGTTGTTTTGTTGTTGTTGTTGTATGTAAGCAAGTATGGTAGTAGAGACCTGGAGGGATGATCTTGAGCAGAGCCCGGGCACTGTCCCTCAGCACAGCCAGGTTCTGGGAACTCCCCAGGTCTGCCAGCTTGAATAGGAAGAGAGCATACTGCTGCTTCTGGGACATAAGCTGCAACACACCTCTCACATAAGATTTGGGTTATATTTTACTAGCCGAATGGCCCGGGCAACGCCCGGGTTTTACCCGAGTGCGTATATATTTTAAAAACGTTTTAATTCAAATACTATACGTTACAATTATAAATTGGCGCCATGGATGTCACTCTTGTGAAACGTCCCGTTCCAAACTGTGTGTTTTTAAAATGTTTTAATTAAAATACTATTCGTTACAATTATAAATTGGCGCCGTGGATGTCTCTCTTGTGAAACGTCCCGCCCCAAACTGTGCGTGTCTTGAAAATATAAAAATAAAAATGTGAATTTTCATAAAGATTTCATCATGTATGGGTAGCCTGGTGATCATGGCATCTGCCCGGTAAGCGGAAGGTCGTGGGTTCGATTCCCATCCCTTGACACTTTTTTTATTTATCCATTCTGACCAAAATCTATCCGTGAACTTCACACAGACAGAATAAGGCAATTATATAAGTAGATGGCTGGCCATAGTTCACATATATTGCTTATCCCTAGTACATGTAGTACAGGCCATGATAATCATGGTGGGTAGAAGTAGGCAACTGCTTTTACAAATGCACCACATGTCTACACATGTGAAAAGCATTTCAACTTTGCACTTACAAATGTGCCAGTACCCCGTTTAGTTACTTGCACTGGCTGGTGGGGTTGGACTTTTGCAAGAATTGGAGGCCATTGGAGCATTTTTTTTTTTTTTCTAATTAGAAAAAAAGTGCTCAATGCGGGAATCGAACCCAGGTCGTAGCAGTCAAAAACCAATGGTTTAGACCATCCTTCCACCGACCCCCCGTTTACATATATGGGGATAGGTAATCAAAGCCCAGATGTTACTGACACAAGATAAATTTAAATACAGTGGTATCTATCTCAGTATAAGGAAGCAGCCAAGAAGCATGCTTCCAGAAAGCTCTTGGATGTACATCTTAGAAAGGGCATACTGAACCTTAGAGCTTATGTGCCTTATATTCTATAAAAACAATGGTTGCCTGTAAAGTCGGTTTTACGGGCGAAGATTTTACGTGACAATGGTAGAATATTTATTGATATGAATATAATTAAATTGCACAATAGGAACAAGGAATTGAATGAAAATAAGAATTGCACAAATTTTAACTATAGAAATATATTTTGTTTACTAAAACATTGTACATGTAAACTTAAACTTAACTAATTCCTATTTGAGTGATTTTGTTGAGGATAGGACGATGATAGGAGAAATATGAAATGAAAGGAAGTGTTTCTGCTGTAATGTGTCTTGCGAAAGTCAAGTCGATAGTTGTTCCTTTTAACGTAGTTGACTTAGAAACGTTTGATACGCAATCAAGATTATACGTATTTTTCATGAAATTAAGAAACGAGTTGTCAGGCTTTACGTTTTTGTTAAAATCACCACACAGAAGAATCGGTATACTAGAATCAACTTGCACGAACGGTGGCACGTACTGGCTGTTGTGAATGTACGGACCGAATCCTTGCCATAGTAACATTCCAATATCCTGCATACTAGCTCCTGGATGAATATATACAGCACCGAGTATAAACTTGAAGCTAGTATTAGCGGCGAAGCAAGTAACTTCAGTCATGCACATGTCACCCTTGGTTTTAATGACACGAGTTACGTCTGTAATCGCAACTTGGAACACTTCCGCCGTAGATGTCGATGATAATTTACGATAGATCGCCACTCCACCAGCCGCGTTGGTATTTGAAAATCAAAACACTTATTCAGATCGAAGGTTCAAATTTTTGCTAAATAAATTTGAAATTAAATAAAATTTGTAATTGTAAATGATGAAGTTGAAAATTAAAACATTTACTTAAATTAGATGTTAAAATTCTTGCTCAACACAGTTTAAATAAAGTTTTCTTATATCTGCCACTTTTTCTTAATATTTGTAATTTTAAAGAATCAATTCGAAAATCAAAACATTTATTCAGATCGAAGGTTCAAATTTTTGCTAAATAAATTTGAAACTATTTAAAATTTGTAAAATAATAATTAATTAATTAATTAATTTTAAACTAATAATTTACTTAACACTATCAACATTTATCAATAGTATGACATAACCTATAAACTCAGTTTCTCAACTTTTGTGTCAATCTAACAATTAATCAATCAATCATAGTTTACGATAATGAAATATCAGTGTACAATTATTTACCTTTATTGTTGTAGTTGTTGTAAATGACTAATCTAAGCACTCCACATTTTCACTACAGACACAGCTGACGATACTTTAACCACACGTGTGAACTTGTATTATGACGCTTTCTTGTTTTTCCAACGCCAAGAACGTTCGAGAAAGACAAAGACAGAGACAAGCATGCGCCGATTCAATGCGCCTAATTCTCTAGCGCTGCGCGCGCAGCACTCTCGTTCGGTGACTCATCGTAACGTTACCGGGCGTTACACTTTTTCATAAGTGACTCCCAGCCGCAACCTAATTTAAGACGTTGTCACGTCAAAAATATAACCTCAACCAATATCATATTAGATGTATGCAAGCAATATCACAAACAGTTCTGGTGGATTATATTTGCCAAACCATTTTCATGGATGGTTTTTGTAAGCTCCTCAACCAGCGGTACTCCAGTAACAATGCCAGTGGAAACTTCTTACCATAAACAACTACATGGACCCTTTGGCATTAAATTTTTCAATGATTTCAAATTTGGCAAAAAAGAATTCATAGTATTAATAAAAGATAACATGCTGGTTTCAATTGATTCCATCTTGTATTTCACTGCTATCTGTTTTAAACTATGATTTATACATATTTCTTTAAATAAGAGACACTTTGGCCAGAAAGAGTTTTCTTTTCTTGACGTTTCTACAACGGGGGAAAAAAGATTTTTTCCTGAACGCCTAGAAAATAAAACTTCTTCTGGTCAAAGTGTGTCTTATTTTAAGAAATAAGAAAGCTTGCGAAAGCTTCTTCAAGAGTTTTTGGTTGGAAGTGTAGCAAGGGGACTGACCACTCCTGGCAGTAGGCTTTCCTCCTCCAAGCTGGGGCCCTCGTATAGATGTTGGGGGGACCCGGGGGAGCTGTCAGAACTGGACTCTGGGCTGGATGGCATGTTGGAGCTGGCCTGGGCAAACTTGGCCGAGATGATCTGCAACAACACTTAAGTCACAGTATTGCCTCACAGACATTTTAAATTTATTTTTTTATATTAAAAACAAAAAGGGAATATATCCTAACTGCGCTCACATGATCATTTTAGATAGCAGAGCGCTATCTATAGTGGAACAAAAATGAACTAAACATTTATTTAACTTGTTCCATGATATTTGGCCGACCAAATTTCTTGATAAATCAAGAAAAGCCAAACCACCTATGTGTTTCAGGTTGTTGGCACTCTTCAGCGTGGTGCAGACGGTACCTCTACTACCAAAATTTGGTCCCAGAGGTTTTCTGAGAAATCAATAAATGGGTATATAAAGCCAAGTATGAGCAAATACTCTGTTCATGTGAAAAGATAATTTTTAAAAAATGTTTAAATATTATAATACTAGACGGGTGACCCGAGCTTCGCCCCGGGATTGACCCGTGTGCATATCTACCCGAGTGATATATATTTAGATAAGATTTTTTTTATAATTGTTTGTTATTAGCATTATCTATTTGTTTGCATCAGCATAATTTAATCTAATCTTTGATAGAGGGCGCTGTTCATGAGCTAAGTAGAATAATTTGAATATATAGTTTTAATAATTGATTTATATATTTTTTTAAAATAGCCTATCGTCTTCCCCGTATTTTTTACCTATGTATGGAAATTTTGGTTTGAATTAGTGAACTACTGCGAATTTGTATACCGGACATACAAACAAACAAACATTCATTTATATATATATAGATATTGCACAACTCTTGATAAAGGATACCTCTAAACAACGGACAGTTATCATCACCAAAATTGCTCTCCAATTTAAAATTCTTTCACCCTAGCAGATATCTCCAAACAATGGGACGCTTCTTTCCTAACACCTTATTTATTTGATTTTACACTCATGGTCAAAACTTCATATCGTCTATGGTTGTCTATTTTTTTTTTAAGGAGACAGAAGCAATTATGTTCAAACTTGGTTATCTCATTTGTCTTCAATAAAGGTCAATGTGTATCAAATATCTTTCAGTTATTGCCTGAATCCCGATATACATGCTAAAAGGTACAGCTTCTTTAAGCTTTCTCCATGAATGTTAATAATCTACGAGAATGAAAACTGCATGATAAAGAGCCACAGCAAAGCAACACAGTTTCCTCTCATGGAGTATGTTCTACTGTATGTGACTGAAAAAAATTACCATTTTATCCTTTATGGCCAGTTGAGAGATGAGCTTGATGTCATCAGAGGGATCAAGAAGCTCCCCATTGGCAAACAGCTCAACCTTCATGTTAACATTGGCAAGCTTGACCCTAGGCAAACACAAAAGAGGAGTTAGCTTGTTCCCTCACAGTCAGGTGAAATTACAGAACTTACCCTCTTAGAACCTGCCTCCGTATGGACCCAAGGGTATCATTGCTATGGGTGAAAATGTCCATATCCTCTACACTCCGTCCTTGATTAGGAAACCTGACTGTTAGGATCATATGCTTGCCCCGGTAGGCCCTACAAGACACATCAAGTTCAGTACATTCCCCAGCTGCGAGGAGGTAGGTCAGACTGACCTGGCCATAGGAAGGATTGAGCGATCCTCTCCAAAGTCCCCATCACACTGTGAAATGTAGTCGTGGAGTACTCTCAGGATGCGAGCCATCCTCGTAGTCTCCTGACGCAAACGATTCTTATCCTCCCTGTCGAGTACAGACACCGTATCGTGAGCTGCCTTGAGACGGTCCATGCAGGATTGGATAAAATCTTCATGGAGTTCCAATTGACTGGCCTGCAGGCGTGGGCCGAGGGTTGTGAAGGTTTCTTTGAGTAGCTCAATGGCTCGGCTGGCAATGTCTTCACCACTGTTCAGTATCACCTGTACATACACACCACATGCTGTGTCTCGAAGGAAGTCAAACACACACAAAGTTTACCTTCCACAAGTAGTCCAGCCCACTGAGATCCTGATCATCCATCAGGTAAGCTCTCCTCTTGGGGATAAGTTTGTTCTCCTTGGCATTGACTGCCTTGAAAAACCTGTCAAAGCACCTGCCACACACAAAACAACATATAAAATAACAAATATATGCTGCATATACAGGGAAATATTAGATAGTAAAAAGGCATATATTGGATTAAATAAAAGATTTATTTGCCAATATTTTGGGTGATTGAACACCAACCTTTATCACTGCATTACATTTTTTGTATACACAAACTCAGCGCCGCATAGTTTGTGTATACAAAAAATGTAATGCCTCGATAAAGGTTTGGCGTTCAGTCAACAGAAATATTGGCAAATAAATCTTTTATTTAATCCAATATATGCCTTTTTATTATCTAATGATTTAAGTATGGATTGCTCTATTTTCAGAACAGGGAAATATATGCCTGAAAAATACTGTGCATCTCTTTTTTAAAAAAAAATATTAAATATAAAACCAATTAATTAGTAAAAAAAAAATGACAATTTTGGGAAAGAAAACGGTCCTTTGTTGAGATGTGTCCCCTAGCTAGTGGCCTCTCATGGAGGTTCTACTTTATATTTATTAAAGTCACTAATAAAGGCGGCCATTTACTTTGGAGCTAAGTCGGCCTGCCACTGAGTAGTGCTCCCAGTCTTAATGACAAAGGCAGACGTATTCTACTTCACCCAGTCATGATGATTGTCCCCCGGCAGACACCATCAAAAGTCTCAAGCTTTACAAGCTTGATACCTTAATATGATTCAGTGAAGATAAGAAAGAAGAAGACTAATAAAGAGTTTTGTTGGACAACCAAATAATCTTTGCAAAATTTATCTTCTACATCTATGAAAGATCTGAATGTAGCTTTTAACTTAGGCAGTTCATGAAGATATGGATATTGAAATGGTTGAAGGGTTTTTAAATTTCTAAAGGGTCAGTTTCTTAAGATAAATTGAACACCAATTTTAATAAAGATCTGGTTAGATATTTCCTAAGTGCACATGGTACAGGCTATGATAATTATGGTAGTCAGTGACGGGCTTTACTACAAGTGGACCACACATGCAATAAAATAGAACAAAGAATGGTAGTAAAATAAAGAGTACTGTGTGTGTGTTTTTATTAATTATCCCTAGTACACGTGGTACAGGCCATGATAATCATGGTGGGTAGTTAGCGAGCGACTGCTTTTACTATAAGTGCACTACATGTCTACACAACAGCTCGAGGAGCATGAACTCATGGAATTCGTGTAATCTTTACACAAGGGGATAAGAAACAACAACACACTTGTTTAATACTTTAAACTGCAGCACTTTTACCAAAAATTTAGTTTTTGGAAGCACAGATTTCAACCCAAATAGGTAAATTTACACCTTTTTTTTTTTTTTATTGTACAAAAGTATTTAAGTTAATAAAAAGGAAATTGCAAAAAAAAATATGTCTACACATGTGAAAAGCAGTGTGTGTGTTACTCACTTAATGCCACTCTCAGTCAGTAAACAGGGGTCCAGCTGCAAGATATTCTTCTCAAAAAAGTCTTTGATGATCTCAGGATCCAGGTCAGGTTCATCCCCCATCAGCTTCAAAGAAAAAAAACATTAACCAATCACTAGTTGTCAATTCCTTGCTATCTGAGAACAACTTACTTTGGAGAACCACTTGAAGCAAGCTTCTCTGTCTGTAGGGTAGACTGCATTCTCAGCCAGGCAGACCCAAATCTGATACATCCCGGGCAGTTAGATCTCCAGTAGGTGGCAGCAAGTGTTGGTGATGATAGAGGGGGAAGGGGATGGCATTGCTTATTGGAAGGGAGGGATACACAATTATTGAATCATTTGGTTTTAAATCTCTTGTATATATAAGTTGAATAATTACAACAGGTCTCTGGAGATTGAGTTTCTTGTCATTAGTATTAACGCAATCTCAAGCTTTCAGGATTCTCTAAAGGATATAGATGGTAAATTTTGCAGGGAGGATATTGATCTAAAGAGACAAAGGTTGCCTCTCCCGTCAAAATAGATGTCAAAACTCTCCCGTCAAAATAAATGCTAAAAACTAAGCACCCTCTATTGACTGTCTTTGCAATCAAGTGGTTTGGTTTGGTGACAAAACCACAACACCAGCTTTGGAAAAACTGGGAGCATTAGTCCTTTTACATATGAAACAAACTTATACTCTTCTTACTCAAGGTGATAAGACCTAATCCAAATAAATAAATAGTGTGTGACATTTCGGTAACAGCGTTGTTACCATCTTCAGACAAAAGTAATGAATAGTGTGTGACGTTTCGGTAACAGCATTGTTACCATCTTCAGACAAAAGTACTGAATGGTACTTCAGTACTTTTGTCTGAAGATGGTAACAATGCTGTTACCGAAACGTCACACACTATTTATTTATTAGGATTTGGTCTTATTACCTTGTGTTTATAATCTATAATCCAAATTGTGCCTTATTTACTCTTCTTACTGTAATGAAAAATATTGAAGAGAGGTTGGGTCATCAATGGTGAACCCTTCCCAGCGGTTTCACCAATTTAATCTATCAGACAGCTTCTTTTAGAGCTCTAATACTGTATTGGACGAATCTGCTTATATATACTTGTAATGAAGGGTGGATCTAGATGGCGTCTAGTTTTGACATCTATTTTGATGGGAGAGACGACCTTGATCTCTTTAGATCTCTAAAAGAGTACATACAAAAATGAATAAAACATGTTTCATTCATTTTTTTATATACCCCTGTAGAGGGGCAGAGAGGCAAAAAAAAACAATCTAGAATGCATTAAAGAAACTCATCTCAAGAAAAACCAGTTGTATTATAGGATTACAAAATAAAGTTTCAAAAGATAAAATATCGTTTTAAAAACTATTAAAGATTTCTCGCAATAAAGTTCTTTTTATTTTGATAAGGCACAATTTGGATTATTGATTAAAAACACAAGGTAATATGACCAAATCCAAATAAATAGTGTGTGACATTTCGATAACAGCATTGTTACCATCTTCAGACTTCAGACTTGATTCAGTACTTTTGTCTGAAGATGGTAACAATGCTGTTACCGAAACGTCACACACTATTTATTTATTTGGATTTGGTCATATTACCTTGTGTTTCTTTTTATTTTCAAATGCAAGCTTTCAATCTAATCCAAACCTGTTGAAGGGTGAATATCGCATGAAAGCTAGCATTTTAAAATACAAAGAAACTCTTTGTGAGAAATCTCTATTGAATAACTGTGTGTGTCATTCCTTAGTTTTTACTTTCATTAATTGCCCCCACCCGTTAACCCTTTACCCATTAAAAATATACATATGTCATAATTTGTATATAATTAAATGCAACCCCGACCCACTATGTATGTACCATGTATGATTTTCAAAGACTTAATAAAGAACAAGGTAACTGGAGGAAAGAAAGTAACAAAAGATATAGGAAGTAAGACTAAAGCTGGCACGACTATTTTGGCACCCCTGTGTCAACATTGCAGGGGCAGAGACCGGGCGTCTCTAGTGACCGCAGAAGTTATTTTAGCCAAGATTCACTCAATACTTCCTGACAAACAGGACGTGTCGAGTGACCAAAAGTTATAAAAGTTTGAGAGACATCCAGTACTTCCGGCAAAAACAGGACGTGTCTAATATCCTTCGAAACTATAAGCGTCAAGCCACCAAACACTTCCTGACGAAATCGGATATACCAAACAGGGCACAGCTTTCATCAAGGGAAGCCGCCGGCCTATCAGAAGATAGCACCTTAAGTAGGTCAACCAATAGAAAAAGATCATGTGAGATCTCTCAACCAATCAGAGAGAAACTGACTCGTGGTGTTAAATCGAAAGACAAGAATTGTCAGTAGTGTTTTAGCTCTCATAGGAACAACACCTGCAGTAGCGACTTGGCTCTCACCGAGTTCGAATGAGTTGCTCCTTCGCTTCCAACGAGGTGACATCGGCCCTGGACCTCTCCCCACTCAGCTCATAGCTAAGTACAATCACCACCATGTGATCAGTTAATTAACAATCAAAATCGCTCCGCCTTCTCAAGCTTTCTTCCCTCCAATCCAGTTGCCTTTTATTTTCAAACCTCACCATGTGTCCTGATTATTCCTAACTGTGTGCTTCACTTACCACTCAACGACTGCGCTTCAATCAAATATCACCATTCGCATCCAACAATAAGAAACCCCGCAACGATATTGCCACAGAACGGTTAAGTCGACAGATTCTACAAAAGTGTAATACAACAAATATTATAGTGTAATAATAACTATTGCATCATATTACACAGAGTCGACAGGATAAAGATTATGGAACTTAATCAGGATAAAGATTATGGAGCTTAATCAGGATCAAAATGGAAATTAGCCCAGACACCAGCAAATCAAACGGCAATGACAAGACCAGCGGAAAAGAAGCGGGCAAGAAGAGAGGCGACCAGGCGCCTTCTAGCGGCCATCATATGGCAAGTGACCGTGGCCCTCCGACGTGTCAACGCCCCACAAAGTGAGACGGAATTCCGGAGCGCCATTCCCCGGGGAGGACGACGGACACCACCCCCGCCAACCCCAGACGAGTCTCACCAAGACCGGACACCGACCACCGAGGAATCATCCACCGCCATGCCATACACAGTCCCCGAAACCAATCCGCGCGATCCGGGACAGCCCCAACGATCCCAAAATGATCTTCCAGTACCGGACTTCACTTCAATTTCGCGGACGGTGCGAGCAGTCCCGAGCCCCAAGCCAACCACTCCAAACCAAGGCGTCCCAAAGGAGACCTGTTGAACTGAGGTAGGCACCCACCCTATGCCGTCAAGGAATTGACTTTGAACTTCTATCTAACCTACCTACCCCTTTTAACCATATCTAACCTTTGTACTCAATGAATGCACGCACGGGCTAGGCCAAACCTGTCCGAAAGGACTTGCACTGCAATCAAATTTGTCACACAGGACAACCCTTACCTGCATTCATTGACCCCACTACCATGTTTATCACTCAACCCAATTATCAATACTATATGCCCTCAAATACAAGCCACAAAGGCTTCAACCCTCACCATGCCCAAAAAAACGTGTCAGTACAGCCCACACACTTACCACACAAAATCCATGCATGACCATACGCCGCCAAGCCATAAAAATGTACCTCACAACAATCCCACAAACGTATTTAGCAACAATCACGACATTCACGACAACAATACACCGACAACATCCATCCAAAGGACGGTTTTCACGCTAACACACACGCACAACCCGCCCAACAAGCGCGACACTCGCGCCAAAAGACGACAACCACCAACAAACGCATGCACCGTCGTTAGTAACAATCATCTCGTCTACACAAAACAATAAAAAATTGTTCACCTTAAAAGATGCCATATACACTAACAATAGAAATTTCGATATATGACTTTAATAAATTTGTTGTTCATAGTGAGAACAGGTTAGGTTTTGAACAAACAAGGATTTCGCGTGACACCTTTTCATTCACAAATTTTTTTTTCTTCGATTCGTGTCACAGGTCACCCCACAAAAATTTTCATTTCAGGCCACAGACGCCTTTTCAACACACCTGTGACACGTCTCCACCCAACACGTGTTCACGTCGTAAGCCTCATTTTCACTCAATTCCACCCTAATGCCACTGAATAGCATTTTGTACTAAAGTCACAACGACCATTCGATTTAATAAATGGATACAACGTCCGGATTTTCAAAATACAAATAATGTCGAAATTACACCAACTCATCTCTCCACAATGTTATTGACAGAACATGACCCAAGACATCGTCAAACAAGTAAAACCCACAAACAAAACAAAATGTCGTACACAAAACATATCACACACACAACGCCACCAATGCCGAAAGTAAAAGATTCAATCAAAAAAAAAAAAACAATTAGGCGTGCACAAATTCAATTAGGAAACCAGGAAGTGAGAAGGGACACTTCCCCGCACGACAAAGACGCCGGTCAGCAGCTACGTGCAAATAGACGGGGGATAAATTGGGAATCACCCCGGGGAGGGACTTTGTTTCTCCACATCGCCCCCCTGCTTCCGGTTTCTAATTACCGTGGGGCCCCTCGACCAACAGCTGAATTGAGGTCAACTGTGGGATTCTCTAAGTGTCGTTCAGTTTGGATCCCAATACGAGCTACATATCGACTTTTACAAAAAACATAGTTCAATTATATTCTCACAAGAAACTTAAGACACACAGACACTCCAAATGAGTTCACATTTCTATTCTTTTATTCTTTTAAAGACTTCCAAACTTTACATTTTTCACACTAGGCACAAATTCCACCTACGCGTAGACATCCCAGACCTTAGGATCTTGACAACACATAGAATTCGTTTCACACATTTCTTACACAAAAACTTCTAACATTTTTTCACAACACACACAAAGACAAAAAGTTACACATAATTGAGCAATTAAAACATTTATAGGGCAAAATGGAGCAACCAATACATGAAGATCAGGGCATGTAGATACCAAAGGGTTCCAACCAATACACCTTATTTTTCATATCAATCATTTTCATTATTTTCTCGCAATTAAAAATGTAAATATTTAATCAATTTATCGATTTATTCAACTTATTGCCACTTTTAATCATTAATTATCATTTTTTTTCCCAATTAGTTTATATTATCATTTTTATTTATCAATTATCATTCTATTTACCACTTGACTTATATTGTCACAACTCAATTATCAACGAAAACACTGGTTTTCGATTAAACTAAAAACATTAAATCACCCTTTATTGTTGAAACCTTTTTATTTTTCATTTTTCCTTTTTTCAAGCACTCAACTTTGATTTCGCTCAAAAAACTTTTATTTTATTTTTATTTTTGATTTCTCAAAAGCCCTAATAAAATTCCCTCGGTCTCCATTCCCAATTCCGAGCTAGAATATAATTAGGCAATTTTCCTTTTTTTTTTCTCACCACGCACCAAGCATTCACTTTGATTTCATTCAACTTTTATTTTTATCTTATTTTATTTTGATTTCTCAAAAGACCTAATAGAATCCCCTCGGTTTCCATTCCCAATTCCGAGCTAGAATAAGGTTAGGCATTTTCCTTTTTTTTTTTCCATTCAACCAAGCACTCAACTTTGATTTCGCTCAAAAAACTTTTATTTTATTTTTATTTTTGATTTCTCAAAAGACCTTATGAAATTTCCTCGAATTCCTTTCCAAAATTCAAACAAAAAAGTAATTAGGCATTTTTCTTTTTTTTTCTCACCACTCAACCAAACACATTCAATTTTGATTTCATTCAACTATTCTTATTTCATTTTGTTTTGATTTCAAAGCACCTTATGAAATTTCCTCGATTCCTTTTTCTCAGAATTCGAGCAAAAAAGTAACTAAGCAGTTGTCTTTGTCACCATGCAACAAAATATATTTCTTTTTCAACCAAACACATTCAATTTTGATGTCATTCAACTATTTTTATATTATTTTTATTTTGATTTCAAAGCCTTAATAGAACTCCCTCGAATTCATTTCTTAACTCGAGTAGAATTCGTTTAGGCGCATTTTCTTTTTTTTGCCCACTATGTACCATAACATTCATTGATTTCTTACAATTAAAAAATTTTTGATTTCTATTAATTATACTCAACCTATATCATCAACACCATTCTATATTACTTATTATATCGCCACCAATGCTTGTATATAGACTCAATACCCACAACTAATTTTCCCACAAAATTATTTTTCACTTTACAGAATTCTCTCAGGCTAACCCCTTCTTGAATTCTTCACATGTAGGGGGCGCATCTGTCATAATTTGTATATAATTAAATGCAACCCCGACCCACTATGTATGTACCATGTATGATTTTCAAAGACTTAATAAAGAACAAGGTAACTGGAGGAAAGAAAGTAACAAAAGATATAGGAAGTAAGACTAAAGCTGGCACGACTATTTTGGCACCCCTGTGTCAACATTGCAGGGGCAGAGACCGGGCGTCTCTAGTGACCGCAGAAGTTATTTTAGCCAAGATTCACTCAATACTTCCTGACAAACAGGACGTGTCGAGTGACCAAAAGTTATAAAAGTTTGAGAGACATCCAGTACTTCCGGCAAAAACAGGACGTGTCTAATATCCTTCGAAACTATAAGCGTCAAGCCACCAAACACTTCCTGACGAAATCGGATATACCAAACAGGGCACAGCTTTCATCAAGGGAAGCCGCCGGCCTATCAGAAGATAGCACCTTAAGTAGGTCAACCAATAGAAAAAGATCATGTGAGATCTCTCAACCAATCAGAGAGAAACTGACTCGTGGTGTTAAATCGAAAGACAAGAATTGTCAGTAGTGTTTTAGCTCTCATAGGAACAACACCTGCAGTAGCGACTTGGCTCTCACCGAGTTCGAATGAGTTGCTCCTTCGCTTCCAACGAGGTGACATCGGCCCTGGACCTCTCCCCACTCAGCTCATAGCTAAGTACAATCACCACCATGTGATCAGTTAATTAACAATCAAAATCGCTCCGCCTTCTCAAGCTTTCTTCCCTCCAATCCAGTTGCCTTTTATTTTCAAACCTCACCATGTGTCCTGATTATTCCTAACTGTGTGCTTCACTTACCACTCAACGACTGCGCTTCAATCAAATATCACCATTCGCATCCAACAATAAGAAACCCCGCAACGATATTGCCACAGAACGGTTAAGTCGACAGATTCTACAAAAGTGTAATACAACAAATATTATAGTGTAATAACAACAATTGTGCATCAGATTACACATATACAATTAAAGATTATAAACACAAGGTAATAAGACCAAATCCAAATAAATAGTGTGTGCCATTTCGGTAACAGCGTTATTACCATCTTCAGACAAAATTCTATGATATTTTCCTCATTCTCAGATAACTATCTTATATCTTCTTCTTATCTGCTGTCTTGTTTACACACTTGATGAACAGTAACTATTTAAAAACATGCTGTGGTAAAATTTCTCATTCAGTACTTTTGTCTGTTAATGGTAACAATGCTGTTACCGAAATATCACACATTATTTATTTATTTGGATTTGGTCTTATTACCTTGTGTTTAGATACAATTAAAGAAATAATTATTTTAAACACAAGGTAATAAAACCAAATCCAAATAAATAAAGTGTTTGACATTTCAGTAACAGCATTGTTACCATCTTCAGGTATTTATTTGGATTTGATATTATTACCTTGTGTGTGTTTATAATCTCTATAGAAAATAAAACCTAATCCAAATAATTTAATAGTCTGACATTTCAGTATGGATTTCATTCATCAATGTTTTAATTTATTCTTTTGTCTGATGATGGTAACAATGCTGTTACCAAAACGTCACACACTATTAAATTATTTGGATTAGGTCTTATTTTCTTGTATCTCTATTTATTTGGATTTGGTCTTATTACCTTGTGTTTATAATCTATAATCCAAATTGTGCCTTATCAAATAACGATTTTTTTTAAATGCTTTTCTTTTAGGACTGTATGCAACAAAATTTTTATGAGGCGTTCTTAATTCCATAATCATTAACTGTTTAGGTCCTGTTGTAAATCCAAAAGAGGCTTTTAAACTGTTTTGATAAAAGATTTATCCTACTATCTGTAAGCATAAGAAAGACATTACAAACTCAGGCTATCTCCTAATAGCACAATTTGGATTATAGATTATAGACACAAGAAAAATAAGACCTAATCCAGATAAATTAATCGTGTGTGTCGTTTCGGTAACAGCGTTGTTACCATCATCAGACAAAAGAATAAATGAAAGAATAAATCCATTTATTCTTTTACCTGATGATGGTAACAATGCTGTTACCGAAATGTCACACACTATTAAATTATTTGGATTAGGTCTTATTTTCTTGTTTTTAGGCTATTAGGCATAAAAAAAGTGGTACATATATTTAGGTTCTTAAAACCCAACAAACTCAACTCAGTCAAAACACTCCACTTATACACACACCTCTACTCCACTGAAACACTACCAGCTGTTTGAGAACATGCTTTTCTGATTCCATACTTTGATCTGAAGATGGCAACGATACTCTGTCATCAAAATGTCTCCATTTGTCTTTATTACCTCATGTTTCTTACCTATAATTGTACAACTTCTCTTCGATATACAGTAGAACCTCCATGAGCAGACACTCACGCTAGAAGACATTTCTCTATAAAGGACATATTTCATTTGCAAAATTACCATTTTTACTATTTAGCAACTCTCCGGTAAGAGGACACCTCTTTCTAAAGGACATTTTGGCTCTGCAATTAGATGTCCTTTACAGGGAGATTCTACTGTATATTGATAAAATTTAAAGTCAATCATTGAGTCAATCTATTTTTAAAATTTTGAGTCAGAATATTGTCAATGACATCTCGTACTCTCAATAGAGAGAGAGAGAGAGTGGATGAAACAAATCTAGTTGTGAATTCTCTTTAACACTCTGGTTCCACTTATTACAGGTCTGGCCTTTTCATATATTTCACTTTTTATAAAACACCAAAGTTCCAATTGCATGTGTGTATAATAAAAAATATATATCACAAAATAAATTAGATGAAAAATTCTGTAATAAATATATTATTGTAAGAGAATTGTTTTCAATTTTTAAAAAAAGTATATTTTCGTAAAAGTAAAAAAACTATCTACAATACATATAAATAATAAATGAACCGGCTTCCTCTCAAGCTTTTAGGTATCCCAAACCCATCTAGAGGAGTATAGATAAAGAGACTAAAAGATTCATTTTATCATTTACTCCTTTAGATAGACTTGTGATACATGAAAGCTTGAAGAGAATATGAAATAAAATAAGAAACTCTAAAGCTGTCTTGTTCAATATTTGAAAGTATAATTTCCTTGAATTTATAGGTAATTTTTGAACACTACTTTTTTAAAATACATATTAATAAAAGCTATTTCTACAGACCTTATACTGTAATGAATTAAAATTGAAACAAGGGAGGGCATGGCTCATCATTGGTCATATCTTCCAGTGGTTTTGCCATTTTAATCTCCCATCCATTCTATTAGTGTATTAGCTTGAATTTCTTATCTACCCTGCATTTGTTGTGGATAATGGTAAATGGGTGTTTAGGAGAACAATGGACATGTATGCTTCTAGGAATGTAGAAATGTAAATTCAAAGGAGGGTCACCATTGATAAGCCATGTTTCCTCATTCTTTTTATTTCTTTGCTGTATAAGAAATATAAGGTAAATAAGACCAAATCCAAATAAAAAATAAAGTAGTGCGACATTTAGTTTTATTTTGATCTCATCTAGGATTTGGTCTTATTACTTTTTATATCATCAAATCTTCCAAAAAAGACCTCTGGGAAAACCCCAGAACTATAATAGAAAAGCTGAGACAATGGAACCTAATGGAGATCGTTTAAACGACTTGAGGAATAAGCACAACAACAACACTTTTTATCTCTATCTAAAATCCAAATTGTACCTTATCATTTGCTGTATTGGGTCTGTAGCAATTGCTTATAATTAAATGTATTTTTTAAGTTTTTTTTTCAGTGAAAGATTGAGTTAAAATTAATGATCATATTTAAAGTAAGGTACTAAATGAAAGGGATTATAATAAAACAGTTTGTCCAAATTTTCAAAGAGAAACGAAGTGTGTGAAACAAGAAAATTTGGTTTGTTTTGAATATAAATTAATTCCCTCAAGTTTACATACACTTGTTACACCAAAACACCAAAATAGAAATCAACAAACAGCTTTAGCAAGACTTTGAAGTGGCCATATAAAAACCTTAAAATTTCAAAATGGACCAAAATATCCTCAATAATTGTGTGAAATGCAATAGTGCGGAAGCTTCTCCGGAACATATCATGCTCAGAACTGACAATAGAGGATCTATTTTCCAGGCCTATAACTACCATCGCAAAATTGGAGAAGAGTGGACTTCAGGAATTGGTTTAACCATGGAGATAAGCACCACCACATCAACACGCAACCCTGCATGTTAAAGGTATTTCTGTTTGGAAAATATCATCAAAATAACACTTAAATTAAAATATAATACACTGCGGCCTGTGATTGTAAAACGACACTTGAAGCTACACCGCATGAGTTTCTTTTTAACGAAAAATCAAAATTTTATTTCAAGGTGAAATATCGTTCGTCATTACTCTTTATAATTCATCCTTTCATACCTCATCCAAAAAGGTTAGAAATAGTCGATATTTCACCTTGAAATAAAATTTTGATTTTTCATTAAAAAGAAACTCATGCGGTGTAGCTTCAAGTGTCGTTTTACTTAAATTAAAAATTTTTGGAAATGAAGAGACACAACACAGGAAGCTAAAGAAGGCAAGTAGGGTAAATGGTACGACAAACAGACATTATTCCCGGCTTAAAGTTGACAATCAATGCGTCACTTGTCACTTATCATGCAACAAACTGCCTGCAATGTGACATTAAGTGACAATCACAAGCCACCAAACATTTCAAAATGGTCAAATGATAGAAACTGGTTTCAATCGGAATCGAACCAGGAATCTTTAGTGTATAAAGCTACCATTAAAACACACACACACTCCACTACACTACAAAACCATTAAATTATTCATTCAGCATATATATTCAGTACTTTTTTGTCTGATGATGGTAACAATGCTTCTACCAAAAAGTCACACACTATTTATTTGGTCTTATTACCTTATATTTCTAATCTATAATTCAAATTGTGTCTTATCATGGTCAAATAATACTATTTGTATAGTTCAAACAAATACTTTTTATATAAATCCTTACTACCAAAGAATGTAATGAGAATTATTATTTTTGATGTCACTTTTAATGTTTTGTTTGTTTTTTTCTGGTTATGATAAAAATTTGCCTTCTCTTTTTTGTTTTGAGTCATACTGAAAACAGCTTTGTTTCATTTTCTATAGCAATTAATTTCAAGAAGTTTGGATCACTATCTTCAGCAGAATTGATGTTTCTGCAATGTGTACTCATTGATTTGTGTTTATTCGTTAGAATGCACACAGCAAATTTATCACAAACACACACCTTTGTTTTACACAAATCTTGAGACAGAATGGATTAAATTAGGTTCATATTAAAGCTCTGTTCTATAGTAAAATTTAAACATGAAAAAAACAAAAAAGACTTCTTTATGAATAACTGTTTGAGTTATTAAACCAAAATGAATGGAATTTTCAGAAAGTGTTGAGGTTTTATACAAGTATGTCACCATTGTATTGTAGGCTGAGATCCATTATTTCTGTTGATGTTTTTAATGTTCATCAAATCAAGTTCGGCTTTAGGTGACACTATGGGCAAATATTGATATGGCACAATTTGGATTATAGATTATAAACACAAGGCAATAAAACCAAATAAATAAATAGTGTGTGATGTTTCTGTAACAGCGTTGTTACCATCTTCAGACAAAAGTACTGAATTCTGAATACTTAAGATGGTAACAACGCTGTTACCGAAACGTCACACACTATTTATTTATTTGGTATTATTACCTTGTGGACAAATATTTTCCAATTTGATTAGTAAATGATCATCAATCACAGCTCATCTAGTGACCTTTTCCAGTAGCTTTAGCTGAAATCTAGGGCAAGTTTTAAATAACATTGTCCACAAAATGTATATTTTAAATGCACGATTTTTAATAGAAATGCAATATATCTCATTAAAAAAATTTACCAAGAATTTTATGTTTTTTTAAAAATGTTCAATATATATTTTTTCTAAGTTATAAAAATACTAAAATTACTAAGAACAAATTAATGTCGGTGTTATTACTACCATACAAAGTCATAGCTAAAAGTGATATAACTAAGGTAATAAGAAAATTGATTTTAAAAAATCATCACTAAATAGTAATGGAACCAAAGTGTACAGTGAGCCATTGAGTAGAAGCCAAGAAATACTAGAGGAAGGAGTGATCACTTAGCTCAACTGAAATATCAAACTTTATCATTGTGTGATGACATGCATGGAACACCATTTCACTCTGCCTTGTGATAAATCTACTCCTGAATCTCTGCCCAAAGTTGCTGAATCAATTCAATCCCCCATCTCAGCATGATTATCATGACCTGTACCATGTGGGATAGGCAAAAAGATATACTGATATAAGATATAAAACATTTACTGGCAAAGTATCTTTAATTTTAAGAAATAAGTACTTTATACTTATTACTTTATTATTTCGTGAATTTATAAACTTTAAAAAAAGTGAGTTCAAATATATAAAAGTATGAAGATGACCAAATTTTAGGTGGATGGTATTGTTGCTACTCTGGTATGTAGGAGTTCCCTGACAAAGCAAGAATACCTGGAAATGTACAACCTAGAACCTTCTCATTACAATGACAAAAGCACAATTTGGATTATAGATTATAGCTACAAGAAAATAAGACCTAATCCAAATAAATTAATAGAGTGTGACATTTCAGTAACAGCATTGTAATCAAGAATGAATGTTCTGAAAAACGAAGCAAATAATACTTTCTTAAGCTTTTTTCCCCAAAAAATCCCTAAATACTTCGTCCAAATTTTTATAATACTCAATTTGTTACAAACCACGGAAATTTCAAAAAGTTTTTTTTAAATAGAATAAAGGCGGTGGAGGATTCAAGTTGCTTTTGTGGTATTGAGGAACAAACCTCAAGACATCTACTGATCGATTGCCCAGCATTTCAAGATTATAGAATGAAGAATGAACTAGTTGTTTGTGAACTTAACGATTCGATTTCCGATAAAAAAATCATATTTAAAGTTCAATTCATTTTGTAAATACTTTCTAAACTTTCTACAAAATCTGGATCTCTAGTGTTTTCATGTGTTGAATAATGTAAATAACTTATGTAAATAAACTTTTCTCCTTGTTTGGCGCAAGTATCCCTTGCGGGATATAGCGCTTTAGAAATAAAATAATAATTGTAATTGTAACCATCATCAGACAAAAGAGTAAACCAAAAGGTCTTATTTTCTTGTATCTATTCTCATTACAATTTCAATCAACACGTTAACTGACCCTTTTCAACATATATATATACAAATATTAAGTCAAAAACTTGCTTACAAACCAAGGCATTCATGAATAAAAGGTTAAACCTAAAAAAAAATTGGCATGCTATATACTTCTTATAAACCACTTAATATTAAAGAAAATTGAGCCAAGTCTTGTTTCTCAATTATATATGGTACAATTAGGATTATAGATTTTAAAAATGCTTCAATGGCCCCCGATTCTTGCAAAAGTCCAACCCCACCAGCGAGTGCAAGTAACCAAACGGGGCCCTGGCATATTTGTAAGTGCAAAGTCGAACTGCTTTTCACATGTGTAGACATGTGGTGCACTCACAGTAAAAGCAGTCGCCTACTTCTACCCACCATGATTATCATGGCCTGTACCACGTGTACTAGGAATAAGCCAAAAAAAAAAAGGATTATAGATTAGAAACATAACTAGACTAAATCCAAATAAATAAATTGTAAGGTTTCAGCATTGTTACCAAACATTGTCACAAACAATTTATTAATCTGGATTTGGACTTGTTACTTATGTGTTTTTAATTGTATAAAAAGTATAATAACATTTTTTTTTAAATGCCTCTCTTAAATAAAAAAAATATTAATACTCATGGATTCTTTAAATTAAAGTCATATATCCATATATTCTCAAAATATTAAAATATTCATCATAAGAATTAAACAATATATTATAAACCAAGTATAAAAATTTTGATAAAAAAAACATAATAGATGGAGTTTATATAAAAGGGCGTACCTGGATCTGTAAAGAAAAAAAAAACAATCTTTTCTCAAAATATTTTGAGAGATTGCTCCCTCTTTATCAATTTATCGCACAGTGAAAATGAAGGAGCAATCTCTCGAAATATTTTGAGAATTTTTTTTTTCTTTACAGATCCAGGTATGTCCTTTTATATACTCTTAATTGATGGATCGCCTTTTGACTCAAACCAATTAAGTTCCAGGGAGTCAGTGGAAGGCTGGTTAAACCGTTTGGTTTTCGACCACTAGGACCCGGGTTTGATTCCCACATTGGACACTTTTTTCTGTTTAAAAAAAAATGCTCCAATGGCCCCCGATTCTTGCAAAAGTCCAACCCCACCAGCGAGTGCAAGTAACCAAACGGGGCTCTGGCACATTTGTAAGTGCAAAGTTGAACTGCTTTTCACATGTGTAGACATGTGGTGCGCTTACAGTAAAAGCAGTCGCTAACTACCCTCCTTGATTATCATGGCCTGTACCACGTGTACTAGGGATAAGCAAAAAAAAAAAAAGAATGTTCCAAATAATTGAATTATCATCACGAATAAGCAAGTGTAAAATTCTGAAATAGTCAAATTTTTATAAAAACGCTTTTATATGGCTTTAATAAAATGAGAGTGTAAGGATGGATGATATCATCATATAAATTGATAGAATGAAAAAAACTTTTGACTCAAATAATAGATGGAGCTTATCTCTTTAGAAAAATTCACAATGGAGTAATTGGGTGGGTTTATGGTTGATGGAAATAGGCATTCAAAGATAGGAATATGACTTTGCCTATTGGGCTGGGCTTAGTAGGCAGCCTTCTTGCCTAGGGTAACTCTACCAGGAGTACACACACACACACACCAGACTCCAGACATACACTCATGGACAAAACTTAAGGAAGTTGTACCTTTTAGCATGTATATAACCAGACAATAACTCTGAAAGATACCCTATACACACTTTATTGAAGGCACATGAAGTAACCAAGTGTGAACAAAATTACCTCTGTCTCCATAAAAAAGATATAGATGAACGATGGACATGAAAGACTTTCCACTTCCTTGAGTTTTGTCCACGAGTGTACTTTTAACAAGTAAGAAGAGAAAGCCTCGCAATTCTTATAAGAAGATAGGTGTTATCAGCAATTGCAGCATGTAGCAGTGTAGATAGCTTATCAATTGATTTTTTAAAATGAAACTGATTAGAATGCTTAAAACTCTCAACTTTTTTATAACAAACAAGAGATGTACTTGGGGGTCGGTGGAAGGCTGGTTAAACCGTTTGGTTTTCGACCACTAGGACCCAGGTTCGATTCCCGCATTGGACACTTTTTTCTGTTTAAAAAAAAAAATGCTCCAATGGCCCCCGATTCTTGCAAAAGTCCAACCCCACCAGCGAGTGCAAGTAACCAAACGGGGCTCTGGCATTTGTAAGTGCAAAAGTCGAACTGCTTTTCACATGTGTAGACATGTGGTGCGCTTACAGTAAAAGCAGTCGCTAACTATCCACCATGATTATCATGGCCTGTACCACGTGTACTAGGGATAAGCAAAAAAAAAAAAGAGAGATGTACTAAGTGATATATATCTCACATAACTCCATGAAATACTGTAATTTTATAATAATGAGTCTTACACCCATCTAAAATTAGATCTCTCTCTCTAAAATAATTATATATTTGACAGAGTCAAGAATTCTATAGAAGCAATTGATAAAGCACAATTTGGATTATAGATTATAAACACAAGGTAATAAGACCAAATCCAAATAAATAAATAGTGTGTGACGTTTCGGTAACAGCATTGTTACCATCTTCAGACAAAAGTAATGAATGAGAAATTTCACCATCAGACAAACTTTGAATTCAGTACTTTTGTCTGAAGATGGTAACAACGCTGTTACTGAATCGTCACACACTATTTATTTATTTGGATTTGGTCTTATTACCTTGTGTTTATAGAAGCAAATCTAAGAGAAGAACAATACGGTTGCACGGCTTGATGAGCATGGACTCGTGGATCTTTGCACAAAGGGGATAAGAAACAACTACAACAACATACAGTTAAACCTGTCTATAGCGCCCCCTCTAAATAACACCTCCCTCTCTATAGCATCCAATTTTAAAAACGTAGTACGATGCGATTTACATTAAAAGTGAACTGTCTATAGCACCCTATTTTGGTGAGTCCCAAGAGGGGGCGCTATAGACAGGTTTAACTGTAATATGGTTGCAATTTATGAAATCCTGATAAAATTTCTAAATCCAATCATCATCTATGCTAAAATATTTCTAAATATCTATAAAAACTTGATTATTGTATCAAATATTTTATTATATACCTAAATTCATGATAAAGCACAATTTGGATTATAGATACAAGAAAATAAGAACTAATCCAAATAATTTAATAGTGTGTGATGTTTCGGCAACAGCATTGTTACCATCATCAGACAAAAGAATAACAATGCTATTGCCAAAACATCACACGCTATTAAATTATTTGGAATAGGTCTTATTGTCTTGTATACCTAAATTCAATTTATCTGTGAAAACAATTTTAGGCATAATAATAAGGAAACTGTTATTTATTGTTTGAAATCAAGTCCAAATTCACCGGCCTTTGCCGGTCCCAAGCCCGGATGAAAAAGGAGGAGGGGGAGCAGTAACAAGCTCGCTAAAAAATCTGGGCTCAGCTGGCCTGGCTGATAGTACCCTGTAAGGGCTCCTAATCCAGGGATACAGGATGAGCAGCGTTTGTACTCCATGTTAGGAGCGGTTGCACATGGCGTCTGTTCCTCATGTCAGAGGCGGCCATTTCTTTTGGAGCTAAGTCGGCCTGCCACTGAGTAGTGCTCCCAGTCTTAATGACAAAGGCAGACACATTTCTACTTCACCCAGTCATGATGGTTGTCAAGTCTCAAGGTCTACAAGCTTGATACCCTAATATGATTGAGTGGAGATAAGAAAGAAGAAGAAGAAGAGAAGTCCAAATTCAATGTACACCTAATTATTTGTATATGCAGTAGAACCTTCCTGTAAAGGACAACACCTAATTGCAGAGCTAAAGTGTCCTTTAGAGAGAGGTGTCCTCTTACCGGAGAGTTGCTAAATAGTAAAAATAGCAATTTTGCAAATGAAAACTGTCCTTTGTAGAGAGGTGCCCTCTATTGGGGTATCCGCTAAAGGGAGATTCTACTGTAACTCTAAAAATTATAATTCAAATCAAATTCAAGTGGTCGATTTCTTCTTTATATTATGTATTGAACAAACACGCCACAAAAAAACTAACCTTAGAGAAATTCCATATTAAAATGAATAGTTTTTCATCGCAGTAAGGACAGTAGAAGTTTGTATTGTGTATAAAAGAAACATTTATGCTTTTAAATCCTTTCATTTGTTATATATAAATGGTGCGTTATTACTTAGTATTAATTTATGCTTAACTGTCCTTATTGTTTGAAAAAGAGCATTGCTAGATGCAAATATTTATATGTAATTCTACTGTCCTATAAGCTTATGTCCATAGTTTTCTTTAAAAACATTTCTGAGATTCCATCCTTCAGTGCTGCGTATATAAGCAGAATCGTCCAGTATAGTATTAGAGCTCTGAGAAGCGGTCTGGTGGATTAAATTGGCAAAACCGCTGGGAGGGTTTACTACTGATGAGCCAAGCCCTCCCAATATATTTTTTTCATCGCAGTAAGGACAGTAGAGGTTTGAGTAATTGTGTATAAAAGAAACATTTGTGCTTTTAAATCCTATCATTTTATTTAAAAAAGAATAGTATTACTTTCTAGACCTTCAGGAGCACACACAAAGTATTAAAATATATCTTAATTATATTCTGGTTAATATGTTGCACAATAGACTCACTGACAAAACTTTTAGGATTTTAGGTGTGATCAATGACATTAATATCTACTCTTGAATACTATTGGGCGTAATGGACAGTTAGGCTTGTGGACTTTTGGAGCACCATATATATTGGGAACATGTGCATCATAATTTATCCTAATATACATGGTGCTCCAAAAGTCCACAAGCCTAACTGTCCATTACGCCCAATATTAAACAATAGACCTTCACCAACATATGCCTTGGCAAAATGGCTAGCACAACAATTAAAAATCTACCAATATTTTAATGAAAATGAAATTGTTAACTCCTATGAATTCAAAAAAGATATTATTGACATGAAGCTAAATAGGAATCAAAGAATTATATCTTTAGATGTTGAACCTACTCTTGAACAAAGCTTGAGGAGGTAGAAAGACCTTTTTTTTTTTTTTGGAGACAGGTAATTTTGTTCACACTTTGGTTATCTCATGCGTCTTCAATAAAGATCACTATGTAACAAATACCATTCAGAGTAATTGTCTAAATCCTGATATACATGCTCAAAAAGTTCAACTTCCTTAATTTTGTCCACGAGTGTATAATATAAAAATCCCTATGTGCAAATTGGATAATTCTCAAAAGTAATATATTATTTAATTGTCCAAAGATTATATACAGTTAAACCTGTCTATAGCGCCCCCTCTAAATAGCGCTTTCCTCTATAGCGCCCAATTTCTTGTATGCATAGGCTCCATGTATTTACATGGGTGAAAGCAGATTCACTTCACATCAAGGGGGTTTTACATTATGGAGGCCATTGAAATAATATGAAAAAAAACTGTCACAATACAATACAGTTAAACCTATCTAGCACCCCCTCTAAATAGCGCCTTCCTCTCTATAGCGCCCAATTTTAAACATGTAGTACAATGCGATTTACATTAAAAGTGACCTGTCTATAGCACCCCCTCTCTATAGCATCCTATTTTGGCGAGTCCCAAGAGGGGGCGCTATGGACAGGTTTAACTGTATTTGAAACAAATTCCTGGTTATGTATAACCAAACACCAGACTACTACCCATATAACAATGATATGTAAAAACAAAAAAAAGTATATACTGACTGCCCAAATAAGCTTTTTTTTTTTCACCTAACCTGCATATTTACACAGATTACTATCAGATTACTATCAGAATACCTGCATTTGCAGAATACCTGCATATTTACACAGATTACTATCAGAATAAAAAAAATAATTATTATTATTTAAAAAACAATACTGGAATAAGAAATGAAAAGAGAAATTGTTCTTTAACATTTTTGAAAATTCTGATTTGCATTTAGTGCTAACTCAAAAAAAAAAGTGTATATATCGAATTCAGCGTGCATAAGAGAAACAAAAAACACAAAAAAATTATAAGAGAAAATTGCTATAAAGTATAAAATAAGAATATAAACAATAGTAATGTGTTTCTTTATTCGCGCAAAGTGCAAGATTTCGGATCTTTATAATCCTTTTACAAACATATCCATAGCTATGTCTGTGAAAGGATTATAAAGATCTGAAAGCTTGTACAAATAAAAAAAACACATTGATACAGTTTATATTCTTATTTTTTTCACAAAAAAATAATAATTACCCATTCTAGATAAGGCACAATTTGGATTATAGATTATAAACACCAGGTAATAAGACCAAATTCAAATAAATAAATAGTGTATGACGTTTCAGTGTAACAGCATTGTTACCATCTTCAGACAAAAAATGATCATTCAGTACTTTTGTCTGAAGATGTTAACAACTCTGTTACCGAAACGTCACATACTATTTATTTATTTGGTTTTATTACCTTGAATTACCCATTCTAAAAAAAAAAAAATCTATTGTGTTTGATTGAGAACAAAGAAAAGAGAGGTAATGCAATAGTGTTATATGTAAATATGTATAGAGAACGGTGGGGGGAGGAAAAAAAAAGGATGGAAAGAAAGCAAAATTAAAACACAGGCAGAAAGAGCTACTACCACAGTGGATTGCCACATGGGGGGAGAAAATGGGGGAAAAGAGAAAGGTTTGAGAGAGAGAGCATTCATAACTTACCAAGGACCAAAGGTGCTGGCTAACCTGTTGAAACTGAAAAAGATCATTTCTAGATTTTTCTATTTAAAAAAACAAAGGCCAGGTACAAGAGTGCAAGCTATATATATAATAATTGAAAAACCCCTAGAGCTTAAAGAGTAAAGCATCATTATCATCAAAGGAATCAAGAAAAAAATTTTAAAAAAAGTTTGTAAGTGAAAGGTTATAATAATCAATTCAAGTGATTTATAAGACACATACACAGCTAGAGGGTTTCAAAGAGGCTTCCTAAAAATAAAAAGTAAAAAAGAAATTAATGGTGCTTGAGTAAAAGAGAGCTCAAAGAAAAAAAAAAAAAACAGTTCACTCAAATAGATAACCTAAATGAAGTAAATTGAGCCTTTGTGCTGTCTTGCCTACATAAATATTCTTTTATGTCCTTAAGAGCTTTATTAAAGTGTGCTTCATGGATCATGGTTACATGATCAACAAAAGCTGCATTCCTAAACCCCCATTCCATGAATTAAATCATGGAATTTGTATAATCTTTACACAAGTGGATAATAAACAACAGCTTTATTAAGCTTATGTCCATAGATTTTCTATAAACACCCCTGCCTTTCTTAGTAAATTAAGGGAATATAAGAAAACCAATCCCATACAATAGTAGAGAGGTCTAGAGATTATTTTGGCAAAACTTCTGAGAGGATTCACCACTGGTGAGCCAAGCCCTCTCATTCAATAACTTTTAGCATTACAGTAAGGTCTGTAGATAGAAAAAAAAAAAGATACATATTGTCAAAAAATTAATTGTTGCTAATTTTAGCGATATAGATGGCAATTAAATTTATGCATATATACTCTCAGTAAAAGAAGAAAAAATAATAAAAAGCACTTACTGAAAATTCGAAAATTTGGTATTGAAAACTTAGCCAGCCAACTCTCTGAAAATTTTGTGTTGAAGATTTATTTGATCCTATTTCAAAGTTAGAGGGTCAAAGTTTGTTAGTTTGAAGTCAAAATCATAAATAGCAGATAAAGAAGATAGGGCACAATTTGGATTATAGATTATAAACACAAGATAATAAGGCCAAATCCAAATAAATAAATAATGTGTGACGTTTCAGTAACAGCGTTGTTACCATCTTCAGACAAAACTACAATACTTCCCATCCCTGGACACTTTTATTTTTCTGTTTATCATTACTCTTCACAGTTCATCTTTTTATACCTCATTACTAAGGTTAGAAATAATCGTTATTTCTCCTTAAAATAAATTTTGATATTTCGTTGAAAAGAAACACATGCGGGATAATTTTCAAATGTCGTTTTACAATCACAATCCGCATTCTATTATATTGTATTATAAACTACATTCAGTATTTTTGTCTGAAGATGGTAACAACGCTGTTACTGAAACGTCACACACTATTTATTTATTTGGATAGGGTCTTATTACCTTGAGCAGATAAAGAAATTTTTCTGTTTGTCCTTCCCTCTGCTACTTTCAACATATTTGTCATTTTCCATTATCACATTTTTTCAATTTGTTATTAATAGCAAAGCATGTTTAATTTGTTAATAATAAAACTAAATAAAAATATATTTGTATAGGGAAAAAAAGAGAGATAAGTATATATAGATATATAAAATTTATAAAAAAATCTGACATGAGTAGATAGAAGATGCAAAATGCAAAGTTATATGGCATATATCATGGCATCATTGGTTATGCAAAAATGAGTGAATATATTGTTGATGTTAGTTTCCAACAAGTCAAATTCAACTTCTAGTGACACAGTATATGGTGAATATACATAAATAGTTCTGAAAATAGAGCAATCCATACTTAAATCATTAGATATAATAAAAAAGCATATATTGGATTTAATAAAAGATTTATTTGCCAATATTTCGGTTGGCTGAATGCCAACTTTTATCGAGGCATTACATTTTTGTATACATTTGATAAAGGTTAGCGTTCAGCCAACCAAAATATTGGCAAATAAATATTTTATTCAATCCAATATATGCCTTTTTACTATCTAATACATGAATATATATTTTTTAAAATATAAAGATATGAAATTGAGACAATTTTCTATCCATAATTGCCATCATACTCAGTATGAATGCTGACATTTCACAAATGGGCTCATTAAGTTAGGAACCATTTCTGCTGGATATATTTTCACCTATTGTTTAAGTTACTCATGGAGAGACAAAACGAAAGGAAGTGGAAAGTCTTTGATGAAAGTATTTTTTTTAAGAAAACAGAGACAATTTTGTTTACACTTGGTTATCTAGTGTGACTTCAATAAAGGTCACTGTAATATATTTCAGAGTTATTGTCTTAATCCCGACATACATGCTAAAAGGTACAACTTCCTTAAGTTTTGTCCATGAGTGTATCTTTCAGAGTTATTGTCTTAATCCCGACATACATGCTGAAAGGTACAACTTCCTTAAGTTTTGTCTCCATGAGTGTATCTTTCAAAGAGTTACTGTCTGAATCCCGATATACATGCTGAAAGGTACAACTTCCTTAAGTTTTGTCCATGAGTGTATCAGAGTTTTTGTCTGAATCCTGATATACATACTAAAAGGTACATCTTCCTTAAGTTTTGTCTATGAGTGTATCTTTCAAAGAGTTATTGTCTGGATCCTGATATACATGCTGAAAGGTATAACTTCCTTAAGTTTTGTCCATGAGTGTAATTTGCTTCTTTTTTTTTAATCCTTAACAAAGAACAGCAAAAATATTTTTTGCATTGATTGTGGGAAAAATCTATAACCAGAATATACTTTGATAGACCAAAGACACAATGACACAGTGTAGAACAGTTTAGACAATTCCTAATGTATATTGTTCTCTGGTATCATAGAATAAAAGTTAAGAAATGCACATATAAATAATGATTTTAAAACCAACTAATAACATTTTAAAGAATAATAACCAAGTTAAAAAAATCAAACATATAAAAAACAATATTTTAAATTTTAAATCCAATGTATAAAATTTTTTTTTTCACTTCCTTAGCTGCATAATCACCAAGGAATTAAAAAAACCTTATTAATCACAAAGCTGAAATGTCAAAATGGCAGTAGACAAAGTAATGCTTCATATTGCCGGCAGGTCATTAACAACATAAGACTTTATCAGCCAAGTTTCCAAGTGTAATCTCACAAACAGCAATGACATCTCCTAAAGTTGAGGGTTAAGAAGAACTAGTGATATAGGCTGTAAAAATATATCCCATTTTACAAAAACTCTGATGGAACAATACAACACATGCAATAGTTTATGTTCCCAAAGTCTTGCTAGTTGCCAATCACTGAAAGAAAAACTTGGCCCACTATGACTATAGGAATATTCAGTTACCTCAAAATGACAAATTATTTAGAACATGATTAGTTACTCAAACTGGCTTTGCTGGATTGAAATGGATCAAAAGAGTGAATGGATCAAGTGGATAAAATGTGTTGGTTCAACTAGAATCAATTTCAAATTTGGGTGTAGCAAATTTACAACTTTGTGTCAAAAAATGGTAAGTCGCTGTGTGTCCATCTGTTAAATGTAGAAATATATATATATATATACAGTAGAACCTCCCTGTAAAGAACAATACCTAATTGCAGAGATAAAATGTCCTCTTACCAGAGAGTTGCTAACTAGTAAAATTGGTAATTTTGCCAATGAAAACTGTCCATTGTAAGAGAGGTGTTTTCTTAAAAAAATGTAAAATATAAATGGTGCGAAGTTGTGTTGTTGGGAGTTGTCTAAGTGAACCTCACCAAACATAGAATGACTTCTATTCATGATAAAATTGTGAAAAAGAATAAAATTCTGGTGGGAACAAGTCAATATTATAGTAAGCCTGTTGAAGAGCGATTAAAGCTTGAAAGCTAGCGTTTTTTTAAATAAAAAAGATACTCATTGTGAGAATATATTTGTAATTTTAATAGAATGACTTCCTCCACTTCTAAGTAGGGCTTTCATTACACTGAGGTTTTAGTAAAGAATAGGTGAGAGACATAGGAACCATAGAATGGGTGTATATATTTGACTTTCCTAACTCTTAAAAAAAAAATCTAGATTACATAGGTAAAAAATTGGAAAATTTCTGAATGAATGGGAGGATAATCAACTATAAAAATAAAGGTCATCTTTCCCATCAAAAATAGATGCCAAAACTAGATAGCATCTAGTGACCATCTCTGGAAACTAGCAGACCCGGGTCGGTGACAAAGCCACAATACCAGCTATAGCAAACTGAGAAACGTCCACCTAGAGATCATGGTTTTGGGCTTATGGCTCTCATCAGTCTACGGCGGGCTTTGATTCTATGAGATCCTTGTGGATATGTTGAATAATAAAAGCCTATCCTTAATAATAGTACAGTAGAACCTTCCTGTAAAGGACAAAACCTTATTGAAAAGCCAAAGTGCCCATTAAGGAGAGGTATCCTCTTACCCTAGAGTAGCTGAATTGTAAAAAATGTTAATTTTGTAAATTAAAAATAGGTGTCCCTAGCGCAAGTATCCTCTCATGGAGAAGTTCTACTATATTTATCTTTAAAAAATCAATATTTAGATGAGTCCGCTCACCCATCTTCTGGGATTCAACTCTTGTAGGCCCATCGTATACATAATGCACAATAAAGCAGGTTGGGATGGGCAAATCATTTAATAGGGTTAGATTTTGAAATATTAAATGGTTTGCCCATTCCAACCTGATTTATCTATAACAATACTTCTTGGGCATCAAGTGGGGGATAAGTTTACAAGGAGTTTGAATTCCAGAAGGTGGGAGAAGTACCTCATCAAATTATGGAATTCATTAAATAATATTGATTCAAGGTAGACTTTTATTATTATTTATTTATTATATATAAATAAAGAAAGCATATCCTGACCACGAGCACATGTGCTTTTTAGATGGCCGAGTGCCATCTAGTGGAGCAAAAATAAACTAAACATTTATTTAACTTGCTCCGTGATATTTGGCCAAACCAATTTCTTGATAAATCAAGAAAAGCCATCTACGAACATGTTACACGCTGTTGGCGCTTGTCAGCGTGGAGTAGGCTGTACCACTACAACCAAAAATATTTTTGGTCCCAGAGGCTTCTTGAGGCTTTTCTTGATTTTTCAAGTAATTGGTTTGGCCAAATATCATGGAGCAAGTTAAATAAAGTTTGGTTTATTTTTGCTCCACCAGATGGCGCTCTACCATCTAAAAATCACATGTGCTCATGGTCAGGATAGGCTTTCTTTATTTTTAATACCAACACCTCACCCACTTATTTTATATTTTTTTCTATTGTTTTTTTCATATATTACAAATATCATTTTTTTACGTATTATTTTAAAAGTTATCTCTCTCTAGAAAAACTCTGGGATGCCACCCATTGGTTACAATAAATGGCGACAGAGTAGAACGTTATTGTAAATATGTAAATAGAGGAGTTAGTTATTTTCACGCTCCTAAGTGCAGGTAACAACTTTTTTTTTTTTAATTTCTTGTTGTCTTCATACTGTCCTTAATTTGGCATGATTTTTTGGTGTTGTTAGTGTCCGAGTCGAATTAGATTTTTGGTGACAATGGACAAAAATGAATTTGATCTGTTGGTGACCAAACTCACAACTCATCTTGTGACCATCAGATAGCTTTCTTGGACCTTTCTATAAAGTTAATTGCAGGTCTTCCTCTCTTCCTTCAATTTTTTCTAACATCAACATCTTTTCTAAGCCATTTGTTCACATTATATGTTCAATCTGAGTTCAACTGACCCGGTGGATGGACCTCAGCAATGGTCCCACTCCAGGGATACAGAGGAGCTGTGTCTGTGCTCATGTTAAGAGTCAGCAGCAAAGGCTTCCATGTTAGGAACAGTCTCAAATTACAGGCAAAGTCAGACTTTCACCAAAGTGTGCCTGGATCATGGTGCCATGATCAACGAAAGCTGCACCCCTATACCCCATTCCATGAGATCATGAACTCATGGAATTTGTGTAATCTTTACACAAGGGGATAAGAAACATATGTTCAATCTTTGTTTATATATTTTGGATTCTAGGGATCTGATAAAATTAACTTGATTTAAGATTGAAATAATTGTACAATGCACTATAAGCATTCTAAATTTTACTACCAGTTAATAAATACAAATTAATAGTAAAACTATCTAAAAATTATTTTTCTTCTCTGAAATATTATAAATTGTCAAATTGTGTTAGAACTATTTGTATTTTCAAGGATAAAGTCATGACTACATAAAAATAACAAATTCTCATATATTAAAGCCAATTTTAAATTTTATATATCATAAATTTTACTCACAATCAAAAATATTTCAATATTTGAATATAAAAATATATGTTGGAGAATATTCTTACCCCTTTTTTTTAATTTCCATATATTGATGATTACACAAATGTGTATTTTTATAGTTTATTTGAAAAAAAAAAAAGTGTAACTTGATCATATTTGGCCGCCAAAATAGCTATAATATCCCCCAAGAAAGACCTGCTGGATCCAACTGACTTTCTACAGCACCCAAAATTTCATCAGACAATCAACCAATTATTGACAAAGAGTCGGTGAGGTTAATATTTCCAGTAAAATCTTAATTAACATGAAGCAATAACGCACCATCTATATACAGCAAATGTAAACAGTAAGATGTGAATATTTCTTTTAGACATCAATCAAACTGTCCTTACTGCGATGAAAAAAAATTGGGAGAGCTTGGCTTATCAATGGTGAACCCTCCCAGCGGTTTCACCAATTTAATCTACCAGACCGCTTCTTTAGAACTCTAATACTGTATTGGATCATTCTGCCTATATATGCTGTAATGAAAGGTGAAATCTTGATGCAATGAAGGGTGAGATTCTAAGATTCCACCTTCAATTTGGAATATATAAGCAGAATGATCCAATACAGTATTAGAGTTCTAAAGAAGCGGTCTGGTAGATTAAAAATTGGTGAAACCGCTGGGAGGGTTAACCACTGATAAGCCAAGCTCTCCCAATATTTTTTCATTGCAGTAAGGACAGTAGAAGTTTGTTTGATGTGTAAACGAAATATTCACATCTTAATGTTTCAATTTGCTGTTAAATCTTAATTCCAAACTAATGATGCCAATTTTGGCCACTTAATATTTTACCAAATTTAACTAATTTTAGTTTATTCATTCAATTTTAATCATTTTTTTTTTCCTTTATATATAACTATTAATCTAACCATAATATTATCTAAATTTCAAACTTCCGAGATAAGATCTATCTAATTTTCCATAGTTGACCTGGCCATTCTTTTGTGATCAGGACAATAGTTGTCTCTTAATATCCCATTTTGCACCTCTACTGAGTTTCACAATTCCCACAGAAACTTTTGAGTACAAGATTTTTTCTTCTTATCTCCTCCACTCAATCATATTAGGATATTGAGCTTGTAGAGCTGACTAGGTGAAGTAGAATGCTCCTGCATTTGTCATTAAGATTGGGAGCACTACTCAATAGCAGGCCAAGGTTTTTAATTAATATATAATAGGAGAGTTTGTATAATTTTAAAGACATCTGCCTAATTAAAAGCTTTTGGGAAGTATAAAAGCTAATTAATATAAAGCATTAACGATAATATCTATATAGGAAATGAAACCATTAAATCACGAATGTTTCTTTTCCACATAAAACACAAACTTCTACTGTTGATAAGGCACAATTTGGAATATCTATATATATATAAATGAATGTTTGTATGTTTGTTTGTATGTCCTGTATACAAATTCGCAGTAGTTCACTAATTCAAACCAAAATTTCCATACATAGGTAAAAAAAAATACGGGGAAGACGATAGGCTATTTTAAAAAATATATAAATCAATTATTAAAACTATATATTCAAATTATTCTACTTAGCTCGCGAGCAGGGCCTCTAGCGGTGAGATGGGAGGTAATATCAGCTGACCTAATGTACATGTAAAGTTTGGAGCGGGACGTTTCACAAGAGTGACCATCCACGGCGCCAATTTATAATTGTAACGAATAGTGTTTGAATAAAACATTTAATCAGGTAAACCCGGGCGTTGCCCGGGTCATTCGTCTAGTAGATTATAAACACAAGGTAATAAGACCAAATCCAAATAATTTATTAGTGTGTGATGTTTCGGTAGCAGCATTGTTACCATCTTCAGACAAAAGTACTGAATCTACTTTTGTCTGAAGATGGTAACAACGCTGTTACCGAAACGTCACACACTATTTATATATTTGGATTTGGTCTTATTACCTTATGTTTAACTTCTACTGTTGTTGTTTCTTATCCCCTTGTATAAAATTACATGAATTCCATGAGTCAATACTCTTCAAGCTGCATGACAGGCAATGCAGCATGCAAATCAACATCTGATATGGAATTGGGTGTATGGGTTCAGCTTTCATTGATCATGGTACCATGATCCAGGCACACTTCTACTGTTCTTAGAGGAAGCCAAGCTCTCCCAATATATCAACATCTGATCTCATGGAATGGGGTGTAGGGGTGCAGCTTTCGTTGATCATGGTACCATGATCCAGGCACACTTCTACTGTTCTTAGAGGAAGCCAAGCTCTCCCAATATATCAACATCTGATCTCATGGAATGGAGTGTAGGGGTGCAGCTTTCATTGATCATGGTACCATGATCCAGGCACACTTCTACTGTTCTTAGAGGAAGTCAAATCTCCCAATATATCAACATCTGATCTCATGGAATGGGGTGTATGGGTTCAGCTTTCATTGATCATGGTACCATGATCCAGGCACACTTCTACTGTTCTTAGAGGAAGTCAAATCTCCCAATATATCAACATCTGATCTCATGGAATGGGGTGTAGTGGTGCAGCTTTCGTTGATCATGGTACCATGATCCAGGCACACTTCTACTGTTCTTAGAGGAAGTCAAGCTCTCCTAATATATCAACATCTGATCTCATGGAATGGGGTGTATGGGTTCAGCTTTCGTTGATCATGGTACCATGATCCAGGCACACTTCTACTGTTCTTTGAGGAAGTCAAATCTCCCAATATATCAACATCTGATCTCATGGAATGGGGTGTAGGGGTGCAGATTTCGTTGATCATGGTACCATGATCTAGGCACACTTCTACTGTTCTTTGAGGAAGTCAAATCTCCCAATATATCAACATCTGATCTCATGGAATGGGGTGTAGGGGTGCAGATTTCGTTGATCATGGTACCATGATCCAGGCACACTTCTACTGTTCTTAGAGGAAGTCAAGCTCTCCCAATATATCAACATCTGATCTCATGGAATGGGGTGTAGTGGTGCAGATTTCGTTGATCATGGTACCATGATCCAGGCACACTTCTACTGTTCTTAGAGGAAGTCAAGCTCTCCTAATATATCAACATCTGATCTCATGGAATGGGGTGTATGGGTTCAGCTTTCGTTGATCATGGTACCATGATCCAGGCACACTTCTACTGTTCTTAGAGGAAGTCAAGCTCTCCTAATATATCAACATCTGATCTCATGGAATGGGGTGTATGGGTTCAGCTTTCGTTGATCATGGTACCATGATCCAGGCACACTTCTACTGTTCTTAGAGGAAGTCAAGCTCTCCTAATATATCAACATCTGATCTCATGGAATGGGGTGTATGGGTTCAGCTTTCGTTGATCATGGTACCATGATCTAGGCACACTTTGGCACACTTCCACTGTTCTTACTGGAAGTCAAGCCTTCCCAATATATTTTTTCATTGCAGTAGGGAGAAGTAGAAATTTGTTTTATGTGTAAAAGAAACATCCCTGGCTTTCAATTTCCAATGAGAGCTAATTCTTACTCAGGGCAACAATAGGTGAGGGCTGACAGGCAAACAATGATGTTTTAAAATTGCAAAATATTTTATCATAATGAGTTTATTTTTATTACAAAACACTAGCTTTCAAGTGATAATCGCTCTTCAACGGGCTTAATAAAATATCAACTATATCCTAGCAGAAATATTAACAAATACATACAGCGTGGATATTTATAACTATGCACAAGTATGTATTTGTAAATATTTCTGGTAGGATATAGTCGATGTTTTATTAAGCCCGTTGAAGAGCGATTATCACTTGAAAGCTAGCGTTTTTTTAATAAAAAGAA
Source organism: Cordylochernes scorpioides (assembly GCA_030710605.1). Classification (NCBI taxonomy): domain Eukaryota; kingdom Metazoa; phylum Arthropoda; class Arachnida; order Pseudoscorpiones; family Chernetidae; genus Cordylochernes; species Cordylochernes scorpioides. Next base: position 86,698,523 of record CP092874.1, read on the forward strand.
ACTCATTGTGAGAAAATATTTTGTAATTTTAAAACTTTTTTTCACAATTTTATCATGAATAAACAATGATGTAACAAAGATGGAAACACACCTGCTTGGCCTGAGCTGCACAGAGCCAGAGCTGACCATCCTTCAGGAGAAACCTGCCAAACAGCAAACCACCATCTCACATAGGGCAACACCATCATTTTGTAAAGTTTTATAGGGAGTATAAACAATGAATGACATCATGGACAAAACTTTTTTTTTTTTGCTTATCCCTATTACATGTGATAAAAAAAATGCTCCAATGGCCCCCGATTTTTGCAAAAGTCCAACCCCACCAGCGAGTGCGAGTAACCAAACGAGGCTCTGGCACATTTGTAAGTGCAAAGTCGAACTGCTTTTCACATGTGTAGACATGTGGTGCACTTACAGTAAAAGCAGTCGCCTACTTCTACCCACCATGATTATCATGGCCTGTACCCTGTGTACTAGGAATAAGCAAAAAAAAAACATGTGGTACAGGCCATGATAATCATGGTAGGTAGAAGTAGGTGACTGCTTTTACTGTAAGTGCACCACATGTCTACACATGTGAAAAGCAGTTTGACTTTGCACTTACAAATGTGCCAGAGCCCTGTTTGGTTACTTGCACTCACTGGTAGGGTTGGGCTTTTTGCAAGAATCTGGGTCCATTGGAGCATTTTTTTTTTTTCTTTTTATCAGAAAAAAGTGTCCAATGCGGGAATCGAACCCAGGTCGTAGCGGTAAAAACCCAATGGTTTAGACCATCCTTCTACCGACCCCTTATGAACAAAACATGAAAGTTCAAACTGCTTTCTGTTGTTGTTTCTGTTTCTTATCCCCTTGTGTAACCATTACACAAATTCATGCTCCTTGAGCTGTTTTATGATAAGCAGTGGCCTCTCCCAAAGGAACTGTTTAGTGCATCTAATGCATGCACAAAACTGACATGTGTATAGACATGTGGTACACTTACTGTAAAAGAGGTTACTATCTTCCTATCATGATTATCATTAATGTGTTTGAGATAAGCACCCCAACATAGTACTGGTGATGATATCGAAACAGTACTGGATAATGCAAGGTTGACAAAGTTAACAGAGTCATTTTATACACTTATATGTAAATATGTCAGACCGTTGACAATCCTTGACACTTATTACAACTTATGAACAATACTTAAGGAAGTATGTAATCTTTACACAAGGGGATAAGAAACAACAAAAACTTAAGGAAGTAGAAAGTCTTTGATGTCGCAAGTTATATTATTTTTTAAGGAGACAGAGGCAATTTTGTTCACACTTGGTTATCTCGTGTATCTTCATTAAAGATCACTGTGAATCAAATATCTTTCAGAGTTATTGCTGGACCGTGGCGGCGGGCGGCTACCTTCGGCAACACCAGAGCTGACGTCACACCCGTAGTTTCACAATCTGTTTTTGGTATCCTGCGTCGGCGTTGCCGCGCTGACTTATATTCTCTTTCTCCATGATTACCATTTCATCAATATATATAATCCTTTCACCTTGTGCTTAACGCTAAGCGCTGTGTGTGTAATCAAATTTAAATACAACAGTTATTGTATGAATCCCAATATACATGCTAAAAGGTTCAACTTCCTCAAGTTTTTGTCTACGAGTGCATTTTTATTACAAATAGAATATTAAAAAAAAAATAGTTTTAGTATCAACCAGAACAAATTCAAGAGCACAATCTTATGTTTAATAGAGAACACACACACTTCTCTTTTCTTAATGCATTCACTAAGTTAAGAAGAAGAAAAAAACTCCGCCTTTGCCGGTCCCAAGCCCGGATGAAAAAAGAGGAGGAGGAGCAGTAACAAGCTCACTAAAAAACCTAGGCTCAGCTGGCCTGGCTGATAGTACCCTGTAAGGGATCCTAATCCAGGGATACAGGATGAGCAGCGTTTGTACTCCCATGTTAGGAGCGGCTGTACATGGCGTCTGTTCCTCATGTCAGAGGCGGCCATTTCATATTGGAGCTAAGTCGGCCTGCCACTGAGTAGTGCTCCCAGTCTTAATGACAAAGGCAGACGCATTCTACTTCACCCAGTCATGATGGTTGTCAAGTCTCAAGCTCTACAAGCTTGATACCCTAATATGATTGAGTGGAGATAAGAAAGAAGAAGAAGAAAAAAACATTGCATGCTCATAAATAAAATCAGATATTAGGGAGCTAACTATATGAAACCAATTTTAATTGTCCAAAATAGCATCATAGTGGTGGTGCTTATCTACAATTCATTGGAGTATTTAGATGTGTTTGATGATGATGATTGTGGATGATGAAAAGCATCCTAGTTCTATATCTAAAATAAAAAGAAAAAATGAAAGAAGAAATGTTCACAGATCATACCTGAGAAAGTTAAGCCTCTCTTGAACCTGCTGTACATGGCTGTACCGGCTTTCTGAGCTGATGCCATTAGGGTCCAGATCGGGATGTTCTGAACACACCAGCAGCAGCAAGGTTGCAGAGAATCAAAGATAACAGAGTGACTGTTACTGACCCTTAGCATGAGCCCTAGCACGGGCCATGTAGGCTGTGAGATTGTCAGCCACTAGGATGACCAAGGAATGCTGTTGCTGCAGACGGTTGATGATATCATGGCGGTAGTGCGTGGCCGCAGCAGCAGTGGGAGGCTGTCCCAAGCTGAAGTTGGGTGGAGCCTCCGAGTAAAGGCAACAGATCTCCCGGATCTGCTTCAAGCTGGGGAGCACCCACTTGTCACTCTTCAACTCCTGGACGCACCGGTCCAGCCAGTGGGCTTTCTGGGCGTCTCGGTCCTAACACACACACATAAAATAAATACTGTCCGTACTCTTACCAAGAGATTGTTCACCCACTGCTCCCTTCCACTGTTTAGAACCATTGAATTTTCCCTAATCATTAAACAGTTGGCCCGGTCCCAATACCCCCCCCATTTCATACATAAGTATAAATTTGACCCTTCTTCCGTTAGACCTCCTGCAATTACCAGAAACAGTTGTTTACTTCCCTTTTCCACCCAATCAGTCGCCATCTCCCGCATCCTCAGAACGCACGGAATTAACACCCATTTTACTAATAGCAATAGTATCGGCGCCATCCTCAGACACCCTATCACCAGATTACCTAGATCTACCGTTGCTCGGTCCTCTGGTGGCTCGGTCTACTCAGTCTCTTGTAACGATTGCAGTGCATCTTACATAGGCGAGACTGGTAGGTCCGTGGCCATCAGGATGACCGAACACGGTAGATGCATTGCCAACAGAGACAACAGGTCGCTCATTTTCAACCATATTAACACCACCGGCCATTCATTCAACCTTTCCTCCCCTACCACCCTGTACTCTAATGTCAATACCAAATACCAAAGGTTGATCATTGAAGCTATTTTATCCATCAATAACCATAGTATTAACAGACACATCGACATACCATAGCAGTATTTAGATATTTGTAATAACCTATAGGCCGTTCACTTCTTTCCCTGATCTTACTGTTAATCCCACCGCAAACAAACCACCCCCCCACCCAGACACCTACCCCTATATAAAAATTTTTTCCTTTGTCCGATGATCGCGCTGATGGCGGGCCATGCCATAGTTCCTCACTGATGGTGTTTTTTAATATAACATCACATTGGTTTAAGTTGTTTGACATCCATAGATGATCATATGTTCTTCTATAAATTGCAATAGTCTTAGTTATGTTAAATCTGTCAAAATATTTTTAGTTTTTCATTTTAATTTTTAATTAGCATCACATCCTACTTTCGTCAAATATTTCTATAAAAAAGCCTTATTTCCATAACTTAATCTGATATAGTTAACTCGTATATGGTTATGTATGCAGATTCCTCACATATCGATACTATATATAGCGTTATTTTCTCTCAATATGTTGTACCCGTCGAAGGGCGTGAAGCCCGAAAGCTTGTAGCCCATGTATAGTAAAAATAAAAAATTTTCTCTTCGTTTTATAACTATTTACAATTCTATAAGAGAAATTTTCATGATTCATGTTAACATCTTTTTTAAAAAAAAAAGCTAAGTCTTTGAGGCTTTCTGAAAAATGTATTTCATTTGGTTTATGTGATATGTTCTTTGCCTATTACAGTAAAACCTCTCTGCAAAAGACAACACCCAATTTGCCTGAGGTAAAGTGACCTTTAGGGAGAGAGGTGTCCTCTTACTGAAGTTGTTGTTGTTGCCGTGTCCAATGAAGAGCCTCAGATGTCTCCATACATCTCTATCACAGCAGCAGCAATATCCACTCTCTTGGGTGTGTAAAGCTGCTGCTCTGGGTCTATGTCAATTTTCTGCAATGCTGCGGCCATTGCTGGGCATGAGAATATGTGAGTAGGTGTTAGTTCCACACCAGGACAGTTTTACTGAAGTTAATTAATAAAAATGGGGCATTTTTTTGGCAAAGAAAAGTGTCCTTGGTAGAGAGGCATCTCTTCTAGTATGCTCTCATTGAAGGTTCTATTGTAGTTGTCACATTTGAGAAAGCAGCCCATGTTCCTGTGTGTCCCCTCTTAGTGTCAGGGAGAGGCATTTGCTGTTGTGGAGCCCACAGAGATTTTAAGTTGGATATCAATGAGTCAATCCTGCTGGTATATTGACACCTCTGTATTAGCTTCCAATCTACACGCTCGAGGAGCATGGACTAATTGAATTTGTGTCATTATTGCACAAGGGTGGATAAGAAAAACATTATAGTAACTTAAGAAATAACAGCAGCAGCGTCTGTTCTCCATGTTAGGAGCGGCTGCACAAGGCGTCTGTTCCTCATGTTAGAGGCGGCCATTTAATACCAGGTCAAAGTCAAAGTTACACCTCTCTGTAGGTGACCTCGGGGAAATGCTGGATAAAACCAGCGCTTTAATGTAACTGGCATATAACCTAAATGGAGTCTTGTATAATAAAAGAAATAACATTATAAGAAATAACATAACGAAAGCATGAGAAATAAAAGAAATAACATAATGAAAGCTTGAGAAATAGAAGAAATAACATAATGAAAGCATGAGAAATAAAAGAGATAACATAATGAAAGCATGAGAAATAAAAGAAATAACATAACGAAGGCATGAGAAATAAAAGAAATAACATAACGAAAGCATGATAAATAAAAGAAATAACATAATGAAAGCTTGAGAAATAAAAGAAATAACATAATGAAAGCATGAGAAATAAAAAAAATAACATAATGAAAGCATGAGAAATAAAAGAAATAACATAATGAAAGCATGAGAAATAAAAGAAATAACATAATGAAAGCATGAGAAATAAAAGAAATAACATAATGAAAGCAAGAGAAATAAAAGAAATAACATAATGAAAGCTTGAGAAATAAAAGAAATAACATAATGAAAGCTTGAGAAATAAAAGAAATAACATAATGAAAGCTTGAGAAATAAAAGAAATAACATAACGAAAGCAAGAGAAATAAAAGAAATAACATAATGAAAGCATGAGAAATAAAAGAAATAACATAATGAAAGCATGAGAAATAAAAGAAATAACATAAAGAAAGCATGGGAAATAAAAGAAATAACATAACGAAAGCAAGAGAAATAAAAGAAATAACATAACGAAAGCATGAGAAATAAAAGAAATAACATAATGAAAGCATGAGAAATAAAAGAAATAACATAATGAAAGCATGAGAAATAAAAGAAATAACATAAAGAAAGCATGGGAAATAAAAGAAATAACATAACGAAAGCAAGAGAAATAAAAGAAATAACATAACGAAAGCATGAGAAATAAAAGAAATAACATAATGAAAGCATGAGAAATAAAAGAAATAACATAATGAAAGCAAGAGAAATAAAAGAAATAACATAATGAAAGCATGAGAAATAAAAGAAATAACATAACGAAAGCAAGAGAAATAAAAGAAATAACATAATGAAAGCATGAGAAATAAAAGAAATAACATAATGAAAGCATGAGAAATAAAAGAAATAACATAATGAAAGCATGAGAAATAAAAGAAATAACATAATGAAAGCAAGAGAAATAAAAGAAATAACATAACGAAAGCAAGAGAAATAAAAGAAATAACATAACGAAAGCATGAGAAATAAAAGAAATAACATAATGAAAGCTTGAGAAATAAAAGAAATAACATAATGAAAGCTTGAGAAATAAAAGAAATAACATAATGAAAGCTTGAGAAATATAAGAAATAACATAATGAAAGCATGGGAAATAAAAGAAATAACATAACGAAGGCATGAGAAATAAAAGAAATAACATAATGAAAGCTTGAGAAATAAAAGAAATAACATAATGAAAGCATGAGAAATAAAAGAAATAACATAACGAAAGCATGAGATATAAAAGAAATAACATAATGAAAGCATGAGAAATAAAAGAAATAACATAATGAAAGCATGAGAAATAAAAGAAATAACATAATGAAAGCATGAGAAATAAAAGAAATAACATAATGAAAGCAAGAGAAATAAAAGAAATAACATAATGAAAGCATGAGAAATAAAAGAAATAACATAATGAAAGCTTGAGAAATAAAAGAAATAACATAATGAAAGCTTGAGAAATAAAAGAAATAACATAATGAAAGCAAGAGAAATAAAAGAAATAACATAAAGAAGGCAAGAGAAATAAAAGAAATAACATAACGAAAGCAAGAGAAATAAAAGAAATAACATAATGAAAGCTTGAGAAATAAAAGAAATAACATAATGAAAGCTTGAGAAATAAAAGAAATAACATAACGAAAGCAAGAGAAATAAAAGAAATAACATAATGAAAGCTTGAGAAATAAAAGAAATAACATAACGAAAGCAAGAGAAATAAAAGAAATAACATAATGAAAGCTTGAGAAATAAAAGAAATAACATAATGAAAGCATGAGAAATAAAAGAAATAACATAACGAAAGCAAGAGAAATAAAAGAAATAACATAATGAAAGCATGAGAAATAAAAGAAATAACATAATGAAAGCTTGAGAAATAAAAGAAATAACATAATGAAAGCTTGAGAAATAAAAGAAATAACATAACGAAAGCAAGAGAAATAAAAGAAATAACATACGAAAGCAAGAGAAATAAAAGAAATAACATAATGAAAGCATGAGAAATAAAAGAAATAACATAATGAAAGCATGAGAAATAAAAGAAATAACATAATGAAAGCTTGAGAAATAAAAGAAATAACATAACGAAAGCAAGAGAAATAAAAGAAATAACATAATGAAAGCTTGAGAAATAAAAGAAATAACATAACGAAAGCAAGAGAAATAAAAGAAATAACATAATGAAAGCTTGAGAAATAAAAGAAATAACATAATGAAAGCTTGAGAAATAAAAGAAATAACATAACGAAAGCAAGAGAAATAAAAGAAATAACATAATGAAAGCTTGAGAAATAAAAGAAATAACATAATGAAAGCTTGAGAAATAAAAGAAATAACATAATGAAAGCTTGAGAAATAAAAGAAATAACATAACGAAAGCAAGAGAAATAAAAGAAATAACATAACGAAAGCAAGAGAAATAAAAGAAATAACATAATGAAAGCATGAGAAATAAAAGAAATAACATAATGAAAGCATGAGAAATAAAAGAAATAACATAAAGAAAGCATGGGAAATAAAAGAAATAACATAATGAAAGCATGAGAAATAAAAGAAATAACATAATGAAAGCATGAGAAATAAAAGAAATAACATAATGAAAGCATGGGAAATAAAAGAAATAACATAATGAAAGCATGAGAAATAAAAGAAATAACATAACGAAAGCTTGAGAAATAAAAGAAATAACATAATGAAAGCTTGAGAAATAAAAGAAATAACATAATGAAAGCATGGGAAATAAAAGAAATAACATAACGAAGGCATGAGAAATAAAAGAAATAACATAATGAAAGCATGAGAAATAAAAGAAATAACATAATGAAAGCATGAGAAATAAAAGAAATAACATAAAGAAAGCATGAGAAATAAAAGAAATAACATAATGAAAGCAAGAGAAATAAAAGAAATAACATAACGAAGGCAAGAGAAATAAAAGAAATAACATAACGAAAGCAAGAGAAATAAAAGAAATAACATAATGAAAGCTTGAGAAATAAAAGAAATAACATAATGAAAGCTTGAGAAATAAAAGAAATAACATAACGAAAGCAAGAGAAATAAAAGAAATAACATAATGAAAGCTTGAGAAATAAAAGAAATAACATAATGAAAGCTTGAGAAATAAAAGAAATAACATAACGAAAGCAAGAGAAATAAAAGAAATAACATAATGAAAGCTTGAGAAATAAAAGAAATAACATAATGAAAGCTTGAGAAATAAAAGAAATAACATAATGAAAGCTTGAGAAATAAAAGAAATAACATAATGAAAGCTTGAGAAATAAAAGAAATAACATAACGAAAGCAAGATAAATAAAAGAAATAACATAACGAAAGCAAGAGAAATAAAAGAAATAACATAATGAAAGCATGAGAAATAAAAGAAATAACATAATGAAAGCATGAGAAATAAAAGAAATAACATAAAGAAAGCATGGGAAATAAAAGAAATAACATAACGAAAGCAAGAGAAATAAAAGAAATAACATAACGAAAGCATGAGAAATAAAAGAAATAACATAATGAAAGCATGAGAAATAAAAGAAATAACATAATGAAAGCATGAGAAATAAAAGAAATAACATAATGAAAGCATGAGAAATAAAAGAAATAACATAATGAAAGCATGAGAAATAAAAGAAATAACATAATGAAAGCATGGGAAATAAAAGAAATAACATAATGAAAGCATGAGAAATAAAAGAAATAACATAATGAAAGCATGAGAAATAAAAGAAATAACATAATGAAAGCAAGAGAAATAAAAGAAAAAAGAAACCCTTGATTCCTTATTGATCAAATCAAAGGGAAGAATGTATATGATAAATATCTACCTGTGAGCAGCTGTAATCCAGAATCTTGACATGGGCAGTGAGGGCTTGGTCCATGATGTCGGTGGGCACGTCGTCGCTGTGGGCCAGGTTCCAGAGGAGGTTGAGTACCTGCAGTACCAAGTCTCAGCTGGACTACACTATGGATGACTAGCCTAACTCACCTTGTGGGCCATGATGCCATCCTTGTCATCCTCCGCCAACCTACGGATCAGCTCCAAGAGTTTCTCTCTCTGTTTCTTAGTAGCATTGGTCCAGCTAGCCTGCAACCACGGTCTGTTATCCTAACTTACTAAGGTAAATATGGTTTCATCAAGTACAGTAAAACCTTCCTGTAAAGGACACCTATTTGCAGAGCCAAAGTGTCCTTTAGGGAGAGGTGTCCTCTTACCAGAGAGTTGCTAAATAAAGTAGAACCTCCCTGTAAAGGACACCTAATTGCAGAGCCAAAGTGTCCTTTAGGGAGAGGTCTCCTCTTACCAGAGAGTTGCTAAATACAGTAGAACCTCCCTGTAAAGGACAACTAATTGCAGAGCTAAAGTGTCCTTTAGGGAGAGGGGACTCCTCTTACCAGAGAGTTTCTAAATACAGTAGAACCTTCCTGTAAAGAACACCTAATTGCAGAGATAAAGTGTCCTTTAGGGAGAGGGGACTCCTCTTACCAGAGAGATGCTAAATACAGTAGAACCTCCCTGTAAAGGACACCTAATTGCAGAGCCAAAGTGTCCTTTAGGGAGAGGTGTCCTCTTATCAGAGAGTTGCTAAATACAGTAGAACCTCCCTGTAAAAGACACCTAATTGCAGAGCCAAAGTGTCCTTTAGGGAGAGGTGTATCCTCTTACCAGAGTGTTGCTAAATACAGTAGAACCTTCCTGTAAAGGACAACACCTAATTGCAGAGCCAAAGTGTCCTTTAGGGAGAGGTGTCCTCTTACCAGAGAGTTGCTAAATAGTAAAGAGATCAATGTAGTTTCATACCTGGAAGCACTCAAAAAGATGGTCGAGCTGCTCTGAGGTGAAGTCCCAGGCCAGCTTGGCCATGAGATCATGGACGTTCTTCACAATGGCCTCGTGTTTGCCGCACTGGGCCGCCCAGATATCATCCAGGTCCTCCAGGGAGAGGGCCTTCTCCTTTATCACAAACCTGATGATCTTCTCCAGCTTCTCCACATACTGGAACACACATCTCTTCTTATTATCTTGAAGATAGAGGCTGCCTGGCCGGCATTCATAATTCTGTAAAAATAGACACTTCGGCCAGTTAAAAGTTTTATTTTCTCAATCTTTCAACATAACACCTTGCCAAATGCTTTATTTTTATTTATTTCTCCTGACAAAGACAAAAGATTTTTGTTGTTTGTTTGTCCATCTTTACAGAACATCTCTCCTTGATACAACTATCACATTCTTTACACCTTAGTTAACTTATCAACTTGAAATCACAGGGCTGTGCAAGAGAAAAAACATTGAGAAAAGAGAGCCTATGTAAATGGATATGTAAATGAACGATCATCAGCTGTAAACTGATCTTTTCTAAGCAATTAGGCACCTGGGCGAATCCTATGTATGGCATAAGTCCCCAATAAAAGACTTGTTGTAAATATCAACCTAAAATACACTCATGGACAAAAGGATGTGCAAAGTATTTGATGTCACAGGTCATCACACTTGGTTATCTCGCGTGGCTTCAATAAAGGTCACTGTGTTTCAAATATCTTTCAGAGTTATTGTCTGAATCCCATTAGTAATATCATTTTATTCACGATTGAACGTTGTGTGACCCACTGTACATATTACATTCCAAACACAATGTGACGCCAGCCATCTCTGTCTTGAGCTCAATATACCATCTTGGCGACCGTTAAGTCAGTGAGTTCCTTTAATTGGTCCACAAAGCATGTCAGTGGGCGTCCAGGTATGTGTCGCCTAGATGTCTTTCCAGTCAATATGGTGTACTCCATTCCCTGCATCACGCGATGTAACCGAAGAATCTCAAACAATTCCGTTGTACGTGTCGCAGAAGTCGGTCATCTTCCAAAATCAATATTTGTGATAGCTGAATCCCAGTATACATGCTAAAAGGTAAACTTCCTTAAGTTTTATCCACGAGTTTATATTGTGTGAACAAAGATGGAACATAGTTCTCAGGTTAACTCTTTTCACCCAAAATCACATTTCCTCCTGGGTCTAAACATTAAGTGAAGCAGGTCATAAATCCAAAAGGGTAACTCTTTTATTTCAAATACTTGGCAATTCATAGCATATATTGTATATCTATAATATACACAGTGTGGCAAATAATTTTTAAGAATGGGTTTGTAAAATAAAACAGAAACAAGCTAATTCTATTTCTACTATTTTATTATTCAAAATAATCCCCTCCGGATTCAATACATATGTTACAACAATTTAATAAGGAATTAAATGCCTCTTTGAGGAATCGCCTCCAAAGTGCTCGTCGCAGCTGTCTGGATGGTTGGGATATCATAAAAAAAACAACCTTTTAACTTCAATTTTATTTTTGGGAATAAATAAAAGTCACATGGTGCTAAATCAGGCGAGTACAGAGGATGATTTAACACACAGACGTTATTTTTGGCCAAAAAGCGACAAACAATGAGTGAGGAGTGACTCAGTGCATTATCATGCAGCAAACACCAACTGTCTTCATCGCGATATTCTGGACGAATGTGCGACAAATTCTGGCAATCAAACGTTTCAAAACGTTTAAATAATACTCTCCAGTAATGGTTTGTCCAGCGGGAACAAATTCTTTGTGGATAATACCTCTACTATCGAAAAAGGTAATCAGCATTGTTTAGATTTTTGATGGCAATTTTCGCGTTTTTCTGGCTTGTGGAGAGTTTTTGACTTCCATTCGGCACTTTGGCGCTTTGTCTTTGGGTCATACTGAAAGCACCATGTTTCATCACCCGTAACAATTGATTTCAGGAGTTTGAATCATTTTCATAGGCAGAAATGATGTCCCTGCAATGTGCAATTATCAATGATTTCTGCTCGCCCGTGAAAGTGTGTGGAACAAATTTAGCACAGACTTTAGTTTTACCCAAATCTTCATGCAGAATGGTTCGAATCATTTCTTTGTTGATGTGTAAAACCTCTGCCATCATTCTCAGGGATGCACTGCGATTGTTTGCAGCAAATTCTTGCACTTTTTCTATACTTTCTGGCGTCTTCGAAGAACTTGGTCGTCCAGTATGCTTATCATCTTCTAGCGTATTTCTTCCATCCGAAAAACGTTTGTGCCAAATGAAAACATTTGATTTACTCAAACATAACGTACCATAAACTTGCTTCATCAAAATATATGTTTCCGATGCACTTCTACCAAGTTTTGCATTAAATTTAATGACCGCTCTCTGTTCCATCTCAGAATTCCGACGAATAAAAATTTTTACTTTTCAAAAATCGCCTGTATGGTTTTAAAGAGTTAACCAAAATGGCTGAAACAAAGCCACGCGCTAGAAAAAGCTTCGAATATATATACGCATGCACAATTTCATAACTGGCTCTGCTATTGGCTTTTATCTAGCGCGAGTCTTAAAAATTATTTGCCACACTGTGTATATATAGGAATAACAACCCATATACACTCGTGGACAAGACTTCTTGCAACAACAGTACAATTAAGACAATGATTATCTCCCTATTTGCTTTAGAAGAAGAAACAAGCTGGGGAGAAGAATTTCTTTGATAAAAGTTTGTTTCTTCTTTTTTTTTTTGCTTATCCCTAGTACACATGGTACAGGCCAAGGTAATCATGATGGGTAGAGGTAGGCAACTGCTTTTACTGTAAGTGCACCACATGTCTACACATGTGAAAAGCAGTTCGACTTTACACTTACAAATGTGCCCGAGTTCCGTTTGGTTACTTGCACTCGCTAGTGGGGTTGAACTTTTGCAAGAATCGGGGACCATTGGAGCATTTTTTATATTTTTTTAAACAGAAAAAAGTGCCCAATGCGGGAATTGAACCCAGGTCGTTACGGTTGAAAACCAATGGTTTAGACCATCCTTCCACTGACCCTGTTTCTTCTTCTACACCAGTTCAATATGGTTGCTAGCTCACCTGAGGTTGATGTAGGCTGTCCTTGAGAACAATCTGAAGAACTTGGTTGTCCTTGATCCAGTCCTACACAACAACAAATGCAGCGAGATAGATAAAGACTACAATAAATCCCTCCTACTCACCACAATCCGTTCAGATGTCAGCCATTCCTCATCTTCATACCCAGCCTGTCTGTGATGGTAGAAGGAGATGTTGGCTATCACTTTGTTCACCTCATTTAAGGCATTCATCTTGCCATTGAACGATGAGATCTGGAGAAGCCTAGAACCCAACCAGTGAATAAATGAAAACATTAAAATGCGAGTGTTTCTTTCACAGATAAAACAAACTTCTACTGTCCTTACTGCAATGATAAAATATTGGGAGGGCTTGGCTCATCAGTGGTGAACCCTCCCAGCCCTTTCGTTAATTTTTTTTTTAATCTACCAGACCGCTTCTTTAGAGCTCTAATACTGTATTGGATCATTCTGCATATATATGCTATATTGAAGGGTGGAATCTCAGAAATGGTATTCAAGCAAACTATGGGCATAAGCTTTTAGGACAGTAGAATTACATATAAATATTTATATCGAACAATGCTCTTCCGCAAACAATAAGGACAAGTTAGGCATAAATTAATACAAAGCAATAACGCATCATCTATATATAAGCAAATGAAAACAATAAGATATGAATGTTTCTTTTCACAAATAAATTCTACTGTCTTTATTGCGATGAAGAAATATATTTAAATGTAACAGTTAAACCTGTCTATAGCACGCCCTCTTGGGACTCACCAAAATAGGGTGTTATAGAAAGGGGGTACATTAGACAGGTAACTTTTAATATTGACTGTATTGACTCATCCATTGATGAGCTCTACTCCTCCCCGGCAGACACCATCAAAAGTCTCAAGCTTTGCAGGCTTGATACCTTAGTCTGATTGGGTGGAGATAAGAAAGAAGAAGACTTTTAATGTAAATCGCATCGTACTACGTATTTAAAATCGGGCGCTATATAGAGGAAGGCGCTATTTAGAGGGGGTGTTATAGACAGGTTTAACTGTATATATAATGATGGGTTATTGCTTTGTATTAGTCAGTGAAGTTCTACAGCACCCTGGACAACCAACCTGAGGATCATTTTGAGCCTAAACATCTCCAAGTTCCTGATGGTGTCATCCTGGCTGTTGGGCATACGGGATGCCAGAAACTTGAGACCCTTGATGAGACCGCTGAGGATGTCGTTCTTGGTTTCATTCTTGGCCTCCTTTTTGAGCTCTTCATCTGTCAGCTGCTCCAGGAGAGAGGGCACCACTTCAATCACAGGACTGAGGTACTTCTCCACAGTGTGGGTGGTCAGCAGCTCGTAGCACAAACCAAATGGCCTATAACAACATTCTTCATTATATCTCTGTTGTGAAGACATTGAGAAAGATTTTAAAAATACAGTAGAACTACCTTCCTGTAAAGGACAACACCTAATTGCAGAGTCAAACCTCTAGTTGCATATTGGAGCTTTTCATCATGTAGCGATATGCTTGATTTGTTCCCATTTACTTTTTAAGAAGAAAAAAATGCAGTGAAAGTATGTTGCATGAGAGAAAAGAAAAATTATATAACGAAGTTTGACAATTATACCGCAAATGTTTTGTACCAAAAAATAAATTTATTTTTCCGTTTATCATTACTCTTCAGAATTCATCCTATCATACTTCATCCCTAAGGTTGGAAATAATCGTTATTTCTCCTTAAAATAAATTTTGATTTTCCGTTCAAAAAAAACATTTGCAGTATAATTGTCAAACTTTGTTATATAATCATAAGCCGCATTATATTGTATTATAAAGAAAAATGATGTAAATATAAAAGGATAGATATAGTAGAAACTCCCTGTAAATGACAACACCTGATTGCAGATCCAAAGTGTCCTTTAAGAGAAGTGCCCTCTTACCGGAGAGTTGCTAAATAGTAAAAATGATAATTGTCCTTTGTAGAGAGGTGTCCTCTAGCACAAATGTCCTCTCATGGAGATTCTACTGTAAACATGGGGAATAAGAGATTTTTTTTTTCTATTCCAAAAAAGAGCCCAGCATTTGATCAATGTTATTTAATGTAATATTTATTATCCCATTGTATATTTATACAAGGTCATACAAGGTTCCTGGCCGATGCATGTTTTTTTGGGTGACAAAGTCTGACTGTCATATGGTGGATAGCCAACCAACGACAGCAGCTCTTTGTACCCATCATGGAGACTTATGGATTTAATGTATAAAGAAGTAAGGCAAGTTCTCACACAGTCTCATTTAGCTAATGATCCCAATTCCATGGAATCTACCCCCTGAACTGACAGAGGCCATTTAGCTCAAAACTATGGTAACCTGGTGGATATTCTGAATTTACCATGTTATGGCCTTGTCACTAACCCAAGTCTTCTGATCTCATGGAATCATAAGACAACAATAAACCAATTCCATGGAATCCACCCTGAACTTGACAGGGACCATTTAGCTCAAAACCATAGTAACCTGGTGGATATTCTGAATTTACCATGTTATGGCTTTGTCACTAACCTAAGTTTTCTGATCTCATGGAATCATGAGACAATAATGAGCCCAATTCCATGGAATCCGCCCTGAACTTGACAGGGACCATTTAGCTTAAAAGTATGGTAACCTGGTGGGCATTCTAAATTTACCATGTAATGACCTTATCACTAACCTAAGTATTCTGATCTCATGGAATCATGAGACAACAATGAACCAATTCCATGGAATCCCCCTGAATTGACAGGGGCCATTTAGCTCAAAACCATGGTAACCTGGTGGATATTCTGAATTTACCATGTTATGGCCTTGTCACTAACCCAAGTCTTCTGATCTCATGGAATCATGAGACAACAATAAACCAATTCCATGGAATCCACCTAAACTGACAGGGGCCATTTAACTCAAAACCATGGTAACCTGGTGGGCATTCTGAATTTACCATGTAATGGCCTTGACACTAACCTAAGTCTTCTGATCTCATGGAATCATGAGACAACAATGATCCCAATTCCATGGAATCCACCTAAACTGACAGGGGCCATTTAACTCAAAACCATGGTAACCTGGTGGGCATTCTGAATTTACCATGTAATGGCCTTGACACTAACCTAAGTCTTCTGATCTCATGGAATCATGAGACAACAATGATCCCAATTCCATGGAATCCACCTAAACTGACAGGGGCCATTTAACTCAAAACCATGGTAACCTGGTGGGCATTCTGAATTTACCATGTAATGGCCTTGACACTAACCTAAGTCTTCTGATCTCATGGAATCATGAGACAACAATGATCCCAATTCCATGGAATCCACCTAAACTGACAGGGGCCATTTAACTCAAAACCATGGTAACCTGGTGGATATTCTGAATTTACCATGTTATGGCCTTGACACTAACCTAAGTCTTCTGATCTCATGGAATCATGAGACAACAATGATCCCAATTCCATGGAATCCACCTAAACTGACAGGGGCCATTTAACTCAAAACCATGGTCACCCCATGTGGGCATTCTGAATTTACCATGTTATGGCTTTGTCACTAACCCAAGTCTTCTGATCTCATGGGATTCCATGGAATCCACCCTGAACTTGACAGGGGCCATTTAACTCAAAACCATAGTAACCTGGTGGATATTCTGAATTTACCATGTAATGGCTTTGTCACTAACCTAAGTCTTCTGATCTCAATGTGGGAATCGAACCCGGGTCGTAGCAGTCGAAAACCAATGGTTTAAACCCTCCTTCCACTGACCCCCTCATAAGAACATTGTAACATGTGGTGACTCACATGTGTCACCAACCTAAGTCTTCTAGTTTACAAAGAAAGACAAAATACCACATAGTTTTGCATCTATTTTGAAATGAGAGAGGCACAGCTTTCTTTTTAAATACAATTCAAATAAGATCATACCATATTTAAACTTATAATTCACAATTTTTTTTAATACATTATAAAGGACTGCGGCGTATGATTATAAAACAACACTTAAAGTTTCACCGCATAAGTTTCTTTTCTGTGAAAAATCAATATTTATTTCAAAGAGAAATATTTACTATTTCTAACTTTTTTGGATGAAGTATGAAAGAGTGAAAATATGAAGAGTAATGACGAACGGAAAAATAAAAGTGTCCAGGGGCGGGAATCGAACCCACAACGTTCCACTTACCGGGCAGATGCCATGTCCACTAGGCTACCCTGGACGTATCCTTCCGTTCGTAAATAATACTTAAAGTAACTTATAATACATTATAAAGGACTGCGGCGTATTATTTTCCGTTCGCCATTACTCTTCATATTTTCACCCTTTCATACTTCATCCAAAAAAGTTAGAAATAGTAAATATTTCTCTTTGAAATAAATATTGATTTTTCACAGAAAAGAAACTTATGCGGTGAAACTTTAAGTGTTGTTTTATAATTTTTTTTAAATGTGCAAAATAGTAAAAAGTGATTTTTTTTTTGGATTAGATGGATAAATTAAGCAAAAAGACATCTCCTGGTTGTGCAACTAAAATCTGCAGATGGCTTGCGCTATCAGAATAAATATTAATTAATCATATATTTTTTAATTATTCCAACACCTCTTTGGCAGATTGTCAAGATTCCATTAGATCCTGTGTGGATCTCATGGAATAAAGTCTGTCCTAGGCTGACGAGGGCCATTAGCCTGAAACCATGGTCTCTAGGTGGACGCTTTTCAGTTTGCCAAAGCTGGTGTTGTGGATTTGTCACCGACCCGAGGCCGCTAGTTTTCGGTGACGGTCAATAGATGGCGTCTGGTTTTGACGTCTATTTTGACGGGAGAGGCGACCTTTGTCTCTTTAGATCAATATCCTCCCGGCAAAATTTCCATCTATATTCCAGTATTGGCCAAATTCTTGATTAATCAAAAGAAACAGTATTTGGCCAATACTGGAATAAATAAAAATCAATGATTAGTTGATATTTATTCTGATATATGACATAAACCATCACCTCAGAAATAGACAGCATCAAACAACACTAACAAGATTTAGAACAGGCCATCTCAAGCCATTGAAGATAGAAAATAACAACAAAATCTACCCCACTTGTCCAAAATGTAACTTGGCACCTGAAGCTCCAGAACACATTTTGGCTTGCATTAGATGTACTAAATGGGATCATTCTGCTTATCCCTAGTACACATGGTACAGGCCATGATAATCATGGTGGTTAGAAGTTGACGACTGCTTTTACTGTAAGTGCACTACATGTCTACATATGTGAAATGGGATCCTTGGGAGAGGATGCTGCTTATCGTAAAACAGCTCGAGTAGCATGAACTCATGGAATTTGTGTAATCTTTATACAAGAGGATAAGAAACAACAACAACACAAACCATCAGCAGCTTTTAGTTTCACAATCAGATGTCTTTTTTTCTTAATTTTGTAAATGTTTGCCTACACTAAAAAAAAATAGTCTGGCAAAGTCAGATTTTCACCAAAGTGTGCCTGGATCATGGTGCCATGATCAATGAGAGTTGCACCCCTGCGCCCCATTCCATGAGATCGGTGAACTCGTGGAGTTTGTGTAATATTTGCACAAGGGGATAAGAAACAACAACAACAAAAAAAAAAATAAGTTTCATGTGGAGAAAGTAATTATTGTCAAAAACACATATTAATACTTTCATGTCAAATTGATATTTATCAGAAAAATATAACAACGACAAAATCAGAGACGCAGTGTGAGTGTACCTGATGAGAGCAGCTATGGTGGCCACAGACATAGGAGGGTCATTCTGGAACCTCTGGGCCAGACTGTGGAAACCTCCCAGAGACCCAAACTTATTGATTAGGTCCACCAGCCAACCCTGGATCACACAACACCTTGACATTGACACACTAATTTCACACATAGAACAAACTGTCCTTACTTTTTGACATAATAACTATATTACCACATGGAAAATTAGGGAAGACCAACTTCGGGATGAGACAACAAATTATTTCAGGCAAGAACAAACTATGAATGATAAACAAAAGATAAGCAATGTGGGAAGTTTACAGAGTATCAAAATATAAACATAAAAAATAATACTCTGCTAATAAAATAATAAATACCTTGTTACAATATTGTAAGATATTACATTGTATAGCCATTATATACCAGAGTCCCCAATAAACCACAACGTTTATTTATAGAGGCCTTCCATTCAAAAGCATAGCATCAACAAGAAAATTGAAATCCCGGAGATTTACCATTTATTAATGCAATAGCCATGAATCACAATATTCAATTTCAGATGTATCCTTCATTTACCTATTTCTCAACTTTATACTGAGATTGTATCAACCTCCGGTCCCAAGCCTGGATGAAAAAGGAGGAGGGGGAGCAGTAACAAGCTCACTAAAAAACCTGGGCTCAGCTGGCCCGGCTGATAGTACACTGTAAGGGCTCCTAATCCAGGGATACAGGATGAGCAGCGTTTGTACTCCATGTTAGGAGCGGCTGCACATGGCGTCTGTTCCTCATGTTAGAGGCGGCCATTTCTTTTAGAGCTAAGTCTGTCTGCCACTGAGTAGTGCTCCCAGTCTTAATGACAAAGGCAGACGTATTTTACTTCACCCAGTGTGGAGATAAGAAAGAAGAAGATACTAGGATTGTTTACCTTACTCTTATACAAGTATTTACATAAATGGTTTATTTCTCAATTTGTAATTCTACCTGCCATCATGTTAGTTACAAAGTTGTATATATCTTGGCTCTCAATGTACGTCTATATAATTACACACATCACACCTTGTCTTTACTCCCGTTGAAGAACAATGTCGTTCGAAAACTAACAAAATAAACATGTTCTATAGAAGAAGCTCCTTTTGAGTTTATAATCTTACAATATAGTTAAGGTAATGTTGATGTCTACAAAATCAAACCCGGGTCATAGCGGTTGAAAACCAACAGTTTAGACCATCCTTCCACCGACCTCCATAGTTCTAATCTATAATCCAAATGGTGCCTTATAATATCTTGGAATTTGAAAATCATTTCAACAAGGAACTATATGTTGCTCTAGCGCACCATCTGTTATAAAAATTCGAAACTATTTTAAAGGCGTAAGATTCTTTTTGAAATTAAACAATTTCTACTGCCCTTACTGCAATGGAAAAATTAATGGGAGGGCCTGGCTTATCAGTGGTGAACCCTCCCAGCGGTTTCGCCAGTTTAATCTACCATACCGCCGTTATATTGCATTTTTGGAACTTTTAAAATACCCATTCCAAGAGTCTAGCTACAGTATCACTATAAGGAAGTTCCAAAAATGCATTATAACAGCGGTATGGTGGGTTAAACTGGCGAAACTGCTGGGAGGGTTCACCACTGATGAGCCAGGCCCTCTCTTTAATTTTTCCATTGCAGTAAGGGCAGTAGAAATTGTTTAATTTCAAAAAGAATCTTACGCCTTTGAAATAGTTTCAAATTTTGAAGGAACTATATGTACCAAACATCTATCGTGTGTAAGAGAGTAAATAAAAGATTTACCCTGGGAGTGCGAGCGTCCAGTGGATGGGCGTAGATGTTTTCCTCAGAAATAGGAAAGTGGATTTGCACAGTTTCCGAAATCCTGTTTCCATTGAAGCTGTGGAATCTGTGCAACAAACAACAGCATGTAAACATTTGGGTTTAGTAATTATTAGGGTAGAATTTTATATTTAAAAAAAATATTTTTAAATTTTGTTGTTGTTGTGTCTAATGAAGAGCCTCAGATGTCTCCATGCATCTCTATCACAGCAGCAGCAATGTCCACTATCTTGGGTATGTAAAGCTGCTGCTCTGGGTCTATGTCAATTTTCTGCAAGGCTGCGGCCATTGCTGGGCATGAGAATATGCGAGTAGGTGTTAGTTCCACACCAGGACAGTTGTTGCATGTCCTATAGGTTCTTGTGCCATCTGAATGTATTGCCATTCCTTTATAGTGTTTTGTTCTAAGTCTTGTTATAGTTTTTGTCAGTTTTCTCTCAGAGTTTATTTCACATATTTTAAATGCCCACATATATACACATTTATTCAATATACTCATGAACAAAACTGAACAAAAAGTTTCATATTTTGCTGTTTCCTATCCCCTTGTACAAAGATTACACAAATTCTGTGAGCTCATGCTCCTCGAGCTGTTTTATGATGAGCAGTGGCCTCTCCCAAAGGTCCTGTTTAGTACATCTAATACAAGCCAAAATGTGTTCTGGAGCTGCGGGTGCCAAGCTACATTTTGGGCAAGTTGGATAGTTTCATATTTTAATGTCTCACATATCGTCTATTAATTTGAAAGAGACAATTTTGTTCACATTTAGTTATCTCGTGTGTTTATAATAAAGGTCAATGCATATGAAATATCTTTCAGGGTTCAAAATTCTGATATACATGCTAAAAGGTACAACTTCCTTAAGTTTTGTCCATGAGTGTATCTTTCAGAGTTATTGTCTGAATACCGATATACATGCTAAAAGGTATAACTTCCTTAAGTTTTATCCATGAGTGTATCTTTCAGAGTTATTGTCTCAATCCCGATATACATACTAAAAGGTACAACTTCCTTAAGTTTTAGCCATGAGTATCTTTCAGAGTTATTGTCTCAATCCCAATATACATACTAAAAGGTACAACTTCCTTAAATTTTGTCCATGAGTGTATTACCTTTAGAAATCTCCTAGCATAAAGATGACTTCAATAATTGAGATGGGAACCACAATGAATTATCAACAGAGATTCTGTATATTTATTTTTATTTTTTTAAAAATGATGAGCTATAAGGCTCTGTTCTCAGGCAGAAAATCAAGAAAAGGCAAAATGAGACAAATTGATGAGATACAAGCTAAAACTAAGTAAAATTAAATAAGAATTTTTTTTTTAAATCAAAGTTTAAACTAAACACGAAACTTAAAATGCTAATTTAAATACCAATAAAGCAATAACGCGCCATCTATACATATAAAATGAAAGGATTTAAAAGCACGAATGTTTCTTTTATACATAATACAAACTTCTACTGCCCTTACTGCGATGAAAAAATATATTGGGAGGGCTTGGCTCATCAGAGGTGAACCCTCCCAGCAGTTTCGCCAATTTAATCCACCAGACCTCTTCTCAGAGCTCTAATACAGTAAGGGCAGTAGAAGTTTGTATTATGTATAAAAGAAACATTCGTGCTTTTAAATCCTTTCATTTTATATGTATAGATGGCGCGTTATTGCTTTGTGTTAATTTATTCCTAACTGGCCTTGTCTTTATTGTTTGCGGAAGAGTATTGCTCGATGCAAATATTTGAATGTAATTCTACTGTCCTATAAGCTTATGTCCATAGTTTTCTTGAAACCCATTTCTGAGATTCCATCCTTCAGTGCTGCGTATATAAGCAGAATCGTCCAATACAGTATTAGAGCTCTGAGAAGCGGTCTGGTGGATTAAATTGGCAAAACCGCTGGGAGGGTTCACCACTGATGAGCCAAGCCCTCCCAATATATTTTTTCATCGCAGTAAGGACAGTAAAAGTTTGTATTATGTATAAAAGAAACATCCGTGCTTTTAAATCCTTTCATTTTATACCAATAAAGCAATTTATTATAGATTATAGATACAAGAAAATAAGACCTAATCCAAATAATTTAATAGTGTGTGACATTTCGGTAACAGCATTGTTACCATCATCTGACAAAAGAATAAAAAATCCATTTTTTAAATTCTTTTGTCTGATGATGGTAACAATGCTGTCGCCGAAACATCACACTATTAAATTATTTGGATTAGGTCTTATTTTCTTGTATCTATAATTTTTTATCCATTTTGGGTATTTTAAAACTGTGAAAAGCCATATGTAATTAGGTAAAACATGCGTAAATATATTTAAAAATAATTTTTTAAAATAGCATTCTTTTTTATATCATTAGGTTTATATTTTTAGCTTTAATCTCAATAATTTTGACATTTTATGCACGACAATTATTATCTCGTTTTGCCTTTTTATCTAAAATTTTGGCCTTCCTCAGAGGCTCATTGATTTAAAAAAAGATAAAAATGAAAAGAGAGCATCATCTGTTGATTCACCGTAGTTATAAGGAGAATTGTAGAGATAATAAATTGAATGAATGTGAGAAACAAGGGGCACATAACAAGACCTCTGGGAAAACCCCAGGACTATAATATAAAAGCTGAGACAATGGAACCTAATGGAGATCGTTTAAACAACTTGAAGAATAAGCAACAACAACATAGGCACATGGGGTCTCTTCTCCCTGACTTTAATAAATCCCTCACAGTATTAGAAAGCTCAAGTGGTAATCAAGGATGAGCCAAGAGATGATTGCAGAGATCAATATTTTCTTAGAGTTTTTTTAGCTTATCCCTAGTACACGTAGTACAGGCCATGATAATCATGGTGGGTAGAAGAAGGCAACTGCTTTTACTGTAAGTGTACCACATGTCTACACATGTGAAAAGCAGTTCGACTTCTGCACTTACAAATGTGTTAGAGCCTCATTTGGTTACTTGCACTCGTTGGTGGAGTTGGGACTTTTGCAAGAAATGGGAGCCATTGGAGCATTTTTTTTTTAATCAGAAAAAAAGTGTCCAATGCGGGAATCGAACTTGGGTCGTAGCGGTCTAAAACCAATGGTTTAAACCATCCTTCCAACAACCCCCTTTAAATTTCCATTCCTGCAGGCATTGGGTCTTTATGGTACGAAGGAAGTTGGGGTTGTGCAATATTCCTTAACATCTACATCTTACCCAACCAATATAATAAACTCAATTTATCAAATTCTGAAGAAGGAAGCTACTTGTTGTTGGGATTGAAGAACTCAATTTATCAAATTAAGAAGAAGAAAGAATTGATAAGGCACAATTTGGATTATAGATTATAAACACAAGGTAATAAGACCAAATCCAAATAAATAAATAGTGTGTGACGTTTCGGTAACAGCGTTGTTACCATCTTCAGACAAAAGTACTGAATGAGTAAATTGGTAAAATTCTCTCATTCAGTACTTTTGTCTGAAGATGGTAACAACGCTGTTACCGAAACGTCACACACTATTTATTTATTTGGATTTGGTCTTATTACCTTGTGAAGAAGAAAGAAAAAAAATGCTCTAATGTCCCCCTATTCTTGCAAAAGTCCAAACTAACCAGCGAGTGCAAGTAACCAAACGGAGATTTGGCACATTTGTAAATGCCAAGTCGAACTGCTTTTCACATGTGTAGACATGTGGTGAACTTAAGAGTAAAAGCAGTCGCCTACGCCTACCCACCATGATTATTATGGCCTGTACCATGTGTACTAGGGATAAGCAACAAAAAAAAAAGAAGAAGAAAGAAAAAAAATGTTTCAATGTCCTATTCTTGCAAAAGTCCAGCCTAACCAGCGAGTGCAAGTAACCAAACGGAGCTTTGGCACATTTGTAAGTGCAAAGTCGAACTGCTTTTCACATGTGTAGACATATGGTGTACTTACAGTAAAAGCAGTCGCCTACTTCTACCCACCATGATTATAATGGCCTGTACCATGTGTACTAGGGATAAGCAAAAAAAAAAGAAGAAGAAAGAAAAAAAATGCTCCAATTTCCCCCTATTCTTGCAAAAGTCCAACTTAACCAGCGAGTGCAAGTAACCAAACGGAGCTTTGGCACATTTGTAAGTACAAAGTCGAACTGCTTTTCACATGCTTAGACATATGGTGCACTTACAGTAAAAGCAGTCGCCTACTTCTACCCACCATGGTTATTATGGCCTGTACCATGTGTTGTTGTTGTTGTTTCTTATCCCCTTATGTAAAGATTACACGAATTCCATGAGTTCATGCTCCTCGAGCTGTTTTATGATGAGCAGCGGCCTCTCCCAAAGGTCCTGTTTAGTGCATCTAATGCAAGCCAAAATGTGTTCCATGTGTACTAGGGATAAGTGAAAAAATAAGAAGAAGAAGGAAGTTACTTGTTGTTGGGATTGAAGACCATTGCCAGCAGGTCCAGCAGGGGTAGATGGTCTTGGCCCAACTTCAGAACGCAAAGTTCTATAAGTTTTTCACAGCTTTTCAATATACATTTCTGAAACAATCACATACACAGAGTCAGGAGAGAGATTCAAGAGGACATTCAGGCTTTTGTTACTTACGTGGATTTCAAATTTCCAGCCACTCACTGCATCATCTGTTAGAATTTTGGTGAAGGACACTGTAAGGCCATCCCGGATGAATCGGTGACAGGCTTCAACTTGGGTGTCGAGTCCTAAAACAATATATATTAGAACCCAGTGAGAATATACAGTATATCTGGATACAACCACATCAATCCATGATAACTCCAATGATAACACAATCGTATCAAGTTTTGTTCTGGTAGACTTGATGCTGTAACCAGGAGGGACACTCCCTCTTTAAAAATCCTGAGTTCAACTGACCCAGTTGATAGACCTCAGCAAGGGTCCCACTCCAAGGATATGGAAGAGCTGCGTTTGTACTCATGTTAGAGTCGGCAGCAAAGGCTTCCATGTTAGGAACGGCCTCAAATTACAGGTAAAGTCAGACTTTTACCAAAGTGTGTCTGGATCTTAGTGTCATGATCAATGAAAGCTGCACTCCTATACCCCATTCCAAGAGATCATGAACTCATGGAATTTGTGTAATCTTTACACAAGGGGATAAAAAACAACAACAACATGATAACTCCTGACTTTTCATTGACCCTATGTCACAGAGGAATCCCCCTGAAGAGAATGACAGGAAGTCATTGAAACATCAGGAGTTAAATAAACCATTGATTGATGTGGCTGTACTGAATGTATTTCCAACCAACAAATGATCTTCGTAAATATCTGGATAATTACAATCAGTTTCTTTACCAAGTTAAATTGGCAAGTTTTCAAGTGTTAGCTCATTATAAGACCAATTGTTTTGCAAATACCTACAAAATATATAGAGGGGGGGGTGTATAAGGAATTTTAACTCCGCCTTTGCCGGTCCCAAGCCCGGATGAAAAAGGAGGAGGGGGAGCAGTAACAAGCTCACTAAAAAACCTGGGCTCAGCTGGTCCAGCTGATAGTACCCTGTAAGGGCTCCAGGGATACAGGATGAGCAGCGTTTGTACTCCATGTTAGGAGCGGCTGCACATGGCGTCTATTCCTTATGTCAGAGGCGGCCATTTCTTTTGGAGCTAAGTCAGCCTGCCACTGAGTAGTACTCCCAGTCTTAATGACAAAGGCATTCTACTTCACCCTGTCATGTTGGTTGTCAATCTCAAGCTTTACAAGCTTGGTAACCTAATATGATTGAGTGGAGATAAGAAAGAAAGAAGACATATTTAAAAAGTTTAGTGAGAATAAAGTACAAAGTTTCTTGCATAGTTCCAACTGTATATAGACTATTGTAGTTCTAATAACTAGAGGAATGTTTCTTTGTAGAGTATTTTGGAATCAATACATATATCCAAAAAGCCACGAGAAACCGGTGTTATTTAATGTCTGTCAATTGAACCAAAGATCAATGAAATGCCTTACAATTCTGCTGAAAAAAAGAAGTAAGAATAGTGGGCTATAGAGGAATTGTTGAAGAGGCCGAAGTGGAACAAAACCAAGGTGGAAGGCTTCCTTGAAAGAATTACCTGGTAACAAGGCCAACTCACCCCTTTTGCAGAGGCAGATAGTGGCTGTCAAAAGAACCAAAGGTCAATGAAATGCACTACAATTCTGTTGAAAAGAGAAGAATAGTGGGCTATATAGGAATTGTTGAAGAGGCCAAAGTGGAACAAAACCAAGATGATAGACTTCCTCGAAAGATTACCTGGTACAAGGCCAACTCACCCCTTTTGCAGAGGCGGATAGTGGCATCCAGCACCACCTCCAGCTCTCCACGTGGCAAGACAGGAACAACCCACCGCGGTCGGTTGATCATCTCATCCAATCTTGCCAGCTCTGAGTGCGGAAACTCTTCCTCCACTGCAACTACTGTCGGCTGAACACACACACACACCACATATTAATATAACTGATGAAAAACAATAGAAAAATATAAAAAGGTCAGGTGCTGATATTAAAAACAAAGTAGTCATATTCTGACCAAGAGCACATGTGCTTTTCAGAAGGCAGAGCGCCATCTGGTGGAACAGAAATCAATTAAACATTGATTTAGCCTGTTCCCTGATATTTGGCCAACCCAATTTCTTGATAAATCAAGAAAAGCCATCCACGAACTGTTGGCGCTCGTCAGCATGGAGTAGGGTACAGCCTGCTCCATGCTGACGAGCGCCAACAACGCAAAACGCATTCATGGATGGCTTTTCTTGATTTATCAAGAAATTAGGTTGGCCAAATATCAGGGAACAGGCTAAATCAATGTTTAGTTAATTTCTGTTCCACCAGATGGCGCTCTGCCTTCTGAAAAGCACATGTGCTCCTGGTCAGGATATTCCTACTTTGTTTTTAATATTAATAACTAAACACCCCTAAGCCCGGCTTTCCTTAACAAGGTATATAAGAAAACCAATCCAATACAATAGTAGAGCGGTCTAGAGATTATTTTGGCAAAACTACTGAGAGGGTTTACCACTGATGATCCAAGCCTGACTTTAATTCAACACCGACTTCAATTCAACCGAAAGTTCTAATCCTTCGGGGTGTTGAATTAAAGAAGTTTATATAAGTATTTAAATAACTTAGCAATATAAATATTTTAACAACTTTACATTATAATAGTATAATTGATTTATTTAGATTTGGTCTTATTACCTTGTAGTTATAATCTATAACCAAAATTGTGCCTTATCATTTTACACTTCCAAATGTTCTATATGGGAGCTGTAGCTGCTCCTGATGTAGGAAGGAAGTGTCATGGACGAAGTGGTCAAACAGCCTAAATAAAAAATATTATTTTATTTAAAATTATATTTCATAGATTCAAATATTCTTAAGTTGGATTATAGATAAGAACTACAAGGTAATTATTATTTATTCTTTTGTCTGATGATGGTAACAACAGTTAGCAAAACGTCACACACCATTAATTTATTTAGATTAGGTCTTATTACCTTGTAAGTTTGAATCTTTTAACAATTTGTAATTTATGAATTATTCCAAAAATGCTATTTAACTCATTCAACAACTTTTATCATTACAGTAAGGTCTAATGGTCTGAGATAATATTTGATGATATTATTGAAAAGAAACACATTGCCAGTCTAGCAGAGAAGAGTAGAGCTCATCAATGGATGAGTCAATACAGTCAATAATGTGTTTTGGGGTTGCAGGTTGACACTTAGTACATAGTAGGAAAACCTTGTAACCATTCTGGAAAGTCATTGTCTTTAGATGACCAGACACCATCAACAAGCTTTACAAGCTTGATACCCTAATATGATTGAGTGGAGATAAGAAAAAAGAAGAAGACATTGTCAGTAATGATAAAGCACAATTTGGATTATAGATTATAATAAAAGAAAATAAGACCCAATCCAAATAATTTATTAGTATGTGACGTTTCTGCAACAACGTTTCTTTTGTCTGATGATGGTGACAACGTTGTTGCCGAAACGTCACAAACTAATAAATTATTTAGACTAGGTCTTATTTTCTTTTATTATATTGCCAGTAAATTTGATTGTTTGAAATTTTATCGATAGATGGCAATTGAATTTATAACTAAAAAAACGAGCTATGAAATTACAAGTTTTCAATAGCAAAAAAAGGAATGGGGTCTAAGCATCTTTATTAACGAACACAGGATAGGAATTCTACCAGTCAAATGGCTGCTGTGGCTTTTATCCCACTCACCCAAACCTCTTATCCTATCAAACCCAAACTTGGAAGATTCACAAGTAAACAAGACTGGTGGCTGTTTGACCACTCCGTCCATGACACTTCCTTCCTACATCAGGAGCAGCTACAGCTCCCATATAGGACATTTGGAAGTCTGAAATGATAAGGCACAATTTGGATTATAACTACAAGGTAATAAGACCAAATCTAAATAAATTAATTGTGTGTGACGTTTAGGTAAAAATCGTTATCATCATCAGACAAAAGTACTGAATGGGTAATAAGACCAAATTCAAATGAATAAATAGTGTGTGATGTTTAGGTAACGACATTGTTACCATCATCAGACAAAAGACTTGCAATAAAGGTCACTTATAACATTCAGAGTTATTGTCCCGATATACATGCTAAAAAGTATAACTTCCTAAGTGTCTTCCATAAAGGTCACTGTGTATCAAATATATTTCAGAGTTATTGTCACGATATACATGCTAAAAGGTCCACTTTCCTCAAGTGTGTCTTCAATAAAGGCCACAGTGTATAAAATAACATTCAGAGTTATTAACTGAATCCTGATATACATACTAAAAGGTACAACTTCTTTAAGTGTGTCTTCAATAAAGGTCACTGTAATCTTTCAGAATTATTGTCCCGATATAAATGCTAAAAGGTACAACATCCTTAAGTATGTCTTCAATAAAGGTCATTGTAATATCTTCCAGAATTATTGTCCCAATATGCATGCTGAAAGGTTAAATTCCTTATGTGTGTCTTCAATAAAGGTCACTGTAATATCTTCAAGAGTTATTGTCCCAATATACATGCTGAAAGGTACAACTTCCTTAAGTGTGTCTTCAATAAAGGTCTCTGTAATATCTTCCAGAATTATTGTCCTGATATACAAGCTAAAAGGTACAACCTTCTCAAGTTTTGTCCCCAAGAGTGGAGTTAGAAACAGAGGATACTTACTGTGGGAAGAGGGGGGTCTGCAGGCAGGGGCTCTATCTCCGATGAGCCCCCACTGCCATTCCCTTGACCCTTGATCACTGTCATTCCAGAGAGTGTCTCACCCTAGATCCAAAGTTGTCAGTTTAGACACCAGCAAACTGGCCATCTGCAACCACACACATTGTCTACGATGATACACTTACACACACACAAGATGTACAATACAAGAAGACCTAATCCAAATAATTTATTAGTATGTGACGTTTCTGCAACAGCATTGACATCATTATTATTTATCCCAGAAATGGCGCCACAGAGATAATTGTACTTGACTGTTGACCACCATTTATGCTGTAACATGTGAGAGATAATGAACCTGTTATCTTTTGCTCCTTGATCAGAATACGTCTTGATGGAAAACTTTTACAAAATGTAACAGCAGCAACACTCCCTACAACTGACCCTATGGATCCCAAGACCCTTCTGGACTGGATATGGAACCCAGCAATGGATCAGCCCTTAGTGACCAAGGCCCACCGAGATGAATCAATCCCCATAATAAACCCTCTGAAACCTACATCCTTGCCTCTGTCTTATCAATATACAGTAGAACCTCCCTGTAAAGGACAACACCTAATTACAGAGCCAGAGTGTCCTTTAGGGAGAGGTGTCCTCTTACTGGAGAGTTGCTAAATGGTAAATATGGTCATTTTGCGAATGAAAACTGTCCTTTGTGGAGAGGTGTCCTCTTACCGGAGAGTTGCTAAATGGTAAATATGGTCATTTTGCAAATGAAAACTGTCCTTTGTGGAGAGGTGTCCTCTTACAAGAGAGTTGCTAAATGGTAAATATGGTCATTTTGCAAATGAAAACTGTCCTTTGTGGAGAGGTGTCCTCTTACCGGAGAGTTACTAAATGGTAAATATGGTCATTTTGCAAATGAAAACTGTCCTTTGTGGAGGTGTCCTCTTACCGGAGAGTTACTAAATGGTAAATATGGTCATTTTGCAAATGAACTGTCCTTTGTGGAGAGGTGTCCTCTTACCGGAGAGTTACTAAATGGTAAATATGATACATTTTGCAAATTAAAACTGTCCTTTGTGGAGAGGTGTCCTCTTACTGGAGAGTTGCTAAATGGTAAATATGGTCATTTTGCAAATGAACTGTCCTTTGTGGAGAGGTGTCCTCTTACTGGAGAGTTACTAAATGGTAAATATGATACATTTTGCAAATTAAAACTGTCCTTTGTGGAGAGGTGTCCTCTTACCGGAGAGTTTCTAAATGGTAAATATGGTCATTTTGCAAATGAAAACTGTCCTTTGTGGAGAGGTGTCCTCTTACCAGAGAGTTGCTAAATGGTAAATATGGTCATTTTGCAAATGAAAACTGTCCTTTGTGGAGAGGTGTCCTCTTACCGGAGAGTTGCTAAATGGTAAATATGGTCATTTTGCTAATGAAAACTGTCCTTTGTAGGGAGTATCCTCTCATGGAGGATCTACTGTATTGAGATATCTACAATTACATAGATCATTTTCTTTCAATTTTTTTGTCTGTGAACAAGATATATATTATTGCTTTGAGAATGAAAATGTGAGGTTAATGGCATAACTATATTCTATGAGTTATAATGAAAAGGTAATTATTATTTGTTGGGAATTATGGAATAGGGTCTGGAATATTGTCATATTGGGTGGTGGGGGGGTCATTTCTTCTATTGATTCTCTTTAGCTTTGATGATATGAATACTTCCAGGAATAATCCTTGTTGCTTGTTTTTAAGGTTGTAGTTGGTGGAAGGATGGTCTAAACCGTTGGTTTTCTACCGCTACGACCCAGGTTCGATTCCCCCATTGGGCACTTTTTCTGATAGAAAAAAATATGCTCCAATGACCCCCGATTCTTGCAAAAGTCCAACCCCACCAGCGAGTGTAACCAAACGGGGCTCTGGCACATTTGTAAGTGCCAAGTCGAACGATTTTGACATGTGTAGAAATGAGGTGCACTTACAGTAAAAGCAGCAGCCAATTTCTACCCATTATGATTATCATGGCCTGTACCA
Source organism: Cordylochernes scorpioides (assembly GCA_030710605.1). Lineage (NCBI taxonomy): Eukaryota > Metazoa > Arthropoda > Arachnida > Pseudoscorpiones > Chernetidae > Cordylochernes > Cordylochernes scorpioides. Next base: position 86,730,365 of record CP092874.1, read on the forward strand.
CGTGTATTAGGGAGATAAGCAAAAAAAAAGGTTGTGGTAATGGGTTATTATATGTTTGAGTTTGAATGTGTTTCCAGTAGTTCAGGTGTGTTAATAAATTAAGGATCTATTGTCTTTGTATCTTATGTTTCTCTCATGTTGTAAGTCTGGAATTTTATTGTCCTATTGGTTTCTCCTACATATGTGGCATTGTATTGGTTACATTTAAAGGCATATACAGTAGAACCTCCCTGTAAAGGAAAACACCTAATTGCAGAGCTAAAGTGGCCTTTAGAGAGAGGTGTCCTCTTACCGAAGAGTTGATATATAGTAAAAATGGTAATTTTTAAAATGAAAACTGGCCTTTATAGAGAGGTGTCCTGTAGCGTGAATGTCCTCCCATGGATATTCTACTGATTTGCATTTGATTTAGTTAGGGAATTGGGAGTTTTGGTGATTGGTTTTCTGAATGATGTACCGAGGTTAGCTTGGGTGCTGTAGTAAGTGGCATATTTATGTAACTTATGAGGTATTGTGGTATTGGCTTTAGAATGAAGGAAGGTGCATTGTGTCAAAGCCTGGCGGAAAAGGTTTGATTTCAAGGAATGCCTATGGATTAATGATACAGTAGAACCTCCATGAGAGGACACTCGCGCTAGAGGACACCTCTCTAAAAAGGACAATTTTAATTTTTAAAATTACCATTTTTACACTAAAGAAATGGTAAGGCACAATTTGGATTATAGATTATAAACATAAGGTAATAAGAACAAATCCAAATAAATAGTGTGTGATGTTTCGGCAACAGAGTCTTCAAAGTCTCAATGTCGGCACTATTTATTTATTTGGATTTGGTCTTATTACCTTGTACTCTATAGAAACTCTCCAGTAAGAGGACATCTCTCCCTAAAGGACACTTTGGCTCTGCAATTAGGTGTTGTCCTTTACAGAGAGGTTTTCTACTGTATCAGATAATCTAATGCTGTTAGATGTTTCATATGATCTACAAGGTAATAAGACCAAATCCAAATAAATCAATAGTGTGTGGCGTTTAGGTAACAGCGTTGTTACCATCATCAGACATGAGAAGAAATATCATAGCATGTTCTTTAAATTATTTTCATCTGATGATGGTAACAACGCTGTTACCAAAACGCCACACACTATTTATTTGGATTTGGTCCGCCACCAATTTTTTTTATTTGAAATCAGGATCTATGAACTGAAAACATGCTCAAGATTTTACTGTTTTAAAAATATAAATAAATATCAAAATTTAAAAGTTTGTTTTATAAAAAAAGCCTAGTATTTTAATTAGAAACATATAATAAAACTATAGATAAGGTTTTACTGTATTATAAAATAAAAATGGGGATTATTTCAGGTTTGTTATAAGGTAATAAGTCGGTGGACGAGTGGGTAACCCCCTCGATTCCCGACAGTCATGAACCGGGATTGAATCCCGTGTTAAAATTTTGTTTAATATGCGAATAAACTTTCACATATTATTATTCACTGTTTCAATTATCATAAACTATGTTGCTCTTGTTGAGCGGTACCTAATGAAGTGATTTTGAACCGGAACCGGTTACAAGGTAAGGTTTTTAGCGAGGTTTGACTGTATATTAAAGGGTCTTCTAATATATAAATATATATTTTATTTAAAAATGAGATTTTTGTTGTTATGAGATTAATTGCTTGTAGAGAAATTATTGGTCATTTGCTTGATCCCGGAATCCATGAGTATGTAACATTGTTCTGCAGTCGTGACAATAATTAAATGAAATTAGTTATCAAAAATATCTATTGTTGAGCTTATGGAATATAGAAAACATAATTTGAGAAAGGTATGTCTTTGATGAATAAAAAGATGATAAACCTATTTACATAATGTACAAAAGTTTGAGCCGGCCAACAGGAAACAATAACAATGAGTTTTTATAGGGAAAGCGTGACCTCTGGCGGTCGATTTAACAGAGTATTTGAATCTATGAAATATAATTTTTTAAATAAAATAACATTTTAATATAACATATACATATATATCTATATATATAAAAATCAATGTTTGTATGTTTGTTTGTTTGTATGTCCGGTATACAAATTCGCAGTAGTTCACTAATTCAAACCAAAATTTCCATACATAGGTAAATAAATATGGGGAAGACGATAGGCTATTTAAAAAAATATATAAATCAATTATTAAAACTATATATTCAAATTATTCTACTTAGCTCACGAACAGCGCCCTCTATCAAAGATTAGATTCAATTATGCTGATGCAAACAAATAGATAATGCTAATAACAAACAATTATTTTAAAAAATCTTATCTAAATATATATCACTGGGGTAGATATGCACACGGGTCAATCCCGGGGCGAAGCCCGGGTCACCCGTCTAGTATATATATGTTATATTGAAATATTTTATTTAAAAATGTTATATATTAAAGTGTTATTTTATTTAAAATTATAATTTCATAGATATAAATACTCTGTTTTAATCGACCGCCAGAGGTCATGCTTCCTATATAAAATATCATTGTTGTTCTTTCCCGTTGGCCGGCTAAAACTTTTGTACATTATGTAAATAATCTTTTGTTTTCCTTATTATACTCGCCTTAAGCCAGGCAATACTTTTATCCAATTATGTTTTCATATTTCTTAGCTCAATTAAAGCAATTTCTAATCTTTACTATTTTTATTATTTTACTTTCAAGATTTTAGCCACGACTGCATCACCAATAACATTTAGTACTAAAAAGAACCAGCAAATAACTCTCTCTCTCTCTCTCTCTCTCTCTCTCTCTCTCTCTCTCCATAGCATAATCCTCAACAATTCTAAATACAAGCAGAATATCTTTTTTTCTTTATATAAGATATATATATTTGTAGAATATGATTAAAAAGAAGCTGGTAATAAGCAAGAAGTGCAGAAGACGTGTTTAAGATGACAAACAAAGACTTTTGCTTTCTCTTTATTTTTGTTTTAAAATTGTAAACTTAAAAAATAAATCCATTTATATCTATTCTGCTTTTCCTACATACATATTCATATGAAAAAATAAAAAAATAAAATAATTAAAAAGTCAGGTGTTGGGAATTAAAATCAAAAAAGACATATCCTGACCACGAGCACATGTGCTTTTTAGATGGCAGGGGGTCATATAGTGGAATAGAAATCAACTAAACGTTGATTAAGCCTGTTCCCTGATATTTGGCCAACCCATTTTCTTGATAAATCAAGAAAAGTCAACCACGAACGTGTTTCGGGCTGTTGGCTCTCGTCAGCATGGTGCAGACTGTACCTCTATGACCAAAAATGTCTTGGTACCAGAGGCTTCTTGAGAAATCAAGAAATATACAATGTAGCATCCAAAGTTTATAATAGAGGCATTTTAAACAATGGATTCCCAGCTTGGAATTATGCGAAAATGGACCAAAATGAACTTAAATTGATAAGTTATACTTTTTTTCTTCAGCTTTTCACATTTCTTTTACACTTTTTGTGATGACTAAGGTATTTATTATCTGTCATCAAAATTCTGATTACAATTTTATTCAGAATTTTCTTTCATTGGTTTCATGTCACAAGTTCCTCTTTTCAGAAGCTCCTGCGGCCACTCTATATCTCTCTACAAAGGATAGTTGTCATTGTCAAAATTACCATTTTTACTATTTAGCAACTCTCCAGTAAGAGGACACCTCTCTACAAAAGACAGTTTTCATTGAAAATTTACTCTTTTTTTACTATTTAGCAACTCTCCGGTAAGAGGACACCTCTCCCTAAATGACACTATGGCTCTGCAACTAGGTGTCCTTTACAGGGAGGTTCGACAGTATACCTAAATACGGTACATATTTTTCCCATTAGAAAACCTTGTTTGAAGGTTTAACTATTCTAAAGAGATAGAGAGTTGAAAACTGTTAAAAGATAAAAAGATATTTTATCAATAAAAAAAACCTTATCCCACAGATAACAACAGCCAATCATGTGTTTGTTTACATCTTCTGCGTCAGCCAATCAGAGGCCTGGTATCTGATCTGTGCCAAACTTTTAGACACCATGTCCCGGCTAAAAAACATATAATATGGTGATTGGAGAAGAGAATTGTCATATAAGCTATTGCTGATTTCTAGCTTAAATTTTGAAAACTTTTTCTTGACAAGTTTTTCAATGCTAAGAAACAAAGTAAACAAAAAAGAAACAAACTATTTAAGATGCATATAACTCCGCCTTTGCCGGTCCCAAGCCCGAATGAAAAAGGAGGAAGGGGAGCAGTAACAAGCTTGCTAAAAAACCTGGGCTCAGTTGGCCCGGCTGATAGTACCCTGTAAGGGCTCCTAATCCAGGAATACAGGATGAGCAGCGTTTGTACTCCATGTTAGGAGCGGCTGCACATGGCGTCTGTTCCTCATGTCAGAGGTGGCCATTTCTTTTGGAGCTAAGTCGACCTGCCACTGAGTAGTGCTCCCAGTCTTAATGACAAAGGCATTCTACTTCACCCAATCATGATGGTTGTCAACTTTACAAGCTTGATAATGTAATATGATTGAATGGAGATAAGAAAGAAGAAGAAGAGATACATATGAATATTTCTTAAAATTAAACAATTTTCTACTCACCTTACTGATATGATAAATTATAATGGGAGGGCTCTATTATCATTGCAGTAAGGGCAGTAGAAATTATTTTGTAAAAGAATCATAGGTGTGTCCAAAATAGTGTCAATTTCCTATAACAGATGGCATGTTAATACATCATATTATAGACTAGCCGAATGACCCGGGCAACGCCCGGGTTTTACCCGATTAAATGCTTTTATTAAAATACAATTATTTACAATTATATATTGGCGCCGTGGATGTCATTCTTGTATAATATATAAATGAGTTTTAAAAATTGTAAAAAATAAAAATGCATCAGCCGGGAATCAAACCCAGGGCGCCCGCGTGGCAGGCGAGCATTCTACCACTGAACCAAAAGCAAACGGTGACAGAAGTGTCTCGCGCATTGGCGGCACCAAATGATGGGGGGGGGGGGCAAAGGTGGCGTGATCGTAGCTGACTAATAGGAGGGCGCCATTCCAAAAAAAAAAGCAAACCATGACAGAGGCGACGAAGAATGACGCTCGTAACTGTATATAGAATGCTATGGGGGTTGTTGGAAGTGTGATCTAAACCATTGATTTTTGATTGCTACCACTCAGGATCGAATCCCACATTAGACACTTTTTTCCATAGTCCGTTGAGCTTTTTTTTTAAATCTTGGTATTATGGCAAGAGTTGAATTCCTTACTGTAAATTTGAGCAGCAGCCTTAGAATGTGATTTTATTACACCAACACATTGATATGGCACCATTTGGATTAGAAACACAAGGTAATACAGTAGAACCTCCATGAGAGGACACTTGCGCTAGAGGACACCTCTCTATAAAGGACAGTTTTATTTAGATAATTATCATTTTTACAATTTAGCAACTCTCTGGTAAGAGGACATCTCTCCCTAAAGGACACTTTGGCTCTGCAATTAGGTGTTGTCCTTTACATGGAGGTTCTACTGTAAGACCAAATCCAAATATTACACCAACACATTTGAAGGTTTATAAAAAAAGAAAGATCACTTCTCCTGTCAAAATAGAAGCCATAACGCTGTCCATCTTTGCAAATTAAACATATTCAAAGTTGGTGGTGGACAAAGCCACACTACCCATCTAGAAACCAGGGTTTAGAGTTCCTCAGAGCTCTATGGTAGGCTTTGATTGAATGAAATCAACATTGGATTCGAACTCTGCCTTTGCCGGTTTCAAGCCCAGATGAAAAAGGAGGAGGGGGAGCAGTAACAAGCTCACTAAAAAACCTGGGTTCAGCTGGCCCGGCTGATAATACCCTGTAAGGGCTCCTAATCCAGGGATACAGGATAAACAGCGTTTGTACTCCATGTTAGGAGCAGCTGCACATGGAGTCTGTTCCTCATGTAAGAGGCGGCCATTTCTTTTGGAGCTAAGTCGGCCTGCCACTGAGTAGTTCTCCCTGTCTTAATGACAAAGGCAGACCCATTCTACTTCACCCAGTCATGATGGTTGTCAAACAGACACTATCAAGGTCACAACTTGTTACCCTAATATAAATGAGTGGAGATAAGAAAGAAGAAGAAGACACTAGGTAATAAGACCAAATCCAAATAAATAAATAATTTGGGTCTTATTACCTTGTGTTCCTAATCTATAATCCAAATTGTACCTTATCATTTTGATAAACTTCAATGGACTTAAGAAGTTATTCTTCCTATGAGCTGAACATTCAGTACTTTAAAAAAGACAAAGGTCGCCTCTCCCGTCAAAAAATAATTTGTCTTTTCAGATCAATATCCTCCCGGCAAAAAAAATTTCCATCTACACTCAGTACTTTTGTCTAAAGATGGTAACAATGCTGTTACTGAAACGTCACACACTATTTATTTGGATTTGGTCTTATTACCTTGTGAATACTAAAGTGAAATTGTACTGGGATTAGGTGGATAAAATTAAGAAAAATGGGCATTTCTTGATTGTGCAGCTAAAAGTTGCTGATGGCTTGCGCCATCTTTCTGAATAAATATCAACTATTCTCGTTGATTTTTAATTATTCCAGAATTAGCCAAATACCTAATTCTTGATTAATCAAAAGTTAACCATAAAGGCACAATTTGGATTATAGATTATAGACACAAGGTAATATAAGACCAAAATCAAATAAATAAATAGTGTGTGACGTTTCGGTAACAGCGTTGTTACTATCTTCATACAAAAGTACTGAAATTCAGTACATGTGAAACAGTGAGAGTACATTCAGTACTTTTGTCTGATGATAACAATGCTGTTACCGAAATGTCACACACTATTTATTTATTTGGATTTGGTCGTACTTGTGTTTAAAAGTTAAATCATGTATGCATTTCGGGCTGTTGGCCCTCGTCAGCGTAGTGCAAGCTTTGGTTGTTGAGGTACTGCTTGCACCACGCTGATTTCTTTATTTCGACTTAGAGCGCTATGTCCCCCTAGGGAGACTTGCACTTTAAACATAAACAAAAATTTTGAAAGAAAAGAAAGATATTTTAAATATGTGTACAGAATTAGTATGCAAGTTAGTTAGATGAAAAGATAAAAAATACATATATCAACACAATTGATATATGTACAAAGGGTTGGTATGCAAATTTAGTTAAATGAAATTGAGGGCCAACAGCCCGAAACACATCTTTCTTATGCTTTTCTTGATTAGTCAAGAATTGGATAATTCTGGAATAATTAAAAATCAATGAATAGTCAATATTTATTCTGATAGATGTTGCAAGCCATTGCTTTTAATTTCACAATCAGAAGATGCCTTTAAGATAAGTTAATTTCATCCAAAACATATCCACAGGCAAAGTCAGACTTTCACCAAAGTGTGCCTGGATCTTGGTGCCATGATCAACATAATCTGTACTCATACACCCTATTCCATGAGATCAGATAGTGATTTGCAGCTTGAGGATAATGGACTCATGAAATTTGCATAATCTTTACACAAGGGGGATAAGAAAGAAACAACAGACCAAATCCACAAATAGTATGTGACATTTCAGTAACATTGTTACCATCATCAGACAAAATTAATGAATGAACAAAGTTTCTAGTTTCTAATCTATAATCCAAATTAGACCTTATCGTCTCACCAAAAAAAAAAGGGGGGGATTTTCTGATAATCAAACACACAAACCTATATTTAATATAGAACTTTAGGTAATAAGATCAAATCCAAATATATAAATGGTGTGTGACGTTTCAGTAACAGCGTTGTTACCATCTTCAGACAAAAGTACTGAATGAGAAATTTTACCAAACAGCATGTTTTAAATAGTTACTGTTATCAAGTGTGTAAACAAGATAACAGATAAGAAAAAGATAGTTTTCTGCGAAACACAGAATATTATTCTTTATTATTCTAAAGATGGTAACAATGCTGTTACCGAAACGTCACATACTATTTATTTATTTGGATTTGGTCTTATTACCTTGTGTTTATAATCTATAATCCAAATTGTGCCTTATCATTAATATAGAACTTTGTTGCTCTCAAGGCAACTACTGAGCTAAAAAAAGAAACTACATGCTAATTGGCTAATGAACTCTGCAGTTAGGCTGATTAAGGGAATAAAATGGACACCATGTAAACATTAGGGAGAATAGATAAACAACAAGGTAAACATTAAAATGCTTGTGAAGAAGGTTACCAAAGTCAAATTTTACTGGGATCTGGCGGATAAATTAAGAAAATGGAATCCCCTGATATTGCAGCTAAATGTTGCTGATGGCTTGCGCCATCTGTCGTGCAAGCCATCAGTAACTCTTAGTTGCACGATCAGATGCCTTCTTCTTAATTAAAGTGTACGCTTTACTTACAGTAGAACCTTCTTTTAGTGGACACCTCTCTACAAAGGACAGTTTTCATTTACAAAATTACCATTTTTACTATTTAGTAACTCTCTGGGTGAACTCTCTCTTGAGCTCTAGTCTTCCCCAGCAGACACCATCAAAAGTCTCAAGCTTTACAAGCTTGATACCTTAATATGATTGAGTAGAGATAAGAAAGAAGAAGAGACTCATCCCCAGCAGACACCATCAACAAGATTTACAAGCTTGATACCTTAATATGATTGAGTAGAGATAAGAAAGAAGAAGAGACTCATCCCCAGCAGACACCATCAACAAGCTTTACAAGCTTGATACCTTAATATGATTGAGTGGAGATAAGAAAGAAGAAGAGACTCATTCCCAGCAGACACCATCAACAAGACTTACAAGCTTGATACCTTAATATGATTGAGTGGAGATAAGAAAGAAGAAGAGACTCATTCCCAGCAGACACCATCAACAAGACTTACAAGCTTGATACCTTAATATGATTGAGTGGAGATAAGAAAGAAGAAGAGACTCATTCCCAGCAGACACCATCAACAAGATTTACAAGCTTGATACCTTAATATGATTGAGTGGAGATAAGAAAGAAGAAGAAGTAGCAACTCTCTGGTAAGAAGACACCTCTCCCTAAAGGACACTTTGGCTCTACAAATAGGTGTTGTCCTTTACAGGGAGGTTGTTTTACCGTATGTTGCACCATATGTCATGCAAGCCATCAACAACTTTTAGTTGCAAGATCAGGAGATGCCTTCTTCTTCTTCTTTCTTATCTCCACTCAATCATATCAGGGTATCAAGCTTGTAGAGCTTGTTGATGGTGTCTGCCGGGGAAGAGTAGAGTTCATCAATGGATGAGTCAATACAGTCAATAATGTGTTTTGGGGTTGCAGGTTGACACTTAGTACATAGTATTAGTACAAAGTGGGCCTTTTTCTTAATTAAAGTGTATGTTTTATATACAGTAGAACCTCCCTTTAATGGACACCTCTCCACAAAGGACAGTTTTCCTTTACAAAATTACCATTTTTACTATTTAGTAACTCTCCGGTAAGAAGACATCTCTCTCTAAAGGACACTTTGGCTCTACAATTAGGTGTTGTCATTTACAGAGAGGTCTACTGTATTGAAAAAAATATATATTTTCTAAATGTTATTCTTTTTAAACACAAGGTAATAAGACCAAATCCAAATAAATAGTGTGTGACGTTTCAGTAACAGTGTTCAGTAACAACGTTACACACTATTTATATAGATTTGGTCTTATTACCTTTTGTTTATAATCTATAATCCATATTGTGCCTTATCATTAATCCTTTTTTTGATTCTTTGAAATCTTTCCATTGTTTATTAAATTATTATTTTAATATTAAGAAAAACAATGGCTTTGTCTTTTTTTTTTTTTAATTTAAATCTACCAAACGTTGTAGTACAAATTATTTACGTTTGGCAGTTTTTTTTTAATGAAAATTGTGACTAAATTGATAATGAATTATAATTGTCTCTTTTGCTATAGCATAATAAGAAATCAGTACTAATGAGATACATTAAATGTTATAAAATTAATGTTATGACAGAGTTATATAAATCTTTAATTAAAAAGGCATATATTGGATCAAAATATCATTTATTTTACCAATATTTCAGTTGGCTGAATGCCAACCTTTATCAGGTTATTATAACATATCAAAGAGTTATGTGTATTTAGTATAAAATTATTAGAAAAATATAATTAATTTATAAAATATGAAATGTACTTATGTATTTTAAATAATAGTATTTGATATTTTAATATAGAAATGTACATATTTTGATAAGTTCAATACATTTATAATGCTCAACAATTTCATTGACCTTTAAAAATAGTAATGGCAAAAATCATATACTATGAAAATGAAAAGCCTGATTATAAATATTTTAAAAACATTTAGGCTTAGTTATTAATAAGTAAATAAATATGTATATATAATAGTTTTAATGAAATTTTACTATGTGTAATAATCAAAATTCTTTTATTGATAAAAGTTTTTTTTTAATCAATTCTCTAATAAAAAATTAGCCTTGATAAACTTTCCATTAAACTTTTCATATTTATTTGTTTGTTGATGTTCTTTTCTCTAAATATTATTAAAAGCTAGAACCATGTATGGGAAATGGTTTTGATTTAGTGTCCAATATCAAAAGTACTTTTTAAAAAATTCAAATATATCATCTATTCTAAATATATATTTTTACAAAGAGTTTTAAACCAACACATTATTTTTAAAAGGTCGCAAATTGTTTTAATAATATTATTTTTAAAAGATATGATTATCTTTCTCGCTGACATTTAAAATGATGAATTATTCGGCTTAATTGTATAAAAATATTTGATTTTTTTGCCTAACATAGATATATTGTATGCTGGTTAAGAATGGTAGTTTCGATTTTAATGATAAACAGCGATAACTTTGCAAAACATGGATGAAAGGCTACACCTTTTTCTGAGAATGTTAATATGCTAAACAATGCTTTAATAAATAAATGTATTGTGCTTAAACAATGAACATAAGTTTGTCCATTTTTAATAAAAGTAAGGCTTACCAAAATATAAGTAGCAATAGTTTTAACTAAAGGTGTAAACAAAACCTTTCAATCTATTATTCATGTTACGTTTAACAAGAAATCAATGGAAACTAAGCCGGTCAACTTAGCTTGAAAACCAAATTTATTAAAATAAAAATAATAATATATAAAAATAATTCAGGGTTCTATTTAATTTTTTAATTAAATTTATAAAAGCATAAAAAGTTCTTTAACATATATTGAACAATATTATAAAAAAGTTATAGCTTAATTATTCTAAAATTAAAATATTTTCAAAATTTATAAACTATATATTTTTTTATATATTTTTGATTATCTGATTTTTTAAATTCTGAAATAAAATATATTTAAAATAAATGAATATCGATATTATTTGATAAAATCTATTTTTGAAGCATTATTTTATTACATAGAAGCTTTAAAATATCTAAATAAAAGTAAAACTATGTGAAAATTTTTATAGTTTCAGATTACTTTATCCACCCTGTAAAAGGAAGATGGATCCACAACAATGTGGCACTAAAAATCTACACAATTTTCGTAACACGATTATGTGTAGAGAGTGTAATTACTAAATGTTAGTGATGCGTTCCCTGGTTTGGATAGATGAAAAGGGAGGATACACGATGTGACTTATTAAAGTTTCCTTACTTAAGTATATATATATATATAGCAATTTAGGCCAACAACCCCATGTATATAACCCGCAGCTAGACCTTAATGTTGTATAATAGAAGCACAGCTGTCAATGATACACTTTGTGAAATTAAGGTGTGGGGGGTAGTACCATAAAGCAAAAGGAATGAAATATGTATGAGAGGAAACAAGAAAATTTCTCTAGATATTTATTTAAATAAATTAAAATTTGGGAACATGTCTATACTGACGAGATATGCTATTTACATAGTAAAAATTTAGATAGAGGTGACCTGAAGTTACTTTATAGCCCTTTAGGGCCCATGCGAAATCTAGGTTGGTTACTACACAAAAAAAGGGGGGGCGCTAAGTCATAATGACAAATGGCTTACCTTTTCTCGAAAGTGCCGGCAAAGGTCTGGTCTCCCGTCTGAAAACTGTCCTCTCACTGAGCGACTCCGATTCCATCTGCCTTTTGGCCAAGAAACCCTCTTTTATTCATGTCTCTCTCCGTTTTCATTCGCTGAAAGAAACACCAATCAAAATGGCCAACGGCTCCAGTATACAATTTCATCGACGCCCCAGGCCTCTCCCATCAAAATAGAACATATAGTATTACCAAAACAAAAAAAAATCTAAAGAGAGAAACAGCCACGGCCCTAGTGTAAAATTTCAGACGCCAGGCCCCCCCCTCCACATGGATTGAAATACTATCCTCCCTTTTTCTCGGGACGGTATATATATATCGCCCCCCTCCGTCTTAGCTAAAAATCGACACAGGCCCCTTTTCACTTGAACTGTAATATAACGCTTTCCTTTCTCGGGAAGGATATTTTATAAGGTTCAGTCTTTTAGAGATCTTCCTTCTCCATTTTTTTTTCTGGTCACCTTTACCTAAATTTTTGGTGAGGGGAATATATGTACATATGGAACAACAGCTTCCAGCGCGGATGTCTCTGGATGTCACTGGTGTCTTCTTCACCAGGCATCAGCTTTCGGCATGGAAGTCTGGTGTCATCAATTGTCTAGGTTTCTGGGCAAAAAGTGGTCTGTAAGTCTATGTGGGAGGGAAGCCATGTATCCATTTGATTTGATTATACATACGCCTTCTGTTGGGGTATGGTTTCAAAAAAACGTGTCCCAACAATCCTCCCCCTGCCAAGTAATGGACAAATGCGTTTGTGCTACTCATTATTCATCTGCCTTTTATCAGTTACTATGAAAGCAGGCCCATTTCTAGCAAAAGGCATTTTCCATTACTAGGTGAAGCCAGATGTACCGAAACCTATAGGGAAGATAAGGCTAGTCAAAATGATGGTATGCCATTCTAGATGTTTATTATTCCGAACATTAGTGGGCATTGCGCATCCTGGCAAAGGGGTTTTTTATGTGTTATTATTCTGTCAGCACACTGTTATCAACATAGGTTATGGGGGACAGTCATATCATATGTATGGAAGTAAGCAAGGTTATCTGTCTTACCATTCATGGGTATATATACCACCCTTCCACTTTCTTCTTTGGCCTTGAGGAGTAGGCCTTCCTTGTGGTAAGTCCTCTCAACCCCATCCTTGCCTCTTGGGGTGCTGGATTCATTGCTACCTTCTTTCTGTTAACAATACAGTTAGAACATTTCCCTATTACATATTATATATAAAAAAAATTGGGCGCCAAGAAGTCGTTTAGAAATAACTGACTAGTCCAACTCCTAAAACATGCCAGCATCTTTATTTAAGTACCAATCAATACATTCGTCTGGTATAGTTATACATATACAATCAAGGAAAGGATAATTATAGTTAGCTGAAAGAAATATCTTGGTATATAATAATTAGCCTATGACATGATGACTTTTGCTAAATTAAAAAAATTACAGAAACAAATCGTGAAAGTAATTATTAAATAAGGCACGAAATATGTAATGATAAAATGAATCCTTCCATGTTATATGATGAGTATAATATATATATTGAAGTAAACATATCATGTAGATAGTGATTAAATATGTTAAGATATAAGTGATAAAAATCATCCCATGATAGATGACAAAAGAAACTACTACAAGATTATATATGGTGACAAAATATATATAATTAAATATTTAATATAAATATTAATATCATGAATATCAAAATAAAATTGTTGAAATGAATAGTATACGACTATAATATAATATATATGACATAAAAATAATAACATATTGAATAAGAAAATATATTTGTGCGCTGAGGGTTCAAGGTTTAGTATCTCAGTTAAGTTTTCAATCTTATTCAGTCTGGAATCACGAGTTGGTCACTGGGTAATATTCGTCTATCCCGATCCTACTGGAGGGTGTGTTTTCTCTTATGTGTTAGATTCCTCTGTTACAATACTCTCAACCCAGGTGGGAACGTCATTTAGAATCTTGGTCAAATGGAACATAGCCCAGACCTCTATTAAACTACACAGTCCATTTAAATTTAGGGTGACAACCGTATGAAGAAAGCTCTCTGTTTGACAGAGAAACTAATCAACTTCTCCCATTTTGTTTGTGACTCCGTTTACCTTGTCTCTGGGGTGTGTACAGTTCAGCTACCTCCCCCTTCCAAGAAATTCATATTACTTTCATCTACCAATATACTCCCTATTCATTGACCTGAACCCTATAAATCTACATCTTATAAATTTGAATTTTATCAATCTGAAATTTTGGTTCTTTTACAAATTCCTTCAGAATTCTACTCCCTGTATAACTGCTCTTAATCCTACTGTCCTCAATACAACACTTCTAAAACTTTGACTCATTGGCTCGTTCTGGCGTCTCTTTCGCGGTCCTTATAGTTAACTAATACCTTAAAATCTTATCCTATCATGGAACGAGTCTAAACTCGTTGAAGGTCTTAATAATTACTTATTCTGTCTCTCGAATCGGTCTTATGCTCGAATTCATTCCAACAAAACGTATGGCAGGGCGAATCCTTTATTAGAAGAAACTTCCGCTAGCTATGGGGGATCAAACTGGTACCAAAAAAATTCAATAGACGGAAACTACTTCGTCTAGAATAACTGGGCAATCTCTGCCTACATGCTATTCTTACAGGACCTCCCGTCTGAAACACCCTCGCTCCAGCCACGCTAAAATCGTCGAAACTACGGTGTCAGATCGGTTACCCAAGGTCGCGCCGTTATACCCCAGGCTATACGGCATGGCTAAAACAAATCCCCCATCCTGCATAAAATTCAATCTATACCTCTTCGCTTCCTCTTGCGAGGAGGAGATGAGTGGGCTGTCGGCTTGATCCCTGCCTTCCACTATCTCCAAGTCTGAGGGTCGGGATAGGGATCATTTATCCACAATCCTTAGAATTCAAGCTAAACTAAGATAAAAGAAAATCAAAGGAAAATTATACCCCCTAACGAGGGACCTAACAAAAGGGAGCGAATATTTCTAACTAGATAGAGTTGTAGTTGTCCTGTGAGGCTTCCGATCCTAACAAATAAAGAAATCAAAATTAAAAAAAAATTGAACCTATTAATTCCCTACACTATTCTAATATACCTTTGGTCTAACAGTATAATTGTTTCTATCCTTGGACACATTCACTAAGATTTCCCATTCATTCAATTTCATTCGCATCTTGCACATAAACTAAAGCTAGAAACTACTATAAAAGCCAAAGCACTTCAATCGTCAATGGTAACATTTACTCTAACTATTACTAATCTCCAGGACTAAATGTGAAATCAAATAAAATAATAAAATTAAAACAAATTGGGAACTAAAGCCCTAGGTTACTCAAAAGAAAATGCCTCTGTACAAGCTCTACAGGGTGTACCAGGTAAATTGGGACTAACTTTGACAGTCCATAAAAAAAAAACTACTTGAGATTAAAAACTTGTTTTTTTTTTCATTGCGTAGCCATATTCATGTAAAATGCAACAGTACATGTGTGCGCAGTGTAGTGATGAAGAGTAACCGAGAATTTGAAAATCGAGCTGCCATCATCGTTGCTCTGCGCGCCGGAAGGAGCCCCAAAGAGATAGTGGATTTTCTTAAGTTGCCCAAAACCACTATTTATCGTGTCAAGAAGCAGTTTGATGAGGCCGACAGTAACAAAGAGGGGATAGCTACAAGGAAAAAGCACTCGCGTCGATCGGACAGGGTAAGAGGCGAAGAATTTGTCAAAAATGTCAAGGAGAAGATTGATGGAAACCCTGGGAAGAGCATGAGGGCCATAGCCAAGGAAATGGACGTTGGCTCTATGACAATTGTCAGAACTATCCATGGGGACCTTGGTCTCAAGTCTTATGCCCTTCGGAAAGGTCAGTTGCTGACTGAGAATATGAAGAATAACAGAAAAGGAAAGGCTGCTGCCCTCCTCAACAACCTGAAACACGACTCTTTTGGCATGCTAAGGTTCTTCTCTGACGAAAAGAACTTTGACGTGGACCAAAAGGTAAATCCCAGGAATGATCTCTGGATCTGTAAAGACCCCTCAGAGATACCTGTCGTGATGCACACGAAATTTCCTGCCTCCGTAATGGTCCTTTTCGTTATCAGCAGTGAAGGTGATGTCATGCCTCCCCATTTCTTTGAGAAGGGCCTTAGGATGAACGCTGACACCTACATCAATGTTCTGGAGACCGTTGTGAAGCCTTGGATGGACATGGTGGCCGAAGGAAGGAAGTATGTCTTCCAAAAGGACTCGGCTTCAGCCCATAAGGCAAAAAAGACACAATCGTGGCTGACACTTAACGTCCCTAGTCACTGGGGTCCTGATATTTGGCCCCCTAATTCTCCAGATTGCAATCCCCTCGACTACTATGTATGGGGCGTTGTTGAGAGAGATGTCAACAAAGCTCCTCATACCACCATCCAGTCTGTCAAGAAAGCAGTTCACACGGTAATGACCCAAATGGACAAGGTCATCGTCGCCAAGGCCTGTGCTTCATTTCCTCACTCGCCTCGAGACTGTTGTAGCTAATAATGGAAACTACATTGAATAAATAAAAACTATATCCTTTTATCTACTACTGTGTCAAATTTCATTCGGATATTTTTATTTTTATTTGCAAAAAATTTCAGTTAAAATACCATTGTTGAAATTCCCAATTTACCTGGTACACCCTGTATATATACTAATACTTTATACTCGATAAATGATTGTTAATAAAATGGTTAACAATTCTAAATAATCTGAAAGCTAACCTACCTAAAAAAAATGTAATTTCAAAAACTGCCCTTGCTTTGACACTAAGTGACTATTCACGACAATTCTATAAAGACACACACAAATTATAATGGCGAATAAAGGACCATTAAACGTGACACCTCATAAAAGCGGAATTGAGTCACTCCCCTAGCCACCGTGGGTGAAGTCACTTTCTTCCTACTTCATCTTGCGTCTGTCCCCTTTGCAGTAGTCCGAGCTCAACACTCTATTGAAAGATGGATTTATAGGGTTTACGATTCACTACCCAACACTAACATTCTCAAGTGCTTTCCGAGGATCGACTACGGTCTGGGCCTACTTAACTTCTACCCCTGGCTTAGGGTCCCTATACTTCACAACTTTACTCTGAAAGATTGACCTTTCATGTCCTCATTAGAAACCTATTTCAAAGCTACTACCTGAAGGCCAGGGATTATAGGGTTTCTGAATTACCCAACACAAGCCATAGGATGCCTATTAGGTTCGTTGTTTTAGACATAGCCCCCCTCTAAGTTGTGATTTCCTACACCTTCCTTCACCTATTACTCCTGATAATAACTAAAATTTCAGATTTACACTAAATAGTTAATTCACAATGGTATACATCATTCTCATTGGTCTTTGAAACTCGGGTTTTACCAAGAAATAGTTTGTATAAAAAAAAAGGAATCCTAATGAAGTTCTACTTTAAAAAAAAAAAAGGTTTTTAAATGAAAAAAAAAAAAAAGGTTGAAATCTCTAAACTTCTCATTCTATCGAGCTGATTCTCCGTACACACTCCAAAATCCTAGTTAGTGGCGACAGTCTAAGCAGAATTTACACTGTGTGGGCCTTTTCACCCTTGTAGACCTGCGTAAAGTTAAACTGTTCACACTAACTCTGTCAACTTCCCCTCGTCTCATTACTTCTGAGTTCGCTCTGGTTGTCACCCCTTGTGGAACCACTACATTAACGGACCTATTAGGGAGATAAGCTGGACCTGTAAGATGAATCCAATGATCTTCATCACTGGAACCTTGACTTGAATTACCATCACTAGTTTCCTCCTCCTCTGTGGGGAAAATCCTAATTGGTATATGGTATTATTTTAACCTATCTATATGGTATTTATCCAAATTCCCAGTTTCTAGATTCTTCAAGAGATATACAGTATCACCAGCTTTTCTTAGTACCTCATATGGACCCCCATACCTTGGCTCAAATTTGTGACGCCCCTTCGTCTCATGCATTCTCTCCACTAGGACTATGTCCCCGTTATTGAAAGTTCTCAGCCTTTTGTTTTCGAACTTAATCCTAGCTTCTTCCTGTTCATTCAAGTAGGTTTGCCTTACCACCTCTCTTATCTTCTCGACCTCCTCTGTTAGTTCCCGCTCGTAGAAGGCTGCCGTTTGAGCAATCAAATCTTCGCTTACAGGACTTTGTCCCGCTTCCTGAAAAGGTTGCGGAAGCCTCAGCTCATGTCCGAAGACGAGTTTCGCTGGCGTAAATCCTGTACTAGAATGTTCAGTGGTTCTGATAGCTAAAGCTACCATGGGTAGGATGTCATCCCAATTAGAACTTGCCTCACACCTACGCAAAGATTCAATTACTGTTCTGTTGAGCCTTTCTACAGCGCCATTACTTTGAGGTCTCCAAGCAGTGGTGTTCACTGCACTTACCCCCATGGCCTTGCAAATCCCTTTAAAAATACAGCTAATGAATGCCGAACCCCGGTCCGAAAGTATAGTTTTCGGTACTCCAAAGATAGTAATTACGCTTTCCAACAGCGCTTTAACCACTGTACTGGCACACTGGTCTCTTGTAGGTATTAAAATAGGGAATTTGGTAAATAAATCGACTATGGTCAGGATGCTAGAATGTCCTCTGGAAGTCTTCTCTAAGGGTCCTATGAAGTCTAGAGCAAGATGCTCAAATGGTTTTCCAGGCCTGAAGTGGGGAGCATTACCAGCCTTGGTTACACCTTGATTTGAGAGCTGGCAACCCTCGCATCTGTATATATAGTTTCGGACCTGTGTCCTCATACCCGGCCAATAATAATCGTCCTTCAGCCTTCTCATTACCTTCTTGACCCCAAAATGACCTCCCGTCGGAACGTCGTGGTGATATTTAATCACCATCTCCCTAATGTCTGACGGAACCACCTTCACCCAGATACCCCCACTGTTCTTAGACACAAGGTAACCCTCGTGCATTTTATAATCCTTATTTTTATAAGTTACAGTCTCGGTAGACCGTCTGTCACCTATTAGTTTCAATAAGGGGGCCCATTTCTTGTCCTTAAGCAAACCTTCCACGTCCGATCACTATCTATCAAGGGGGGCCCACGATTTTTAATTACTGCGGCCACAACTCTCTTATCTCGTGATGGTTCAGGATCATCCTCACACGGGAACCTACTGAGGAAGTCGGCTACCGTGTTTTCTTTCCCCGGGACATACACAAATGTCACATTGAAGTCTTGGATGATCTCTGCCCATCTAGACAATCGAGCGTTCTTATAATCAGACCCCTTGTTATAAGTGATCGGTTTGTGATCGGTATGCACCTCAACCTTACTGCCCGCCAGGAGGTGTTTAAAGTGCTGCAGAGACAACACTACGGCATAAGCCTCCTTTTCGATTGTGGAATAGCGAGTTTCGGGGCCGATCAACCGTTTGCTATAGTAA
>CP092874.1:86749965-86794896 GCA_030710605.1 Cordylochernes scorpioides
CCGGTACAATTTGACTTTGGTAACCTTCTTCACGAGCATTTTAATGTTTACATTGTTGTTTATCTATTCTCCCTAATGTTTATATGGTGTCCATTTTATTCCCTTAATCAGCCTAACTGCAGAGTTCATTAGCCAATTAGCATGTAGTTTCTTTTTCAGCTCAGTAGTTGCCTTGAGAGCAACAAAGTTCTATATTAATGATAAGGCACAATTTAGATTATAGATTATAAACACAAGGTAATAAGACCAAATCCAAATAAATAAATAGTGTGTGACGTTTCGGTAACAGGGTTGTTACCATCTTCAGAATAATAAGAATAATATTCTGTGTTTCGCAGAAAACTATCTTTTTCTTATCTGTTATCTTGTTTACACACTTGATAACAGTAACTATTTAAAACATGCTGTTTGGTAAAATTTCTCATTCAGTACTTTTGTCTGAAGATAGTAACAATGCTGTTACCGAAACGTCGCACACTATTTATTTATTTGGATTTGGTCTTATTACCTAAATTTGTGTGTTTGATTATCAGAATTTCCCTTTTTTTTTGGTATTAA
The DNA here is from genome assembly GCA_030710605.1 of Cordylochernes scorpioides. Classification (NCBI taxonomy): domain Eukaryota; kingdom Metazoa; phylum Arthropoda; class Arachnida; order Pseudoscorpiones; family Chernetidae; genus Cordylochernes; species Cordylochernes scorpioides. The sequence continues at coordinate 86,750,524 of CP092874.1, forward strand.
GATAAGGTCTAATTTGGATTATAGATTAGAAACTAGAAACTTTGTTGAGTCGTTTATTTTGTCTGATGATGGTAACAATATTACTGAAATGTCACATACTATTTGTGGATTTGGTCTGTTCTTTCTTTCTTATCCCCCTTGTGTAAAGATTATACAAATTTCATGAGTCCATTATCCTCAAGCTGCAAATCACTATCTGATCTCATGGAATAGGGTGTATGAGTACAGATTATGTTGATCATGGCACCCTGATCCAGGCACACTTTGGTGCAAGTCTGACTTTGCCTGTGGATATGTTTAGGATGTAATTAACTTATCTTAAAGGCATCTTTCGATTGTGCAATTAAAAGCAATGGCTTGCGACATCTATCCGAATAAATATCGACTATTTGTTGATTTTTAATTATTCCAGAATTATCCAATTCTTGACTAATCAAGAAAAGCATAAGAAAGATGTGTTTCAGGTTGTTTGCCCCTCATCAGCGTGGTGCAAGCAGTACCTCAACGACCACAGCTTGCACTACGCTGACGGGGGTCAACAGCCCGAAATGTGTACGTGGTTAATAGGACCTTGTAATATGTACAAGGTAATAAGACCAAATAAATAAATAGTGTGTGATGTTTCGGTAACAGCGTTGTTACCATCTTCAGACAAAAGTACTGAATGTACTTTCACTGTTTCACATATACTGAATTTCAGTACTTTTGTATGAAGATGGTAACAACGCTGTTACCGAAATGTCACACACTATTTATTTATTTGATTTTGGTCTTATATTACCCTGTGTTTATGATCTATAATCCAAATTGTGCCTTTATGGTTAACTTTTTTTTTTGATTAATCAAGAATTAGGTATTTGGGGTTAATTCTGGAATAATTAAAAATCAATGATTAGTTGATATTTATTCTGAAAGATGGCGCAAGCCATCAGCAACTTTTAGCTGCACAATCAGGAAATGCACATTTTTCTTAATTTTATCCACCTAATCCCAGTACAATTTCACTTTAGTATTCACAAGGTAATAAGACCAAATACAAATAAATAGTGTGTGACATTTCAGTAACAGTATTGTTACCATCTTCAGACAAAAGTACTGAGTGTAGATGGAATTTTTTTTTTGCCGGGAGGATAGTGATCTTAAAAGACAAATTTTATTTTAACGGGAGAGGCGACCTTTGTCTTTTTAAAAGTACTGAATGTTCAGCTCATAGGAAGAATAACTTCTTAAGTCCATTGAAGTTTATCAAAATGATAAGGTACAATTTGGATTATAGATTAGGAACACGAGGTAATAAGACCAAATTATTTATTTATTTGTTCTTATTACCTAGTGTCTTCTTCTTCTTTCTTATCTCCACTCATTTATATTAGGGTAACAAGTTGTGACCTTGATAGTGTCTGTTTGACAAGCATCATGACTGGGTGAAGTAGAATGCGTCTGCCTTTGTCATTAAGACTGGGAGCACTACTCAGTGGCAGGCCGACTTAGCTCCAAAAGAAATGGCCGCCTCTGACATGAGGAACAGACGCCATGTGCAGCCACTCCTAACATGGAGTACAAACGCTGCTCATCCTGTATTCCTGGATTAGGAGCCCTTACAGGGTACTATCAGCCGGGCCAGCTGAGCTCAGGTTTTTTAGCTAGATTGTTACTGCTCCCCCTCCTCCTTTTTCATCCAGGCTTGGGACCAGCAAAGGCGGAGTTACCTAGTGTCTTAAATCTCCTAATTTGCCTTTGAGAATAAAATAAATAAAATGGCCACTATGGCAGATTCTGAAGATACCATGAATCCAATGTTGATTTCATTCAATCAAAGCCTGCCCTAGAGCTGTGAGGAACTCTGAACCCTGGTTTCTAAATTGGTAGTGTGGCTTTGTTGTCACCAACTCTGATCTGTAAGTTGGCAAAGATGGACAATGTAATGACTTCTATTTTGACGGGAAAAGTGATGTTTTTTTAAATAAGCCTTCAAATGTGTTGGTGTAATATTTGGATTTGGTCTTACAGTAGAACCTCCCTGTAAAGGACAACACCTATTTGCAGCACCAAAGTGTCCTTTAGGGAGAGATGTCCTCTTACCAGAGAGTTGCTAATTTGTAAAATGATAATTATCTAAATAAAAACTGTCCTTTATAGAAAGGTTTCCTCTAGCGCAAGTGTCCTCTCATGGAGGTTCTACTGTATTATCTTGTGTTTCTAATCCAAATGGTGCCATATCAATGTGTTGGTGTAATAAAATCACATTCTAAGGCTGCTGCTCAAATTTACAGTAAGGAATTCAACTCTTGCCATAATACAAAGATTTAAAACAAAGCTCAACGGACTACAGAAAACAGTGTTTAATGAGGGATTCGATCCTGAGTGGTAGCAATCAAAAATCAATGGTTTAGATCACACTTCCAACAACCCCCATAGCATTCTATATGCAGTTACGAGCGTCATTCTTCGTCGCCTCTGTCACGGTTTGCTTTTTTTTTTGGAATGGCGCCCTCCTATTGGTCGGCTACGATCACGCCACCTTTGCCCCCCCCCCCCCCCCCCCCCATCATTTGGTGCCGCAAATGCGCGAGACACTTCTGTCACAGTTTGCTTTTGGTTCAGTGGTAGAATGCTCGCCTGCCACGCGGGCGCCCCGGGTTCGATTCCCGGCCGATGCATTTTTTTTTTTACAATTTTTAAAACTCATTTATATATTATAGTAGCAGGCGCCCCGGGTTCGATTCCCGGCCGATGCATTTTTTTTTTTTACAATTTTTAAAACTCATTTATATATATTATACAAGAATGACATCCACGGCGCCAATATATAATTGTAAATAATAGTATTTTAATAAAAGCATTTAATCGGGTAAATCCCCGGGCGTTGCCCGGGTCATTCGGCTAGTTTATAATATGATGTATTAACATGCCATCTGTTATAGGAAATTGACACTATTTTGGACACACCTATGATTCTTTCTCAAAATTTTCTACTGCCCTTACTGCAATGATAATGGAGCCCTCCCATTATAATTTATCATATCAGTAAGGTGAGTAGAAAATTGTTTAATTTTAAGAAAGATTCATATGTGTCTCTTCTTCTTCTTTCTTATCTCCATTCAATCATATTACATTATCAAGCTTGTAAAGTTGACAACCATCATGATTGGGTGAAGTAGAATGCCTTTGTCATTAAGACTGGGAGCACTACTCAGTGGCAGGCCGACTTAGCTCCAAAAGAAATGGCCGCCTCTGACATGAGGAACAGACGCCATGTGCAGCCACTCCTAACATGAAGTACAAATGCTGCTCATCCTGTATCCCTGGATTAGGAGACCTTACAGGGCACTATCAGCCGGGCCAGCTGAGCCTAGGTGTTTTAGAAAGCTTGTTACTGCTCCCCTTCCTCCTTTTTCTTCCGGGCTTGGAACTGGCAAAGGCGGAGTTACCTAGTGTCTTAAATAGTTTCAGTTTCTTTTTCAGCATTGAAAAACTTGTCAAGAAAAAGTTTTCAAAATTTAAGCTAGAAATCAGCAATAGCTTATATGACAATTCTCTTCTCCAATCACCATATTATATGTTTTTTAGCCGGGACATGGTGTCTAAAAGTTTGGCACAGATCAGATACCAGGCTTCTGATTGGCTGACGCAGAAGATGTAAACAAACACATGATTGGCTGTTGTTATCTGTGGGATAGGGTTTTTTTTATCGATAAAATATCTTTTATCTTTTAACAGTTTTCAACTCTCTATCTCTTTAAAATAGTTAAACCTTTAAACAAGGTTTTCTAATGGGAAAAATATGTACTGTATTTAGGTATACTGTCGAACCTCCCTGTAAAGGACACCTAGTTGCAGAGCCATTGTGTCATTTAGGGAGAGGTGTCCTCTTACCGGAGAGTTGCTAAATAGTAAAAAAAGGTAAATTTTCAATGAAAACTGTCTTTTGTAGAGAGGTGTCCTCTTACTGGAGAGTTGCTAAATAGCAAAAATGGTAAATTTTCAATGAAAACTGTCTTTTGTAGAGAGTTGTCCTCTTACTGGAGAGTTGCTAAATAGTAAAAATGGTAAATTTTCAATGAAAACTGTCTTTTGTAGAGAGTTATCCTCTTACTGGAGAGTTGCTAAATAGTAAAAATGTTAATTTTGTAATGACAACTATCCTTTGTAGAGAGATATAAGAGTGGCCGCAGGGGCTTCTGAAAAGAGGAACTTGTGACATGAAACCAATGAAAGAAAATTCTGAATAAAATTGTAATAAGAATTTTGATGACAAATAATAAATACCTTAGTCATCACAAAAAGTGTAAAAAATGTGAAAAGCTAAAGATAAAAAGTATAACTTATCAATTTAAGTTCATTTTGGTCCATTTTCGCATAATTCCAAGCTGGGAAACCATTGTTTAAAATGCCTCTATTATAAACTTTGGATGCTACATTGTATATTTCTTGATTTCTCAAGAAGCCTCTGGGACCAAAACATTTTTGGTTATAGAGGTACAGTCTGCACCACGTTGACGAGGGCCAACAGCCTGAAATGAATTCGTGGACAACTTTTCTTGATTTAACAAGAAAATAGGTTGGCCAAATATCAGGGAACAGGTTAAATCAATGTTTAGTTGATTTCTATTCCATTAGATGGCGCTTTGCTATCTAAAAAGCACATGTGCTCCTGGTCAGGATATACCTTTTTCAATTTTAATTCCCAACACCTGACTTTTTTTTATTATTTTATTTTTTATTTTTTTCACATAAATATATATATGTTAGGAAAAGCAGAATAGATATAAATGGATTTATTTTTTTAAGTTTACAATTTAAAAAAAAAAATAAAGAGAAAGCAAAAGTCTTTGTTTGTCATCTTAAACACACGTCTTTTTTCTGCACTTCTTGCTTATTACCTGCTTCTTTTTAATCATATCCTACAAATATATATATATGTTATATAAAAATATTATTTTATTTAAAATTATATTTCATAGATTCAAATACTCTGTTAAATTGACTGCCAGAGGTCATGCTTCCCCTATAAAAACTCATTGTTGTTGTTTCCCGTTTGCCGGCTCAAACTTTTGTACATTATGTAAATAGGTTTTTCATCTTTTTATTCATCAAAGGCATACCTTTCTCAAATTATGTTTTCTATATTCCATAAGCTCAACAATGGATATTTTTGATAACTAATTTCATTTAATTATTGCCATGACTGCAGAACAATATCACATACTCATGGATTCCGGGATCAAGCAAATGACCAATAATTCCTCTACAAGCAATTAATCTCATAACAACAGAAATCTCATTTTAAAAATAAAATATATATAATAGAAGACCCTTTAATATGCAGTCAAACCTCTGTAAAAACCTTACCTTATAACCTGGTTCAAAATCACATTAATAGGTACCGCTCAGCAAGAGCAACCTAGTTCATGATAATTGAAACAGTGAATAATATATGTGAAGGTTATTCACATATTAAACAAAATTTAAACGCGGGATTCAATCCCGGTTCATGACTGTCGGGAATCGAGGGGGTTACCCACTCGTCCACGATTCCCTTATAACAAACCTGAAATAATCCCCATTTTTTTTATATAATACAGTAAAACCTTATCTATAGTTTTATTATATGTTTCTAATTAAAATACTAGGCTTTTTTATAAAACAAACTTTTAAATTTTGATATTCATTTATATTTTTAGAACAGTAAAATCTTGAGCATGTTTTCAGTTCATAGATCCTGATTTCAAATAAAAAATTGGTGCCAGACCAAATCGAGATAGTGTATGGTGTTTCGATAACAGCATTGTTACCATAATCAGACAAAATAATTTAAAGAACTTGCTATATTTTTTGCCATTTAGTCTTTTGTCTGATAATGGTAACAACGCTGTTGCCTAAACGCCACACACTATTCATTTGGATTTGGTCTTATTACCTTGTAGATCATTTTAACCATCTAACAGCATTAGATTATCTGATACAGTAGAAAACCTCCCTGTAAAGGAAACACCTAATAGCAGAGCCAAATTGTCCTTTAGGGAGAGATGTCCTCTTACTGGAGAGTTTCTATAGAGTACAAGGTAATAAGACCAAATCCAAATAAATAAATAGTGCCCGACATTGAGACGTTGAAGACTCTGTTACTGAAACATCACACACTATATATTTGGATTTGTTCTTATTACCTTGTGTTTATAATCTACTAGCCGAATGACCCAGGCAACGCCCAGGTTTTACCCGATTAAATGAAGAAAGAAGAAGAAGAGAAGAAATGTTTTTATTCAAATACTATTCATTACAATTATAAATTGGCGCCGTGGATGTCACTCTTGTGAAACGTCCCGCTCCAAACTTTGTGTCTGAGAAGCGATATTTTCATAGAAAGATGATCTGGCTTTTGTTTTATGCTCGAATGAATGTTTTTCTGTTAAAATTTTGTTCCTGCGTACAAAATAATGAACTGGTTTCACCCGTGGTCTCTGCTTTTTGGAATTTTTCCCGATATAATTTTGTATCTGATAATCAAACATGATACAGCAATATCGTCATTATCATTTTCTGACTGAAAATATATAGTTTTAATAATTGATTTATATATTTTTTAAAATAGCCTATCGTCTTCCCCGTATTTTTTTACCTATGTATGGAAATTTTGGTTTGAATTAGTGAACTACTGCAAATTTGTATACCGGACATACAAACAAACATACAAACATTCATTTTTATATATATAGATAATCCAAATTGTGCCTTACCATTTCTATAGTGTAAAAATGGTAATTTTGTAAATGAAAATTGTCCTATTTAGAGAGGTGTCCTCTAGCGCGAGTATCCTCTCATGGGGGTTCTACTCTATCATTCATCCATAGACATTCCTTGAAATCAAACCTTTTCAGCCAGGCTTTGACACAATGCACCTTCCTTCATTCTAAAGCCAATACCACAATACCTCAAGTTACATAAATATGCCACTTACTACAGCACCCAAGCTAACCTCAGTACACTCTTCAGAAAACCAATCACCAAAACTCCCAATCCCCTATCTAAATCAAATGCAAATCATTAGAACATCCATGAGAGGACACTCACGCTAGAGGACATCTCTCTATAAAGGACAGTTTTCATTTTAAAAATTACCAATTTTTACTATTTATCAACTCTCTGGTAAGAGGACCCTTCTTCCTAAAGAACACTTTGGTTCTGCAATTAGGTGTTTTCCTTTACAGGGAGGTTCTACTGTATATGCCTTTAAATGTAACCAATACAATGCCACATATGTAGGAGAAACCAGTAGGACAATAAAATTCCAGACTAACAACATGAGAGAAACATAAGATACAAAGACAATAGATCCTTTATTTATCAACACACCTGCACTACTGGACACACATTCAATCTCAAATATATAATAACCCATTACCACAACCTTTTTTTTTTGCTTATCTCCCTAGGTCACATGGTTCAGGCCATGATAATCATGGTGGGTAGAAGTTGGTGACTGCTTTTACTGTAAATGCACCTCATGTCTACACATGTGAAAAGCAGTTCGACTTGGAACTTACAAATGTGCCAGTGTCCTGTTTGGTTACTTGCACTAGATAGTGCGACTGGACTTTTTCAAGATTTCAGGGGCCATTGGAGTATATTTTTTTAAATCAGAAAAAAGTTGGCAATGCGGGAATCTAACCCGGGTCATAGCGGTCGAAAACTAAATTGTACCAATAGAAGAAATGACCTCCCCCTATCCATTATGACAATATTCCAAACCCTATTCCATAATTCTCAACAACATAAATTTCCGTTTCATTATAATTGATAGAATATAGTTATACTATTAACCTCTTTTTTTCAAAGGCAAAAATTTATTTCTTGTTCACGGAAAAAAAAGAAGCAAAAAATCATGTAATTGTAGATACCTCAATATAGTAGAACCTTCATGAGAGGACACTCCTGATAAAGGATACCTCTCCACAAAGGACGGTTTTCATTTGTAAAATTACCATTTTTACTATTTAGCAACTCTCTGGTAAGAGGAAACCCCTCTCTAAAGGACACTGGCTCTGCAATTAGGTGTTGTCCTTTACAGGGAGGTTCTACTGTGGCAGGGATGTAGGTTTCAGAGGGTTTATTATGGGGATTGATTCATCTTGGTGGGCCATGGTCACTAGGGACCGATCCATTGCTGGGTTCCAGGTCCAGTCCAGAGGGGTCATTGGGTCTTGGGATCCATAGAGTCACTTGTAGGGGTGTTGTTTGTAAAGTTTTCCATCAAGGCGTATTCTGATCAAGGAGCAAAAGATAACTGGTTCATTATCTCTCAAATGTTGCAGCATAAATGGTGGTCAACAGTCAAGTACAATTATACCTGTTATCTCTGTGTGGCTCTGGGATAAATAAAAGTAGAATTTCTAATTTAAGAATTAACAACAATTCACATGCTTCATCTGGTCGGCTACTTTCATGTTGAAACACAACAATAATATCCAGTCACATGCTTCATCTGGTCGGCTACTTTTATGCTGAAACACAACAATTTTATTACCTATTTTAAAGTTTTTCTTTTTAAAATAGTCTAAGGCAGTGATTCTCAACCTTTTTTTTGTTGCGGCATTATTTTAAAGATTTGAAAATTTGGCGGCACAATTTTAGAATTTCGCGGCACACTTTTGCTAACTTGAATGCAAGAAAATTCAAATTATGTATCAATATTTCTATGCAAAATATAAGTAATATACATCTCTAACATTCAATTTGCTAATTTCGTTATTTTAAAAAGTGAAAAAATGAAAAAGAAAAAAAGAAAAACCAATACAAACGTGAACATAATCATATGACTAAAATTCGGCGGCACATTTTTAGAATTTCGCGGCACACAAAATTACCGCGGCACATTGGTTGAGAATCACTGGTCTAAGGCATGCCCATGCAGGCACATACCAATTTCTTTTCTTTTGTAATTTCGATAAGGCACAATTTGGATTATAGATTATAAACACAAGGTAATAAGACCAAATAAATAGTGTGTGGCATATCGGTAACAGCGTTGTTGTTACTGAAACATGTCACACACTATTTATTTATAGATTCAGTACTTTTGTCTGATGATGGTTACAACGCTGTTACCAAAACTTCACACACTATTTATTTATAGATTCAGTACTTTTGTCTGATGATGGTTACAACGCTGTTACCAAAACTTCACACACTATTTATTTATAGATTCAGTACTTTTGTCTGATGATGGTAACAACGCTGTTACCAAAACTTCACACACTATTTATTTATAGATTCAGTACTTTTGTCTGATGATGGTTACAACGCTGTTACCAAAACTTCACACACTATTTATTTATAGATTCAGTACTTTTGTCTGATGATGGTCACAACGCTGTTACCAAAACTTCACACACTATTTATTTATAGATTCAGTACTTTTGTCTGATGATGGTTACAACGCTGTTACCAAAACTTCACACACTATTTATTTATAGATTCAGTACTTTTGTCTGATGATGGTTACAACGCTGTTACCAAAACTTCACACACTATTTATTTATAGATTCAGTACTTTTGTCTGATGATGGTTACAACGCTGTTACCAAAACTTCACACACTATTTATTTATAGATTCAGTACTTTTGTCTGATGATGGTTACAACGCTGTTACCAAAACTTCACACACTATTTATTTATTGGATCAGTACTTTTGTCTGATGATGGTAACAACGCTGTTACCAAAACTTCACACACTATTTATTTATAGATTCAGTACTTTTGTCTGATGATGGTAACAACGCTGTTACCAAAACTTCACACACTATTTATTTATTGGATCAGTACTTTTGTCTGATGATGGTAACAACGCTGTTACCAAAACTTCACACACTATTTATTTATAGATTCAGTACTTTTGTCTGATGATGGTAACAACGCTGTTACCAAAACTTCACACACTATTTATTTATTGGATCAGTACTTTTGTCTGATGATGGTAACAACGCTGTTACCAAAACTTCACACACTATTTATTTATAGATTCAGTACTTTTGTCTGATGATGGTTACAACGCTGTTACCAAAACTTCACACACTATTTATTTATTGGATCAGTACTTTTGTCTGATGATGGTAACAACGCTGTTACCAAAACTTCACACACTATTTATTTATAGATTCAGTACTTTTGTCTGATGATGGTTACAACGCTGTTACCAAAACTTCACACACTATTTATTTATAGATTCAGTACTTTTGTCTGATGATGGTAACAACGCTGTTACCAAAACTTCACACACTATTTATTTATTGGATCAGTACTTTTGTCTGATGATGGTAACAACGCTGTTACTGAAATGTCGCACACTATTTATTTATAGATTCAGTACTTTTGTCTGATGATGGTAACAACGCTGTTACCAAAACTTCACACACTATTTATTTATAGATTCAGTACTTTTGTCTGATGATGGTTACAACGCTGTTACCAAAACTTCACACACTATTTATTTATAGATTCAGTACTTTTGTCTGATGATGGTAACAACGCTGTTACCAAAACTTCACACACTATTTATTTATTGGATCAGTACTTTTGTCTGATGATGGTAACAACGCTGTTACTGAAATGTCGCACACTATTTATTTATAGATTCAGTACTTTTGTCTGATGATGGTAACAACGCTGTTACCAAAACTTCACACACTATTTATTTATAGATTCAGTACTTTTGTCTGATGATGGTTACAACGCTGTTACCAAAACTTCACACACTATTTATTTATAGATTCAGTACTTTTGTCTGATGATGGTAACAACGCTGTTACCAAAACTTCACACACTATTTATTTATAGATTCAGTACTTTTGTCTGATGATGGTTACAACGCTGTTACCAAAACTTCACACACTATTTATTTATAGATTCAGTACTTTTGTCTGATGATGGTCACAACGCTGTTACCAAAACTTCACACACTATTTATTTATAGATTCAGTACTTTTGTCTGATGATGGTTACAACGCTGTTACCAAAACTTCACACACTATTTATTTATTGGATCAGTACTTTTGTCTGATGATGGTAACAACGCTGTTACCAAAACTTCACACACTATTTATTTATAGATTCAGTACTTTTGTCTGATGATGGTAACAACGCTGTTACCAAAACTTCACACACTATTTATTTATTGGATCAGTACTTTTGTCTGATGATGGTAACAACGCTGTTACCAAAACTTCACACACTATTTATTTATAGATTCAGTACTTTTGTCTGATGATGGTTACAACGCTGTTACCAAAACTTCACACACTATTTATTTATTGGATCAGTACTTTTGTCTGATGATGGTAACAACGCTGTTACCAAAACTTCACACACTATTTATTTATAGATTCAGTACTTTTGTCTGATGATGGTTACAACGCTGTTACCAAAACTTCACACACTATTTATTTATAGATTCAGTACTTTTGTCTGATGATGGTAACAACGCTGTTACCAAAACTTCACACACTATTTATTTATTGGATCAGTACTTTTGTCTGATGATGGTAACAACGCTGTTACTGAAATGTCGCACACTATTTATTTATAGATTCAGTACTTTTGTCTGATGATGGTAACAACGCTGTTACCAAAACTTCACACACTATTTATTTATAGATTCAGTACTTTTGTCTGATGATGGTTACAACGCTGTTACCAAAACTTCACACACTATTTATTTATAGATTCAGTACTTTTGTCTGATGATGGTAACAACGCTGTTACCAAAACTTCACACACTATTTATTTATTGGATCAGTACTTTTGTCTGATGATGGTAACAACGCTGTTACTGAAATGTCGCACACTATTTATTTATAGATTCAGTACTTTTGTCTGATGATGGTAACAACGCTGTTACCAAAACTTCACACACTATTTATTTATAGATTCAGTACTTTTGTCTGATGATGGTTACAACGCTGTTACCAAAACTTCACACACTATTTATTTATAGATTCAGTACTTTTGTCTGATGATGGTAACAACGCTGTTACCAAAACTTCACACACTATTTATTTATAGATTCAGTACTTTTGTCTGATGATGGTTACAACGTTGTTACCAAAACTTCACACACTATTTATTTATAGATTCAGTACTTTTGTCTGATGATGGTCACAACGCTGTTACCAAAACTTCACACACTATTTATTTATAGATTCAGTACTTTTGTCTGATGATGGTTACAACGCTGTTACCAAAACTTCACACACTATTTATTTATAGATTCAGTACTTTTGTCTGATGATGGTTACAACGCTGTTACCAAAACTTCACACACTATTTATTTATAGATTCAGTACTTTTGTCTGATGATGGTTACAACGCTGTTACCAAAACTTCACACACTATTTATTTATAGATTCAGTACTTTTGTCTGATGATGGTAACAACGCTGTTACCAAAACTTCACACACTATTTATTTATTGGATCAGTACTTTTGTCTGATGATGGTAACAACGCTGTTACCAAAACTTCACACACTATTTATTTATAGATTCAGTACTTTTGTCTGATGATGGTAACAACGCTGTTACCAAAACTTCACACACTATTTATTTATTGGATCAGTACTTTTGTCTGATGATGGTAACAACGCTGTTACCAAAACTTCACACACTATTTATTTATAGATTCAGTACTTTTGTCTGATGATGGTAACAACGCTGTTACCAAAACTTCACACACTATTTATTTATTGGATCAGTACTTTTGTCTGATGATGGTAACAACGCTGTTACCAAAACTTCACACACTATTTATTTATAGATTCAGTACTTTTGTCTGATGATGGTTACAACGCTGTTACCAAAACTTCACACACTATTTATTTATTGGATCAGTACTTTTGTCTGATGATGGTAACAACGCTGTTACCAAAACTTCACACACTATTTATTTATAGATTCAGTACTTTTGTCTGATGATGGTTACAACGCTGTTACCAAAACTTCACACACTATTTATTTATTGGATCAGTACTTTTGTCTGATGATGGTAACAACGCTGTTACCAAAACTTCACACACTATTTATTTATAGATTCAGTACTTTTGTCTGATGATGTTTACAACGCTGTTACCAAAACTTCACACACTATTTATTTATAGATTCAGTACTTTTGTCTGATGATGGTAACAACGCTGTTACCAAAACTTCACACACTATTTATTTATAGATTCAGTACTTTTGTCTGATGATGGTTACAACGCTGTTACCAAAACTTCACACACTATTTATTTATAGATTCAGTACTTTTGTCTGATGATGGTTACAACGCTGTTACCAAAACTTCACACGCTATTTATTTATAGATTCAGTACTTTTGTCTGATGATGGTTACAACGCTGTTACCAAAACTTCACACTCTATTTATTTATAGATTCAGTACTTTTGTCTGATGATGGTAACAACGCTGTTACCAAAACTTCACACACTATTTATTTATAGATTCAGTACTTTTGTCTGATGATGGTTACAACGCTGTTACCAAAACTTCACACACTATTTATTTATAGATTCAGTACTTTTGTCTGATGATGGTTACAACGCTGTTACCAAAACTTCACACACTATTTATTTATAGATTCAGTACTTTTGTCTGATGATGGTTACAACGCTGTTACCAAAACTTCACACACTATTTATTTATAGATTCAGTACTTTTGTCTGATGATGGTTACAACGCTGTTACCAAAACTTCACACACTATTTATTTATAGATTCAGTACTTTTGTCTGATGATGGTTACAACGCTGTTACCAAAACTTCACACACTATTTATTTATAGATTCAGTACTTTTGTCTGATGATGGTTACAACGCTGTTACCAAAACTTCACACACTATTTATTTATAGATTCAGTACTTTTGTCTGATGATGGTAACAACGCTGTTACCAAAACTTCACACACTATTTATTTATAGATTCAGTACTTTTGTCTGATGATGGTAACAACGCTGTTACCAAAACTTCACACACTATTTATTTATAGATTCAGTACTTTTGTCTGATGATGGTTACAACGCTGTTACCAAAACTTCACACACTATTTATTTATAGATTCAGTACTTTTGTCTGATGATGGTAACAACGCTGTTACCAAAACTTCACACACTATTTATTTATAGATTCAGTACTTTTGTCTGATGATGGTTACAACGCTGTTACCAAAACTTCACACACTATTTATTTATAGATTCAGTACTTTTGTCTGATGATGGTTACAACGCTGTTACCAAAACTTCACACACTATTTATTTATAGATTCAGTACTTTTGTCTGATGATGGTAACAACGCTGTTACCAAAACTTCACACACTATTTATTTATAGATTCAGTACTTTTGTCTGATGATGGTTACAACGCTGTTACCAAAACTTCACACACTATTTATTTATAGATTCAGTACTTTTGTCTGATGATGGTAACAACGCTGTTACCAAAACTTCACACACTATTTATTTATAGATTCAGTACTTTTGTCTGATGATGGTTACAACGCTGTTACCAAAACTTCACACACTATTTATTTATAGATTCAGTACTTTTGTCTGATGATGGTCACAACGCTGTTACCAAAACTTCACACACTATTTATTTATAGATTCAGTACTTTTGTCTGATGATGGTTACAACGCTGTTACCAAAACTTCACACACTATTTATTTATAGATTCAGTACTTTTGTCTGATGATGGTAACAACGCTGTTACCAAAACTTCACACACTATTTATTTATAGATTCAGTACTTTTGTCTGATGATGGTTACAACGCTGTTACCAAAACTTCACACACTATTTATTTATAGATTCAGTACTTTTGTCTGATGATGGTCACAACGCTGTTACCAAAACTTCACACACTATTTATTTATAGATTCAGTACTTTTGTCTGATGATGGTTACAACGCTGTTACCAAAACTTCACACACTATTTATTTATAGATTCAGTACTTTTGTCTGATGATGGTAACAACGCTGTTACCAAAACTTCACACACTATTTATTTATAGATTCAGTACTTTTGTCTGATGATGGTCACAACGCTGTTACCAAAACTTCACACACTATTTATTTATAGATTCAGTACTTTTGTCTGATGATGGTTACAACGCTGTTACCAAAACTTCACACACTATTTATTTATAGATTCAGTACTTTTGTCTGATGATGGTTACAACGCTGTTACCAAAACTTCACACACTATTTATTTATAGATTCAGTACTTTTTTCTGATGATGGTTACAACGCTGTTACCAAAACTTCACACACTATTTATTTATAGATTCAGTACTTTTGTCTGATGATGGTAACAACGCTGTTACCAAAACTTCACACACTATTTATTTATTGGATCAGTACTTTTGTCTGATGATGGTAACAACGCTGTTACCAAAACTTCACACACTATTTATTTATAGATTCAGTACTTTTGTCTGATGATGGTAACAACGCTGTTACCAAAACTTCACACACTATTTATTTATTGGATCAGTACTTTTGTCTGATGATGGTAACAACGCTGTTACCAAAACTTCACACACTATTTATTTATAGATTCAGTACTTTTGTCTGATGATGGTAACAACGCTGTTACCAAAACTTCACACACTATTTATTTATTGGATCAGTACTTTTGTCTGATGATGGTAACAACGCTGTTACCAAAACTTCACACACTATTTATTTATAGATTCAGTACTTTTGTCTGATGATGGTTACAACGCTGTTACCAAAACTTCACACACTATTTATTTATTGGATCAGTACTTTTGTCTGATGATGGTAACAACGCTGTTACCAAAACTTCACACACTATTTATTTATAGATTCAGTACTTTTGTCTGATGATGGTTACAACGCTGTTACCAAAACTTCACACACTATTTATTTATTGGATCAGTACTTTTGTCTGATGATGGTAACAACGCTGTTACCAAAACTTCACACACTATTTATTTATAGATTCAGTACTTTTGTCTGATGATGGTTACAACGCTGTTACCAAAACTTCACACACTATTTATTTATAGATTCAGTACTTTTGTCTGATGATGGTAACAACGCTGTTACCAAAACTTCACACACTATTTATTTATAGATTCAGTACTTTTGTCTGATGATGGTTACAACGCTGTTACCAAAACTTCACACACTATTTATTTATAGATTCAGTACTTTTGTCTGATGATGGTTACAACGCTGTTACCAAAACTTCACACACTATTTATTTATAGATTCAGTACTTTTGTCTGATGATGGTAACAACGCTGTTACCAAAACTTCACACACTATTTATTTATAGATTCAGTACTTTTGTCTGATGATGGTTACAACGCTGTTACCAAAACTTCACACACTATTTATTTATAGATTCAGTACTTTTGTCTGATGATGGTTACAACGCTGTTACCAAAACTTCACACACTATTTATTTATAGATTCAGTACTTTTGTCTGATGATGGTTACAACGCTGTTACCAAAACTTCACACACTATTTATTTATAGATTCAGTACTTTTGTCTGATGATGGTTACAACGCTGTTACCAAAACTTCACACACTATTTATTTATAGATTCAGTACTTTTGTCTGATGATGGTTACAACGCTGTTACCAAAACTTCACACACTATTTATTTATAGATTCAGTACTTTTGTCTGATGATGGTTACAACGCTGTTACCAAAACTTCACACACTATTTATTTATAGATTCAGTACTTTTGTCTGATGATGGTAACAACGCTGTTACCAAAACTTCACACACTATTTATTTATAGATTCAGTACTTTTGTCTGATGATGGTAACAACGCTGTTACCAAAACTTCACACACTATTTATTTATAGATTCAGTACTTTTGTCTGATGATGGTTACAACGCTGTTACCAAAACTTCACACACTATTTATTTATAGATTCAGTACTTTTGTCTGATGATGGTAACAACGCTGTTACCAAAACTTCACACACTATTTATTTATAGATTCAGTACTTTTGTCTGATGATGGTTACAACGCTGTTACCAAAACTTCACACACTATTTATTTATAGATTCAGTACTTTTGTCTGATGATGGTTACAACGCTGTTACCAAAACTTCACACACTATTTATTTATAGATTCAGTACTTTTGTCTGATGATGGTAACAACGCTGTTACCAAAACTTCACACACTATTTATTTATAGATTCAGTACTTTTGTCTGATGATGGTTACAACGCTGTTACCAAAACTTCACACACTATTTATTTATAGATTCAGTACTTTTGTCTGATGATGGTAACAACGCTGTTACCAAAACT
Organism: Cordylochernes scorpioides; assembly: GCA_030710605.1. Classification (NCBI taxonomy): domain Eukaryota; kingdom Metazoa; phylum Arthropoda; class Arachnida; order Pseudoscorpiones; family Chernetidae; genus Cordylochernes; species Cordylochernes scorpioides. The sequence continues at coordinate 86,767,867 of CP092874.1, forward strand.
TCACACACTATTTATTTATAGATTCAGTACTTTTGTCTGATGATGGTTACAACGCTGTTACCAAAACTTCACACACTATTTATTTATAGATTCAGTACTTTTGTCTGATGATGGTCACAACGCTGTTACCAAAACTTCACACACTATTTATTTATAGATTCAGTACTTTTGTCTGATGATGGTTACAACGCTGTTACCAAAACTTCACACACTATTTATTTATAGATTCAGTACTTTTGTCTGATGATGGTAACAACGCTGTTACCAAAACTTCACACACTATTTATTTATAGATTCAGTACTTTTGTCTGATGATGGTTACAACGCTGTTACCAAAACTTCACACACTATTTATTTATAGATTCAGTACTTTTGTCTGATGATGGTTACAACGCTGTTACCAAAACTTCACACACTATTTATTTATAGATTCAGTACTTTTGTCTCATGATGGTTACAACGCTGTTACCAAAACTTCACACACTATTTATTTATAGATTCAGTACTTTTGTCTGATGATGGTAACAACGCTGTTACCAAAACTTCACACACTATTTATTTATAGATTCAGTACTTTTGTCTGATGATGGTTACAACGCTGTTACCAAAACTTCACACACTATTTATTTATAGATTCAGTACTTTTGTCTGATGATGGTTACAACGCTGTTACCAAAACTTCACACACTATTTATTTATAGATTCAGTACTTTTGTCTGATGATGGTTACAACGCTGTTACCAAAACTTCACACACTATTTATTTATAGATTCAGTACTTTTGTCTGATGATGGTTACAACGCTGTTGCCAAAACTTCACTCACTATTTATTTATAGATTCAGTACTTTTGTCTGATGATGGTTACAACGCTGTTACCAAAACTTCACACACTATTTATAGATTCAGTACTTTTGTCTGATGATGGTTACAACGCTGTTACCAAAACTTCACACACTATTTATTTATAGATTCAGTACTTTTGTCTGATGATGGTAACAACGCTGTTACCAAAACTTCACACACTATTTATTTATAGATTCAGTACTTTTGTCTGATGATGGTAACAACGCTGTTACCAAAACTTCACACACTATTTATTTATAGATTCAGTACTTTTGTCTGATGATGGTTACAACGCTGTTGCCAAAACTTCACACACTATTTATTTATAGATTCAGTACTTTTGTCTGATGATGGTTACAACGCTGTTACCAAAACTTCACACACTATTTATTTATAGATTCAGTACTTTTGTCTGATGATGGTAACAACGCTGTTACCAAAACTTCACACACTATTTATTTATAGATTCAGTACTTTTGTCTGATGATGGTTACAACGCTGTTGCCAAAACTTCACACACTATTTATTTATAGATTCAGTACTTTTGTCTGATGATGGTAACAACGCTGTTACCAAAACTTCACGCACTATTTATTTATAGATTCAGTACTTTTGTCTGATGATGGTTACAACGCTGTTACCAAAACTTCACACACTATTTATTTATAGATTCAGTACTTTTGTCTGATGATGGTTACAACGCTGTTACCAAAACTTCACACACTATTTATTTATAGATTCAGTACTTTTGTCTGATGATGGTTACAACGCTGTTACCAAAACTTCACACACTATTTATTTATAGATTCAGTACTTTTGTCTGATGATGGTTACAACGCTGTTACCAAAACTTCACACACTATTTATTTATAGATTCAGTACTTTTGTCTGATGATGGTTACAACGCTGTTACCAAAACTTCACACACTATTTATTTATAGATTCAGTACTTTTGTCTGATGATGGTTACAACGCTGTTACCAAAACTTCACACACTATTTATTTATAGATTCAGTACTTTTGTCTGATGATGGTAACAACGCTGTTACCAAAACTTCACACACTATTTATTTATTGGATCAGTACTTTTGTCTGATGATGGTAACAACGCTGTTACTGAAATGTCGCACACTATTTATTTATAGATTCAGTACTTTTGTCTGATGATGGTTACAACGCTGTTACCAAAACTTCACACACTATTTATTTATAGATTCAGTACTTTTGTCTGATGATGGTAACAACGCTGTTACCAAAACTTCACACACTATTTATTTATTGGATCAGTACTTTTGTCTGATGATGGTAACAACGCTGTTACTGAAATGTCGCACACTATTTATTTATAGATTCAGTACTTTTGTCTGATGATGGTAACAACGCTGTTACCAAAACTTCACACACTATTTATTTATTGGATCAGTACTTTTGTCTGATGATGGTAACAACGCTGTTACTGAAATGTCGCACACTATTTATTTGGATTAGGTCTTATTACCTTGTAGCTATAATATATAAAACAAATTGCTTTAAAATCAATACAATTTGTTACAATTTGGATAATAGATAGAGCCACATCCAATGACCTAAATGAAGCCGACCATAAACAGAGAAACAGAAGAATGCTGACATATCGATCCACTTTACACCTTCAGCCCAAATCATTGGAACAAGAGAAGACGTAATTATGTCTTCTTCTTCTTTCTTATCTCCACACTGGGTGAAGTAGAATGCGTCTGCCTCTGACATGAGGAACAGACGCCATGTGCAGCTGCTCCTAACATGGAGTACAAACGCTGCTCATCCTGTATCCCTGGATTAGGAGTCCTTACAGGGTACTATCATCCAGGCCAGCTGAGTCCAGGTTTTTTAGTGAGCTTGTTACTGCTCTCCCTCCTCCTTTTTCATCCGGGCTTGGGACCGATAAAGGCAGAGTTTGTATTTATGTGGAATCCTAAACAAAGCAAAGTTTGATTTATTTAGCTATCTTGTAGAAAAAGATTACAATGTATCCTCTCCCTTAGTAGTGTGTGATGTTTTGGTGACAATGTTGATACCGAAACATCACACACTATTAATTTATTTAGATTTGGTCTTATTTTATCTTGTAGTTCTAATCTATAATCCAATTATGGGTCTTATCATACTTTAAATCAAATAAATGCTACTGACATGCTCCAATATTCTTGTATATCTTGTAAACACAAGGTAATAAGACCAAATCCAAATAAATAAATAGTGTGTGACGTTTCGGTAACAGTATTGTTACCATCTTCAGACAAAAGTACTGAATGAGAAATATTACCACAGCATGTTTTCTTCTTCTTTTTATCTCCCTCAATCATATTAGGGTGTTAAGCTTGTAAAGCTTGAGACTTTTGATGGTGTCTGCTGGGGATGGGTAGAGCACATCAATGGATGAGTCAATACAGTCAATAATGTGTTTTGGAGTTGCAGGTTGACACTTAGTACATAGTGGGAAAACCTTGCAAACATTCTGGAAAGTCATTGTCCGTAGATGACCAGTTTTAAATAGTTACTGTTGCTGTGGTTAAATTTCTCATTCCGTACTTTTGTCTGAAGATGTTAACAACGCTGTTACCAAAACGTCGCACACTATTTATTTATTTGGATTTGGTCTTATTACTTTGTGTTTATAATCTATAATTCAAATTGTGCCTTATCACTGTACATCTTGTGTTTGTGTAAATGTATCATTGTAGACAACGTGTGTGGTTGCAGATGGCCAGTTTGCTGGTGTCTAAACTGACAACTTTGGATCTAGGGTGAGACACTCTCTGGAATGACAGTGATCAAGGGTCAAGGGAATGGCAGTGGGGGCTCATCGGAGATAGAGCCCCTGCCTGCAGACCCCCCTCTTCCCACAGTAAGTATACTCGGATCCTAACGCCACTCTTGGGGACAAAACTTGAGGAGGTTGTACCTTTTATCATGTATATCGGGATTCAGAAAATAACTTTTAAATATATTTGACACACTTTGACCTTTATTCTACACGAAAAAAAGACCTAATCCAAATAATTTATTAGTGTGTGACGTTTCAGCAACAGCATTGTCACTTGTCACATTGTCAATTTATTCTTTTGTCTGAATATGGTGACAATGCTGTTACTGAAACCTCACACACTAATAAATTATTATGATTAGGTCTTATTTTCTTGTATTATAATCTATAATCCAAATTTTGCTTTATCATTTTTTACCTTTATTGAAGACAAACTTGAGGATGTTGGAGCTTTTAGCATGTATATTGGGACAATAATTCTGAAAGATATTACAGTGACCTACAGTCACACAGTATTAATTTTTTTTTGGATTGGTCTTATTACCTTGTAGTTATAATCCAAATTGTGCCCTATCATTTCAGACTTCCAAATGTTCTATATGGGAGCTGTAGCTGCTCCTGATGTAGGAAGGAAGTGTCATGGACAAAGTGGTCAAACAGCCAGCCACCAGTCTTGTTTACTTGTGAATCTCCCAAGTTTGGATTTGATAGGATAAGAGGTTTGGGTGAGTGGGATAAAAGCCACAGCTACCGTTTGACTGGTAGAATTTCTATCCTGGGTTCATTAATAAAGATGATTAGACACCATTTCTTTTTTGCTATTGAAAAATTGTTATTTCATAGCTCAATTTTTAGTTATAAATTCAATTGCCATCTATCGATAAAATTTTTAACAATCAAATTTATTGGCAGTAGGGTACAGCCTGCTCCATGCTGACGAGCGCCAACAGCGCGAAACCAAATATCAGGGAACAGGCTAAATCAATGTTTTGTTGATTTCTGTTCCACCAGATGGCACTCTGCCTTCTGAAAAGCACATGTGCTCCTGGTCAGGATATTCCTAATTTGTTTTTAATATCAACACCTGATCTTTTTATTTTTTCTATTGTTTTTTTCATCAGTTATATTAATATGTGGTGTGTGTATTCAGCCGACAGTAGTTGCAGTGGAGGAAGAGTTTCCGCACTCAGAGCTGGCAAGATTGGATGAGATGATCAACCGACCGCGGTGGGTTGTTCCTGTCTTGCCACGTGGAGAGCTGGAGGTGGTGCTGGATGCCACTATCCGCCTCTGCAAAAGGGGTGAGTTGGCCTTGTACCAGGTAATCTTTCAAGGAAGCCTTCCACCTTGGTTTTGTTATACTTTGGCCTCTTCAACAATTCCTCTATAGCCCACTATTATTCTCTTTTTAACAGAATTGTAGCACATTTCATTGACCTTTGGTTCTATTGACAGCCACTATCTGCCTCTGCAAAAGGGGTGAGTTGGCCTTTGTACCAGGTAATTCTTTCAAGGAAGCCTTCCACCTTGGTTTTGTTCCACTTTGGCCTCTTCAACAATTCCTCTATAGCCCACTATTCTTCTCTTTTCAACAGAATTATAGCGCATTTCATTGTTCTTTGGTTCTATTGACAGCCACAATCTGCCTCTGCAAAAGGATGAGTTGGCCTTGTACCAGGTAATTCTTTCAAGGAAGCCTTCCACCTTGGTTTTGTTCCACTTTGGCCTCTTCAACAATTCCTCTATAGCCCACTATTCTTCTCTTTTCAACAGAATTATAGCGCATTTCATTGTTCTTTGGTTCTATTGACAGCCACAATCTGCCTCTGCAAAAGGATGAGTTGGCCTTGTACCAGGTAATTCTTTCAAGGAAGCCTTCCACCTTGGTTTTGTTCCACTTTGGCCTCTTCAACAATTCCTCTATAGCCCACTATTCTTCTCTTTTCAACAGAATTATAGCGCATTTCATTGTTCTTTGGTTCTATTGACAGCCACAATCTGCCTCTGCAAAAGGATGAGTTGGCCTTGTACCAGGTAATTCTTTCAAGGAAGCCTTCCACCTTGGTTTTGTTCCACTTTGGCCTCTTCAACAATTCCTCTATAGCCCACTATTCTTCTCTTTTCAACAGAATTGTAGCACATAGACCTTTGATTCTATTGACAGACATTAAATAACACTGGTTTCTCATTGGATATATGTACTGTTTCCAATACTCTACAAAGAAACATTCCTCTAGTTATTAGAACTACAATAGTCTATATACAGTTGGAACTATGCAAGAAACTTTGTACTTTATTCTCACTAAACTTTTTAAATATGTTTACTTTCTTTCTTATCTCCACTCAATCATATTAAGATACCAAGCTTGTAAAGCTTGAGATTGACAACCATCATGATTGGGCGAAGTAGAATGCCTTTGTCATTAAGACTGGGAGCATTACTCAGTGGCAGGCCGACTTAGCTCCAAAAGAAATGGCCGCCTCTGACATGAGGAACAGACGCCATGTGTAGCCACTCCTAACATGGAGTACAAACGCTGCTCATCCTGTATACTTGGATTAGGAGCCCTTACAGGATACTATCAGCCGGGTCAGCTGAGCCCAGGTTTTTTAGTGAGCTTGTTACTGCTCCCCTTCCTCCTTTTTTATCCAGGCTTGGGACCGGCAAAGACGGAGTTAAAATTCCTTATACACCTCTCTCTCTCTATATATATATATTTTGTAGGTATTTGCAAAACAATTGTTCTTATGATGAGCTAACACTTGAAAACTTGCCATTTCAACTTGGTAAAGAAACTGATTGTAATTATCCCGATATTTCCAAAGATAATTTGTTGGTTGGAAATACATTCAGTACAGCCACATCAATCAATGGTTTATTTAACTCCTGATGTTTCAGTGACTTCCTGTCATTCTCCTCAGGGGGATTCCTCTGTGACATAGGGTCAATGAAAAGTCTGGAGTTATCATGTTGTTTCTTATCCCCTTGTGTAAAGATTACACAAATTCCATGAGTTCATGATCTCATGGAATGGGGTATAGGGGTGCAGCTTTCGTTGATCATGGCACTATGATCCAGGCACACTTTGGTGAAAGTCTGACTGTAATTTGAGGCTGTTCCTAACATGGAAGCCTTTGCTGCCGACTCTAACATAAGTACAGATGCAGCTCTTCCATATCCCTTGAGTGGGATCCTTGCTGAGGTCCATTAACCGGGTCAGTTGAACTCAGGATTTTTAAAGAGGGAGTGTCCCTCCTGGTTACAGCATCAAGTCTACCAGAACAAAACTTGATACGATTGTGTTATCATTGGAGTTATCATGGATTGATGTGGCTGTATCCAGATATACTGTATATTCTCACTGGGTTCTAATATATATTGTTTTAGGACTCGACACCCAAGTTGAAGCCTGTCACCGATTCATCCGGGATGGCCTTACAGTGTCCTTCACCAAAATTCTAACAGATGATGCAGTGAGTGGCTGGAAATTTGAAATCCACGTACGTAAACAAGCCTGAATGTCCTCTCGAATCTCTCTCCTGACTCGGTGTATGTGATTGTTTCAGAAATGTATATTGAAAAGCTGTGAAAAACTTATAGAACTTTGCGTTCTGAAGTTGGGCCAAGACCATCTACCCCTGCTGGACCTGCTGGCAATGGTCTTCAATCCCAACAACAAGTAACTTCCTTTCTTCTTATTTCACTTATCCCTAGTACACATGGTACAGGCCATAATAATCATGGTGGGTAGAAGTTGGTGACTGCTTTTACTGTAAGTTCACCATATGTCTACACATGTTAAAAGCAGTTCGATTTTGCACTTACAAATGTGCCAAAGCCCTGTTTGGTTACTTGCACTCGCTGGTTAGGTTGGACTTTTGCAAGAATAGGGGGACATTGGAGCATTTTTTTTTCTTTCTTCTTCACAAGGTAATAAGACCAAATCCAAATAAATAAATAGTGTGTGACGTTTCGGTAACAGCGTTGTTACCATCTTCAGACAAAAGTACTGAATGAGAGAATTTTACCAATTTACTCATTCAGTACTTTTGTCTGAAGATGGTAACAACGCTGTTACCGAAACGTCACACACTATTTATTTATTTGGATTTGGTCTTATTACCTTGTGTTTATAATCTATAATCCTAATTGTGCCTTATCAATTCTTTCTTCTTCTTAATTTGATAAATTTGAGTTCTTCAACCCCAACAACAAGTAACTTCCTTCTTCAGAATTTGATACATTGAGTTTATTATATTGGTTGGACAAGATGTTAAGGAATATTGCACAACCCCAACTTCCTCCGTTCCATCAAGACCCAATGCCTGCAGGAATGGAAATTTAAAGGGGGGTTGTTGGAAGGCTGGTTTAAACCGTTGGTTTTAGACCGCTACGACCCAAGTTCAATTCCCGCATTGGACACTTTTTTTCTGATAAAAAAAAAAAATGCTCCAATGGCTCCCATTTCTTGCAAAAGTCCCAACTCCACCAACGAGTGCAAGTAACCAAATGAGGATCTGACACATTTGTAAGTGCAAAGACGAACTGCTTTTCACATGTGTAGACATGTGGTGCACTTACAGTAAAAGCAGTTGCCTTCTTCTACCCACCATGATTATCATGGCCTGTACTACGTGTACTAGGGATAAGCAAAAAAACTCTAGGAGAATATTGATCTCTGCAATCATCTCTTGGCTCATCCTTGATTACCACTTGAGCTTTCTAATACTGTGAGGGAGTTAGATTTATTAAAGTCAGGGAGAAGCGGCGCCATGTGCCTATGTTGTTGTTGTTGTTGCTTATTCTTCAAGTCGTTTAAACGATCTCCATTAGGTCCCATTGTCTCAGCTTTTCTATTATAGTCCTGGGGTTTTCCCAGAGGTCTTACCATGTGCCTATTGTTTCTCACATTCTATCATTCAATTTATTATCTCTACAATTCTCCTTACAACCACGGTGAATCAACGGATGATGCTCTCTCTTTATAATTCTCTTTTTTTAAATCAGTGAGCCTTTGAAGAAGGCCAAAATTTTAGATAAAAAGGCAAAACGAGATTGGGAGAGGCCGCTGCTTATAATAAAACAGCTCGAGGAGCATGAGCTCACGGAATTCGTGTAATCCTTACACAAGGGGATAAGAAACAACAACAGAGCAAGTTTCTTGTAGCTTGGCACCTACAACTCCAGAACACATTTTGGCTTGTATTAGATGTACTAAACAGGACCTTTGGGAGAGGCAGCTGCTTATCATAAAACAGCTCGAGGAGCATGGACTCATGGAATTCGTGTATTCTTTGTACAAGGGGATAGGAAACAGCAAAATATAAAACTTTCTTAAGTTTTGTTCATGAGTGTATTAAATAAATGTGTATATATGTGTGCATTTAAAAATATGTGAAATAAACTCAGAGAGAAAACTGACAAAAACTATAACAAGACTTAGAACAAAACACTATAAAGGAATGACAATACATCCAGATGGCACAAGAACCTATAGGACATGCAACAACTGTCCTGGTGTGGAACTAACACCTACTCACATATTCTCATGCCCAGCAATGGCCGTAGCCTTGCAGAAAATTGACATAGACACATAGCAGCAGCTTTACACACCCAAGATAGTGGACATTGTGACTGCTGTGATAGAGATGCATGGAGACATCTGAGGCTCTTCATTAGACACAACAACAACAACATTTAAAAATATTTTTTTTAAATATAAAATTCTACCCTAATAATTACTAAACCCAAATGTTTACATGCTGTTGTTTGTTGCACAGATTCCACAGCTTCAATGGAAACAGGATTTCGGAAACTGTGCAAATCCACTTTCCTATTTCTGAGGAAAACATCTACGCCCATCCACTGGATGCTCGCACTCCCAGGGTAAATCTTTTATTTACTTTCTTATACACGATAGATGTTTGGTACATATAGTTCCTTAAAAATTCGAAACTATTTTAAAGGCGTAAGATTCTTTTTGAAATTAAACAATTTCTACTGCCCTTACTGCAATGGAAAAATTAATGAGAGGGCCTGGCTCATCAGTGGTGAACCCTCCCAACAGTTTCGCCAGTTTAATCTACCATACCGCTGCTATATTGCATTTTTGGAACTTCCTTATAGTGATACTGTAGCTAGACTCTTGGAATGGGTATTTTAAAAGTTCCAAAAATGCAATATAACGGCGGTATGGTAGATTAAACTGGCGAAACCGCTGGGAGGGTTCACCACTGATGAGCCAGGCCCTCCCATTAATTTTTCCATTGCAGTAAGGGCAGTAGAAATTGTTTAATTTCAAAAAGAATCTTACGCCTTTAAAATAGTTTCGAATTTTGATAACAGATGGTGCGCTAGAGCAACATATAATTCCTTGTTGAAATGATTTATAAATTCCAAGATAATATAAGGCACCATTTGGATTATAGATTAGAACTATGGAGGTCGGTGGAAGAATGGTCTAAACTGTTGGTTTTCAACCGCTATGACCCGGGTTTGATTTTGTAGACATCAACATTACCATAACTATATTGTAAGATTATAAACTCAAAAGGAGATTCTTCTATAGAACATGTTTGTTTCGTTAGTTTTCGAACCACATTGTTCTTCAACGGGCGTAAAGACAAGGTGTGATGTGTACAATTATATAGACTTACATTGAGAGCCAAGATATATACAAATTTGTAACTAACATGATGGCAGGTAGAATTACAAATTGAGAAATAAACAAGTTATGTAAATCCTTGTATTAGAGTAAGGTAAACAATCTTAGTATCTTCTTCTTTCTTATCTCCACACTGGGTGAAGTAGAATGCGTCTGCCTTTGTCATTAAGACTGGGAGCACTTCTCAGTGGCAGGCCGACTTAGCTCCAAAAGAAATGGCCGCCTCTGACATGAGGAACAGATGCCATGTGTAACCGCTCCTAACATGGAGTACAAACGCTGCTCATCCTGTATCCCTGGATTAGGAGACCTTACAGGGTACTATCAGCCGGGCCAGCTGAGCCCAGGTGTTTTAGCTAGCTTGTTACTGCTCCCCCTCCTACTTTTTCATCCGGGCTTGGGACCGGAGGTTGATACAATCTTAGTATAAAGTTGAGAAATAGGTAAATGAAGGATACATCTGAAATAGAATATTGTGATTCATGGCTATTGCATTAATAAATGGTAAATCTCCGGGATTTCTATTTTCTTGTTGATGCTATGCTTTTGAATGGAAGGCCTCTATGAATAAACATTGTGATTTATTGGGGACTCTGGTATATAATGGATATACAATGTAATATCTTACAATATTGTAGCAAAGTATTTATTATTTTATTAACAGAGTATCATTTTTTATGTTTATATTTTGCTATTCTATAAACTTCCCTCATTGCTTATCTTTTGTTTATCATTCATAGCTTGTTCTTGCCTCAAATAAATTGTTGTCTCATCCCGAAGTTGGTCTTCCTTAATTTTCCATGTTGTAATATAGTTATTGATTATGTCAAAAAGTAAGGACAGTTTGTTCTATGTGTGAAATTAATGTGTTGTGTGGTCCAGGGTTGGCTGGTGGACCTAATCAATAAGTTTGGGTCTCTGGGAGGTTTCCACAGTCTGGCCCAGAGGTTCCAGAATGACCCTCCTATGTCTGTGGCCACCATAGCTGCTCTCATCAGGTACACACTCACTGTTTCTCTGATTTCATCATTGTTATATTTTTTTCTGATAAATATCAATTTGACATGAAAGTATTAATATGTGTTTTTGACACTAATTACTTTCTCCATGAAACTATTTTGTTGTTGTTGTTGTTTCTTATCCCCTTGTGCAAATATTACAAAAACTCCACGAGCTCACCCATCTCATGGAATGGGGCGCAGGAGTGCAACTCTCATTGATCATGGCACCATGATCCAGGCACACTTTGGTGAAAGTCTGACTTTGCCTGACTATTTTTTTAGTGTAGGCAAACATTTACAAAATTAAGAAAAAAAGACATCTCCTGATCGTGCAACTAAAAGCTGTTGTTGTTTCTTATCTCCTTGTGTAAAGATTACACTAATTCCATGAGTCCATGCTCCTCAAGCTGTTTTATGATAAGTAGCATCCTCTCCCAATGATTCCATTTCACATGTGTAGACATGTAGTGCACTTACAGTAAAAGGAGTCGTCAACTTCTAACCACCATGATTATCATGGCCTGTACCATGTGTACTAGGGATAAGCAGAATGATCCCATTTGGTGCATGTAATGCAAGCCAAAATGTGTTCTGGAGCTGACGGTGCCAAGCTACTACATTTTGGGCAAGTGGGATAAATTTTGTTGTTATTTTCTATCTTCAATCGCTTGAGATGGCCTGTTCTAAATCTTGTTAGTGTTGTTTTGATGCTGTCTATTTATGAGGTGATGGTTTATGTCATCTGTCAGAATATATATCAACTATCATTGATTTTTATTTATTCCAGTATTGGCCAAATACTGTTTCTTTTGATTAATGAAGAATTTGGCCAATACTGGAATATAGATGGAAATTTTGCCAGGAGGACATTGATCTAAAGAAACAAAGGATCGCCTCTCCCGTCAAAATAGACGTCAAAACCAGTTAGTGAAAAGGCCATAACATGGTAAATTCAGAATATCCACCAGGTAACCATAGTTTTAAACTAAATGGCCTCTGTCAAGTTCAGGGTAGATTGCATGGAATTGGGAAATTGTTGTCTCATGATTCCATGAGATCAGAAGACTTAGGTTAGTGACAAGGCCATAACATGGTAAATTCAGAATATCCACCAGGTTACCATAGTTTTAAACTAAATGGCCTCTGTCAAGTTCAGGGTAGATTGCATGGAATTGGGAAATTGTTGTCTCATGATTCCATGAGATCAGAAAACTTAGGTTAGTGACAAGGCCATAACATGGTAAATTCAAAATTCCCACCAGGTTACCATGGTTTTGAGTTAAATGGCCCCTGTCAAGTTCAGGGTAGATTCCATTGAATTGGGCTCATTGTTGTCTTATGATTCCATGAGATCAGAAGACTTAGGTTAGTGACAAAGCCATAACATGGTAAATTCAGAATTCCCACCAGGTTACCATGGTTTTGAGTTAAATGGCCCCTGTCAAGTTCAGAGTGGATTCCATGGAATTGGGCTCATTGTTGTCTCATGATTCCATGAGATCAGAAGACTTAGGTTAGTGACAAAGCCATTACATGGTAAATTCACAATGCTCACATGGGTGACCATGTTTTTGAACTAAATGGCCTCTGTCAAGTTCAGGGTGGATTCTATGGAATTGGGATCATTAGCTAAATGAGACTGTGTAAGAACTTGCCTTACTTCTCTATACATTAAATCCATAAGTCTCCATGATAGGTACAAAGAGCTGCTCTCGTTGGTTGTCTATCCATCACATGACAGTCAGACTTTGCCACCCAAAAAAACATGCATCTTCCAGGGACCTTGAATAACCTTGTATAAATATACAATGGGATAATAAATATTACATTAAATAACATTCATATGATTCAAATGCTGGTCTCATTTTTGGTATAGAAAAAAAATCTCTTATTACCCATGTTTACAGTAGAATTTCCATGAGAGGACACTCGTGCTAGAGGACACCTCTCTACAAAGGACAGTTTTCATTTGTAAAATTATCATTTTTACTATTTAGAAACTCTCTAGTAAGAGGGCACTTCTCCCTAAAGGACACTTTGACTCTGCAATCAGGTGTTGTACTTTACAGGGAGTTTCTACTATATCTATCCTTTTATATTTACATCATTTTTCTTTATAATACAATATAATGCGGCTTATGATTATATAACAAAGTTTGACAATTATACCGCAAATGTTTCTTTTGAACGAAAAATCAAAATTTATTTTAAGGAGAAATAACGATTATTTCCAACCTTAGGGATGAAGTATGATAGGATGAATTCTGAAGAGTAATGATAAACGGAAAAATACATTTATTTTTTGGTACAAAACATTTGCGGTATAATTGTCAAACTTCGTTATATAATATTTTTCTTTTCTCTCATGCAACATACTTTCACTGCATTTTTTTCTTCTTAAAAAGTAAATGGGAACAAATCAAGCATATCACTACATGATGAAAAGCTCCAATATACAACTAGAGGTTTGACTCTGCAATTAGGTGTTGTCCTTTACAGGGAGGTAGTGTTCTACTGTATTTTAAAAATCTTTCTCAATGTCTTCACAACAGAGATATAATGAAGTATGTTGTTATAGGCCATTTGGTTTGTGCTACGAGCTGCTGACCACCCACACTGTGGAGAAGTACCTCAGTCCTGTGATTGAAGTGGTGCCCTCTCTCCTGGAGCAGCTGACAGATGAGGAGCTCAAGAAGGAGGCCAAGAATGAAACCAAGAACGACATCCTCAGCGGTCTCATTAAGGGTCTCAAGTTTCTGGCATCCCGTATGCCTAACAGCCAGGATGACACCATCAGGAACTTGGAGATGTTTAGGCTCAAGATGATCCTCAGGTTGGTTGTCCAGGGTGCTGTAGAACTTCACTGGTTAATACAAAGCAATAACCCATCATTATATACAGTTAAACTGTCTATAGCACCCCCTCTAAATAGCGCCTTCCTCTCTATAAGCGTCGGTTTTAAATACGTAGTCCGATGTGATTTGCATTAAAAGTCTTCTTTCTTATCTCCACCCAATCACACTAAGGTATCAAGCCTGCAAAGCTTGAGACTTTTGATGGTGTCTGCCAGGGAGGACTAGAGCTCATCAATGGATGAGTCAATACAGTCAATATTAAAAGTGACCTGTCTAATGCACCCCCTCTCTATAACACCCTATTTTGGTGAGTCCCAAGAGGGCGTGCTATAGACAGGTTTGTTGTTGTTGTTGTTTCTTATCCCCTTGTGTAAAGATTACACGAATTCCATGAGTTCATGCTCCTCGAGCTGTTTTATGATGAGCAGCGGCCTCTCCCAAAGGTCCTGTTTAGTGCATCTAATGCAAGCCAAAATGTGTTCTGGAGCTGCAGGTACCAAACTACATTTTGGGCAAGTGGGATAACTTTTGTTATTATTTTCTATCTTCAATGGCTTGAGATGGCCTGTTCTAAATCTTGTTAGTGTTGTTTGATGCTGTCTATTTCTGATCTTCAGAGCTTCTCCTGGGTTCACTCCACTGTACCAACTGTGCTTAGGTGGGATCCTCCAGTTCTTGTTTATTTTTGTTTTGGCTATTGTTTCTATTTCTTTAAAAGTAAGTTTATTTTTCTGTGGCAAGGGTTCTTTTGTGCCTTTTTTCGCTAGCACATCAGCAGCTTCATTGCCTTCAATGCCAACGTGTGAGGGTATCCATTGAAGGTGAATTTTTGAGGTTTTTGAGAGTTTTTGGAGATAACCAATTATGTTCCTGCTTACTTTGTCTCTGAGTTCCCCTGTGTGACTCAAGTGTTGTATGGCACTTCTACTATCAGTAAGAATCCAGATATTTTGATAATTAGTATTTCTGATGGATTTTAAGGCTTCATAGATGGCTATAAGTTCTGATCTGAAGACTGAGCAAAAATAGACAGGTTTAACTGTATATAGATTTAAATATATTTCTTCATCGCAAAGACAGTAGAAGTTGAATTTATTTGTGAAAAGAAACATTCGTATTTTATTGTTTTAATTTCTTTTATATAGATGGTGTGTTATTGCTTTGTATTAATTTATACCTAACTTGTCCTTATTGTTTGTGGAAGAGCATTGTTCGATATAAATATTTATATGGATTTCTACTGTTCTAAAAGCTTATGTCCATAGTTTGCTTGAATACCATTTCTGAGATTCCACCCTTCATTATAGAGCATATATAAGTAGAATGATCCAATACAGTATTAGAGCTCTAAAGAAGCGGTCTGGTAGATTAAATTGACGAAATCGCTGGGAGGTTCACCACTGATGAGCCATGCCCTCCCAATATTTTTTAATCTCAGTAAGGACAGTAGAAGTTTGGTTTATTTGTGAAAGAAGCATTCGCATTTTAATGTTTTCATTTATTCACTGGTTGGGTTCTAGGCTTCTCCAGATCTCATCGTTCAATGGCAAGATGAATGCCTTAAATGAAGTGAACAAAGTGATAGCCAACATCTCCTTCTACCATCACAGACAGGCTGGGTATGAAGATGAGGAATGGCTGACATCTGAACGGATTGTGGTGAGTAGAAGGGATTTATTGTAGTCTTTATCTATCTCTCACTACATTTGTTGTTGTGTAGGACTGGATCAAGGACAACCAAGTTCTTCAGATTGTTCTCAAGGACAGCCTACATCAGCCTCAGGTGAGCTAGCAACCATATTGAACTGCTGTAGAAGAAGAAAACACAACACAAGGTAATAAGACCAAATCCAACTAAATAGTGTGTGACGTTTCGGTAACAACGCTGTTACCGAAACGTCACACACTATTTATTTGGATTTGGTCTTATTACCTTGTGTTTATAATCTATAATCCAAATTGTGCCTTATCAAGAAAACACAAGAAACACACTTTTATCAAAGAAGCTTTTCTCCCTGACTTATTTTTCTTTTTCTAAAACAAATAGGTAGAATATCATTGTCTTAATTGTACTCTTGTTGCAAGAAGTCTTGTCCATGAGTGTATATGGGTTGTTATTCGTATATATATATATGAATTGCGAAGTATTTGAAATAAAAGAGATACTCTTCTGGATTGATGACCTGCTTTAGTACCAGGGTAAAATGTCAATGTGATTTTGGGTGAAAAGAGTTAACCTGAGAACTATGTTTCATCTATGTTCACTCAATATAAACTCGTGGATAAAACTTAAGGAAGTTCACCTTTTAGCATGTATACTGGGATTCAGCTATCACAAATATCGATTTTGGAAGATGACCGACTTCTGTACAACGGAATTGTTTGCGATTCTTCGGTCATATCGCAATGCAGAGGAATGGAGTACAACATGCTGACTGGAAAGACATCTAGGCGATGCATACCTGGACGCCCGCCGACATGCTTCGTGGACCAATTAAAGGAACTCACTAGCTTAACAGTCCCCGAGATGGTACATCGAGCTTAAGACAGATATCTGGCGTCACAATGTGTTTGGGATGTAATATGTACAGTGGGTCACACAACGTTCGATCGTGAATAAAATGATATTACTCCCGGAATTCAGACAATTACTCTGAAAGATATTTAATACCCAGTGACCTTTATTGGAGACACGCGAGATAACCAAGTAAGATGACCGTCGACATCAAATACTTTGCACATCCTTTTGTCCATGAATGTATTTTAGGTTGATATTTACAACAACAAGTCTTTTATTCGGGGACTTATGCCTTATACACGATTCGCCCAGGTGCCTAATTGCTTAGAAAAGATGAGTTTAAAGGTGATGATCGTTCATTTACATATCCATTTACATACAGCTCTCTTTTCTCAATGTTTCTTCTCTTGTGCAGCCCTGTGATTTCAAGTTGATAAGTTAACTAAGGTGTAAAGAATGTGATAGTTGTATCAAAGAAAGATGTTCTGTAAAGATGGACAAACAAACAACAAAAATCTTTTGTCTTTGTCAGGAGAAATAAATAAAAATAAAGCATTTGGCAAGGTGTTATGTTGAAAGATTGAGAAAATAAAACTTTTAACTGGCCGAAGTGTCTATTTTTACAGAACTATGAATGCCGGTCAGGCAACCTCTATCTTTTTTTCTTTTCCCAGGTCTGGAGTTCAAGTCTAGACCAGATCCTGAAGGCCTCTTTATCGCCTCGATGACCACAGCTGGGTCAGTGTAGATGTCTGTTCGGCAATGCCCGATGCATTGCATGATGTGTTCTGGGCTCGCTGGAGAATCCTGACATTTGGTGCAATTCAGAAAGGTTTTGGATACACTTGTGAAAATCATTGGACGTAGATGGCCTGTTCTTAGATGGCAAAGTGAAGTCTGATCTATCAGACCTCTATCTTCAAGATAATAAGAAGAGATGTGTGTTCCAGTATGTGGAGAAGCTGGAGAAGATCATCAGGTTTGTGATAAAGGAGAAGGCCCTCTCCCTGGAGGACCTAGATGACATCTGGGCGGCCCAGTGCGGCAAACACGAGGCCATTGTAAAGAACGTCCATGATCTCATGGCCAAGCTGGCCTGGGACTTCACCTCAGAGCAGCTCGACCATCTTTTTGAGTGCTTCCAGGTATAAAACTACATTGATGTCTTTGCAAATTTACAAGAAAGTAAAACCTAATCCAAATAAATTAATAGGTCTTATTTTCTTGTATCTATAATTCAAATTAACACGATTGAAAAACCCCATACAATTTATAAATGAATAAAATAAAGCATCAAGGGCTGCGTATCTTTATTAGAACGATTATATTATGAGCTTTCGGGCACATACGCCCTTCTACAGGAAGTTTATGCATTAGTTTATTAATTCCTGTAGAAGGGCGTATGTGCCCGAAAGCTCGTAATATAATCGTTCTAATAAAGATACGCAGCCCTTGATGCTTTATTTTATTCATTTATAATTCAAATTATGCTTTATCAACTTTAAAACTCGTTAATTTATCACATATTTTGAGTTTAAATAACATTTTCATTGGGAGAGAACATTTTAAAATAATATAATTCAATCTTCCTTGAAGAGAAAACTAAATGCTTATAAGGTTGGGTTGAGAGTGTAAAAATTTTGACTTTTATTCTCACTAGATAAGAAGTATTCAATAAATTTTTAAATTTAAACTCAAATAAAGCTTATAGTTAAACCTCTTTATAGTGAACCTAAATGGGACTGAACCTTTGGTTCACTACAGGGTTTTAAACGCTTAAAATATTTTTAGATTGTTTAATTTAAAGACGACAGCTGCACACAAAGGAAAAATAGGTACATCTCAATAATGGTCCGTTTATTTCAATTTCTTAAATAGACCTATTTCCATACCCTGATGCTGTATATCCCATAAGGGTAGTTCATTATATATTAAAAATCTCAGTCATTATATCATTATAACAAATGGTTATTTTCAATTGAATGTGTGGAATTGGGAATTACCTTAGATTCATTATAAAGGAAGGTTTTCTGGATTTGTTATCCTGGGTTTGTTTTAGTAGGGTTTTATTATATAAATTGGTGAGTTTTTTTATCTTTCATAAAATAACATTTGGGTGGTTGATGTATATCAAATTATAAAACTATTTTAGAGGCGTAATATTCTTTTTAAAATAAAACAATTTCTACTGTCCTTTCTGCGATGGAAAAATGAAAGGGAGGGCAGTAAGGACAGTAGAAATTGTTTTATTTTAAAAAGAATATTACGCCTCTAAAATAGTTTTATAATTTGATAACAGATGGCGCTCTAGTACATCGTTGATGTATATGCTTATTTTTGTGAATTCTATCTTTTATTCCTCCCTGATGTGAATGATGTAGATATAGGTTATACTGAATTATTGTTTCCCAATTTAAAAAGCTCTTTTAAATTATAGAGTTTAAAAATAAACCATATACAGTAGAACCTCCATGAGAGGACACTCCTGCTAGAAGACATCTCTCTACAAAGGACAGTTTTCATAGCCAAAATTACCATTTTTAACTATTTAGTAACTCCGGTAAGAGAACACCTCTCCCTAAAGGACACTTTGGCTCTGCAGTTAGGTATTGTCCTTTACATGGAGGTTCTACTGTACTTATAAGATGAAACCATATTTACCGTAGTAAGTTAGGATAACGGACCGTGGTTGCAGGCTAGCTGGACCAATGCTACTAAGAAACAGAGAGAGAAACTCTTGGAGCTGATCCGTAGGTTGGCGGAGGATGACAAGGATGGCATCATGGCCCACAAGGTGAGTTAGGCTAGTCATCCGTAGTGTAGTCCAGCTGAGACTTGGTACTGCAGGTACTCAACCTCCTCTGGAACCTGGCCCACAGCGACGACGTGCCCACCGACATCATGGACCAAGCCCTCACTGCCCATGTCAAGATTCTGGATTACAGCTGCTCACAGGTAGATATAAAAATCAATGTTTGTATGCCCGGTATACAAATTCGCAGTAGTTCACTAATTCAAACCAAAATTTCCATACATAGGTAAAAAAATACGGGGAAGACGATAGTCTATTTAAAATAATATATAAATCAATTATTGAAACTATATATTCAAATTATTCTACTTAGCTCGCGAGCAGGGCCTCTAGCGGTGAAGATGGGAGGTAATATCAGCTGACCTAATGTACATATAAATTTTGGTGCGGGACATTTCACAAGAGTGACATCCACGGCGCCAATTTATAATTGTAACGAATAGTGTTTGAATAAAACATTTAATCGGGTAAACCCGGGCGTTGCCCAGGTCATTCGTCTAGTTTATAATATAGATTCTTCCTTGCTTTTACACTTTGTTTTAATCAATAAGAAATCAAGGGTTTCTTAATTCTTTTATTTCTCTTGCTTTCATTATATCATTTCTTTTTTTATGCACGACTCCATATAGGTTATATGCTAGTTACGTTAGAGCGCTGGTTTTATCCAGCATTTCCCCAAGGTCACCTACAGAGAGGTGTAACTTGGACTTTGACCTGGTATTAAATGGCCGCCTCTAACATGAGGAACAGACGCCTTGTGCAGCTGCTTCTAACATGGAGAACAGACGCTGCTGGTGTTATTTCTTAAGTTACTATAATGTTATTTCTTATCCACCCTTTTGGAATGATGACACAAATTCAATTAGTCCATGCTCCTCGAGTGTGTGGAAGCTAATACTGTTGTGTCAATATACCAATAGGATTAACTCATTGATATCCAACTTAATCTCTCTGTGGGCTTCACAACAGCAAGATGGTCGCCTCTCCCTGACACTAAGAGGGGACACACAGGAACATGGGCTGCTTTCTCAAATGTAACAACTACAATAGAACCTTCAATGAGAGCATACTAGAGGAGACACCTCTCTACCAAGGACAGTTTTCATTGCCAAAAAAATGCCCCATTTTTATTAATTAACTTCAGTAAAACTGTCCTGGTGTGGAACCTACTCACATATTCTCATGCCCAGCAATGGCCGCAGCCTTGCAGAAAATTGACATGGACCCAGAACAGCAGCTTTATACACCCAGAATAGTGGACATTGCGACTGCTGTGATAGAGCTGCATGGAGACATCTGAGGCTCTTCATTGGACACAACAACAACACTCTTTTAAATTATCATCTAATTATCTATTGAGATAGACCCAGAGCAGCAGCTTTACACACCCAGGATAGTGGACATTGCTGTGATAGAGATGCATGGGGACATCTGAGGCTCTTCATTGGACACAACAACAACAACAACTTTAGTAAGAGGACACCTCTCTCCCTAACCTAAAGGACACCTTACCTCAGCAATTAGGTGTTATCTTTTGCAGAGAGGTTTTACTGTAATAGGCAAAGAAAATAACACATAAACCAAATGAAATGAATTTTTCGGGAAGCCTCAAAGACTTAGCTTTTTTTATAAAGATGTTATGTGTGCGTGTTAGGACCGAGACGCCCAGAAAGCCCACTGGCTGGACCGGTGCGTCCAGGAGTTGAAGAGTGACAAGTGGGTGCTCCCCAGCTTGAAGCAGATCCGGGAGATCTGTTGCCTTTACTCTGAGGCTCCACCCAACTTCAGCTTGGGGCAGCCTCCCACAGCTGCTGCGGCCACGCATTACCGCCATGATATCATCAACCGCCTGCAGCAACAGCATTCTTTGGTCATCCTAGTGGCTGACAACCTAACAGCCTACATGGCCCGTGCTAGGGCCCACGCTAAGGGTCAGTAACAGTCTCTCTGTCTTCTTTGATTCTCTGCAACCTTGCTGCTGTTGGTGTGTTCAGAACATCCCGATCTGGACCCTAATGGCATCAGCTCAGAAAGCCGGTACAGCCATGTACAGCAGGTTCAAGAGAGGCTTAACTTTCTCAGGTATGATCTGTGAACATTTCTTCTTTCATTTTTTGTCTTTTTATTTTAGATATAGAACTATGATGCTTTTCATCATCAGCAATCATCACTATCAACAGTAAACACATCTAAATACTCCAATGAATTGGAGATAAGCACCACCACCACTATGATGCTATTTTGGACAATTAAAATTGGTTTCATAAAGTCAGCTCCCTAATATCTGATTATAATACAAGAAAATAAGACCTAATTCAAATAATTTATTAGTGTGGTAACAGCATTGTCACCATCATCAGACAAAAACAAAACAAAAAAAAAACAGTTTTTTTCTGATGATGGTGACAATGCTGTTGCCGAAACGTCACATACTAATAAATTATTTGGATTAGGTCTTATTTTCTTGTATTATAATCTGTAATCCAAATTGTGCTTTTTCAATACCTGATTTTAGTAATGAGCTTGCAATGTTTTTTTCTTCTTAACTCAGTGAATGCATTAAGAAAAGAGAAGTGTGTGTATTCTCTATTAAACATAAGATTGTGCTCTTGAATTTTTTTTGGTTGACTCTAAAACTATTTCTATGTCATTCTATTTGTAATAAAAATGCACTCGTAGACAAAACATAAGGAAGTTGTATCTTTTTGTGCATGTATATTTCGATTCAGACAATAACTCTGAAAGATATTTGATTCACAGTGACCTTTATTGAAGTCGCACGAGATAACCAAGTGTGAACAAAATTGCCTCTGTCTCCTTAAAAAAAAAAAAAATAGACCTGCGACATCAAAGACTTTCTACTTCCTTAACTTTTTGTTGTTTCTTATCCCCTTGTGTTACATACTTCCTTAAGTATTGTTCATCAAGTTGTAATAAGTGTCAAGGATTGTCAACAGTCTGACATATTTACATATAAGTGTATAAAATGACTGTCAACTTTGTCAACCTTGCATTATCCAGTACTGTTTCGATATCGTCACCAGTACTATGTTGGGGTGCTTATCTCAAACACATTAATGATAATCAAGATAGGAAGATAGTAACCTCTTTTACAGTAAGTGTACCACATGTCTATACACATGTCACATACACATGCATTGGACACTTTTCTGATAAAAAGAAAAAAAAAAAATGCTCCAATGGACCCTGATTCTTGCAAAAAGCCCAACCCTACCAGTGAGTGCAAGTAACCAAACAGGGCTCTGGCACATTTGTAAGTGTAAAGTCGGAACTGCTTTTCACATGTGTAGACATATGGTGCACTTACAGTAAAAGCAGTCACCTACTTCTACCTACCATGATTATCATGGCCTGTACCACATGATTTTTTTTTTTGCTTATTCCTAGTACACAGGGTACAGGCCATGATAATCATGGTGGGTAGTTAGCGACTGCTTTTTTACTGTAAGCGCACCACATGTCTACACATGTGAAAAGCAGTTCGACTTTGCACTTACAAATGTGTCAGAGCCCCGTTTGGTTACTTGCACTCGCTGGTGGGGTTGGACTTTTGCAAGAATCGGGGGCCATTGGAGTATTTTTTTATTTATTTTTAAAACAGAAAAAAGTGTCCAATGCAGGAATCGAACCCGGGTCGTAGTGGTCGAAAACCAAACGGTTTAACCAGCCTTCCACTGACCCCCCAGGTTAATGATAATCATGAAAAGAACCTCTTTTACTGTAAGTGCAAAAGTTGAACTGCTTTACACATGTGTAGACATCTGGTGCACTTACAGTAAAAGCAGTCACATACTTCTACCTACCATGATTATCATGGCCTGTACCACGTGGTTTTTTTTTGCTTATTCCTAGTGCACGTGGTACAGGCCATGATAATCATGGTGGGTAGAAGTGGGCGACTGCTTTTACCGTAAGTGCACCACATGTCTACACATGTGAAAAGCAGTTCGAAGTTGCACTTACAAATGTGCCAGAGCCTCGTTTGGTTGCTTGCACTTGCTGGTGGGGTTGGACTTTTGCAAGAATCGGGGGCCATTGGAGCATTTTTTTAATCACGTGTAATAGGGATAAGCAAAAAAAAAAAAAATTTTTATTCCATGATATCATTCATTGTTTATACTCCCTATAAAAGTGTTGCCCTGTGTGAGATGGTGGTTTGCTGTGTGTCAGGTTTCTATTGAAGGATGGTCAGCTCTGGCTCTGTGCAGCTCAGGCCAAGCAGGTGTGTTTCCATCTTTGTTACATCATTGTTTATTTATGATAAAATTGTGAAAAAAAAATTAAAATTACAAAATATTTTCTCACAATGAGTTTCTTTTTATTACAAAACGCTAGCTTTCAAGTGATAATCTCTCTTCAACGGGCTTAATAAAACATGGACTATATCCTACCAGAAATATTTACAAATACATACTTGTGCAGAGTTATAAATATCCACGCTGTATGTATTTGTTAATATTTCTGCTAGGATATAGTTGATATTTTATTAAGCCCGTTGAAGAGCGATTATCACATGAAAGCTAGTGTTTTGTAATAAAAATAAACTCATTATGATAAAATATTTTGCAATTTTAAAACATCATTGTTTGCCTGTCAGCCCTCACCCATTGTTGCCCTGAATAATAATTAGCTCACATTTTGGAAATTGAAAGCCAGGAATGTTTCTTTTACACATAAGACAAACTTCTACTTCTCCCTACTGCAATGAAAAAATATATTGGGAAGGCTTGACTTCCTCTAAGAACAGTAGAAGTGTGCCTGGATCATGGTACCATGATCAATGAAAGCTGCACCCCTACACCCCATTCCATGAGATCAGATGTTGATATATTGGGAGATTTGACTTCCTCTAAGAACAGTAGAAGTGTGCCTGGATCATGGTACCATGATCAATGAAAGCTGAACCCATACACCCCATTCCATGAGATCAGATGTTGATATATTGGGAGATTTGACTTCCTCTAAGAACAGTAGAAGTGTGCCTGGATCATGGTACCATGATCAATGAAAGCTGAACCCATACACCCCATTCCATGAGATCAGATGTTGATATATTGGGAGATTTGACTTCCTCTAAGAACAGTAGAAGTGTGCCTGGATCATGGTACCATGATCAATGAAAGCTGAACCCCTACACCCCATTCCATGAGATCAGATGTTGATATATTAGGAGAGCTTGACTTCCTCTAAGAACAGTAGAAGTGTGCCTGGATCATGGTACCATGATCAATGAAAGCTGCACCCCATACACTCCATTCCATGAGATCAGATGTTGATATATTGGGAGATTTGACTTCCTCTAAGAACAGTAGAAGTGTGCCTGGATCATGGTACCATGATCAATGAAAGCTGAACCCATACACCCCATTCCATGAGATCAGATGTTGATATATTGGGAGATTTGACTTCCTCTAAGAACAGTAGAAGTGTGCCTGGATCATGGTACCATGATCAACGAAAGCTGCACCCCATACACTCCATTCCATGAGATCAGATGTTGATATATTGGGAGATTTGACTTCCTCTAAGAACAGTAGAAGTGTGCCTGGATCATGGTACCATGATCAACGAAAGCTGCACCCCATACACTCCATTCCATGAGATCAGATGTTGATATATTGGGAGATTTGACTTCCTCTAAGAACAGTAGAAGTGTGCCTGGATCATGGTACCATGATCAATGAAAGCTGCACCCCTACGCTCCATTCCATGAGATCAGATGTTGATATATTGGGAGATTTGACTTCCTCTAAGAACAGTAGAAGTGTACCTGGATCATGGTACCATGATCAATGAAAGCTGAACCCATACACCCCATTCCATGAGATCAGATGTTGATATATTAGGAGAGCTTGACTTCCTCTAAGAACAGTAGAAGTGTGCCTGGATCATGGTACCATGATCAATGAAAGCTGAACCCATACACCCCATTCCATGAGATCAGATGTTGATATATTGGGAGATTTGACTTCCTCTAAGAACAGTAGAAGTGTGCCTGGATCATGGTACCATGATCAATGAAAGCTGAACCCCTACACTCCATTCCATGAGATCAGATGTTGATATATTGGGAGATTTGACTTCCTCTAAGAACAGTAGAAGTGTGCCTGGATCATGGTACCATGATCAACGAAAGCTGCACCCCTACACTCCATTCCATGAGATCAGATGTTGATATATTGGGAGATTTGACTTCCTCTAAGAACAGTAGAAGTGTGCCTGGATCATGGTACCATGATCAATGAAAGCTGAACCCCATACACCCCATTCCATGAGATCAGATGTTGATATATTGGGAGAGCTTGGCTTCCTCTAAGAACAGTAGAAGTGTGCCTGGATCATGGTACCATGATCAATGAAAGCTGAACCCCATACATCCCATTCCATGAGATCAGATGTTGATATATTGGGAGAGCTTGGCTTCCTCTAAGAACAGTAGAAGTGTGCCTGGATCATGGTACCATGATCAATGAAAGCTTCACCCCTACACCCCATATCAGATTTTGATTTGCATGCTGCATTGCCCGTCACGCAGCTTGAAGAGTATTGACTCATGGAATTCATGTAATTTTATACAAGGGGATAAGAAACAACAACAGTAGAAGTTAAACATAAGGTAATAAGACCAAATCCAAATATATAAATAGTGTGTGACGTTTCGGTAACAGCGTTGTTACCATCTTCAGACAAAAGTACTGAATCTACTTTTGTGTTTATAATCTACTAGACGAATGACCTGGGCAACGCCCAGGTTTACCCGATTAAATGTTTTATTCAAACACTATGCGTTACAATTATAAATTGGCGCCGTGGATGTCACTCTTGTGAAACGTCCCGCTCCAAACTTTAGATGTACATTAGGTCAGCTGATATTACCTCCCATCTTCACCGCTAGAGGCGCTGCTCGCGAGATAAGTAGAATAATTTGAATATATAGTTTTAATAATTGATTTATATATATTTTAAAATAGCCTATCGTCTTCCCCGTATTTTTTTTTACCTATGTATGGAAATTTTGGTTTGAATTAGTGAACTACTGCGAATTTGTATATAGGACATACAAACAAACATACAAACATTCATTTATATATATATAGATATTCCAAATTGTGCCTTATCAACAGTAGAAGTTTGTGTTTTATGGGTAAAAGAAACATTCGAAATGGTTTCATTTCCTATATAGAAATTATCGTTAATGCTTTATATTAATTAGCTTTTATACTTCCCAAAAGCTTTTAATTAGGCAGATATCTTTAAAATTATACAAACTCTCCTATTATATATTAAAAAAAAACCTAGGGGGGCCTGCTATTGAGTAGTGCTCCCAATCTTAATGACAAATGCAGGAGCATTCTACTTCACCTAGTCAGCTCTACAAGCTCAATATCCTAATATGATTGAGTTGAGGAGATAAGAAAGAAAAAACTTGTATCAAAAGTTTCTGTGGGAATTGTGAAAATCAGTAGAGGTACAAAATGGGATATTAAGAGACAACTATTGTCCTGATC
>CP092874.1:86794996-86846258 GCA_030710605.1 Cordylochernes scorpioides
GGATTGAATAAAAGATTTATTTGCCAATATTTCGGTTGGCTGAACACCAACCTTTATCAAGGCATTATATATTTGTATAAACAAACTTCAGTGCCGCATAGTGTTATCATATCACAGTTGAAATTATTGAGAAAAAAGATTTTCAACTGTGATATTGTCACTGTATAATATTTGCATATATATTTTCAATTCATCATGTAAATTATCCTATAATAACTATTATGTAAATAGTAGCCAAAATTGTCGATATAAAAGAAACTTGTTTTGGCATGTAGGCAGAATAAACTTTCGATAGAAAACTACCGTTCGCAGTGATTCCTAATACTTATTTACACGTGACATCCGTGACAATATTATAACACTATGTGACACTGAGTTTGTTTATACAAAAATGTAATGCCTTGATAAAGGTTGGCATTCAACCAGCCGAAATATTGGCAAATAAATCTTTTATTCAATCCAATATATGCCTTTTTTTATTATCTAAGTTAATATGATATAAAGAAAAATAAATAAAAAAATGGGTAAAAATAATTTTTGGCAATGTGTTTCATTTCCCATATACAGTAGAACCTCCATGAGAGGACACTCCCGCTAGATGACACTTCTCTATAAAGGACAGTTTTCATTTACTAAATTATCATTTTTTACTATTTTGACACTCTCCGGTAAGAGGACACCTCTCCCTAAAGAACACTTTGGCTCTGTAATTAGGTGTTGTTTACAGGAAGGTAGTTCTACTGTACCATCAAATATCTCTACAGACCTTCTTCTTCTTCTTCTTTCTTATCTCCACACTGGGTAAAGTAGAATGTGTTTGCCTTTGTCATTAAGACTGGGAGCACTACTCAGTGACAGGCCGACTTAGCTCCAAAAAAAAAATGGCTGCCTCTGACATGAGGAACAGACGCCATGTGCAGCCGCTCCTAACATAGAGTACAGACGCTGCTCATCCTGTATCCCTGGATAAGGAGCCCTTACAGGGTACTATCAGCCAGGCCAGCTGAACCCAGGTTTTTAAGTGAGTTTGTTACTGCTCCCTCTCCTCCTTTTTCATCCAGGCTTGGGACCGGCAAAGGCGGAGTTCCCCTATGGACCTTAATGCAATGATTAAAAGTTGTTAAACTTAATGATATATGGGAAAAGAAACACATTGGAAAAATTTATTGTTACAAATTGTTTTGATAGATGGCAATTAAATATATAAAAATTGAAAATGTTTATCAAAATTAACTTCAAAATAGAAATGATTAGGTACAATTTGGATTATGGATTAGACACACAGGGTAATTGAACTCATGGAAGTTGTGCAATCTTTGCACAAGGGGATAAGAATCAACAACAAAACAACAACATAGGGTAATAAGACCACAAATCCAAATAAATAAAGTGTGTGATGCTTTGGTAACAACGCTGTTACCAAAAGGTCACACACTATTTATTTATTTGGATTTGTGGTCTTATTACTTTTTGTTTAAAAGAGAAAAAGAAAAAGTACAAAGTCTGAATGATTGCAGGGATTAAACAGAGTTAATAGTGAAAAAAAGAGATATACTATTTTTATATAAGAATTATAATGCAATAATGTGCCATCTAGATATAGGAAATTAAAGCAAGAATGTTTCTTTTACACATAAAATAATTTTGTACTATCTTTACTGCAATTGAAAAATATTGGGAAGGCTTAGATAGTCAGAGGTGAACCCTCCCATCGGTTTCGCCAATTTAATCTACCAAATCGCTTCTTAGAGCTCTAATACTGTATCGGAAAATTCTGCTTATATATGCTACACTGAATGGTGGAATCTCAGAAATGGTATTCAAGCAAACTATGGACAAATATGAAAAAATAGAACAAATGTGATATTGTAGTGGGATAAGTTGCATAAATTATGAAAAGGTATCTCCTTATCGTGTAACTGAAAGTTGCTGACCCGCCATCAACTTTCAGTTACACGATAAGGAGATGCCTTTTTCATAATACGGACAAATGGTTGCTTTCGGGAGGTAATGTATTTTTTTTCATTTTAGGATTGAAAGAAAGTGGTTGATTTGTAAAATAAGGAAGGACTACCATCAGGAAGTTGTTTAAAAAAAAGTATTAATGTATTTTAAAAAATATATAATTGCTTTAGAGATTTAAAGAAAAAAAGCTATTGGTCAATTATGATGACATTTATGTTCAATTAAAACCAATGCTCTTCTTCTTCTTTCTTATCTCCACTCAATCATATTAGGGTATCAAGTTGTGACCCTCGATGGTGTCTGTTTGACAACCATCATGACTGGGTGAAGTAGAATGCCTTTGTCATTAAGACTGGGAGCACTACTCAGTGGCAGACCGACTTAGCTACAAAAGAAATGGCCGCCTCTGACATGAGGAACAGACACCATGTGCAGCTGCTCCTTACATGAAGTACAAACTCATCCTGTATCCCTGGATTAGGAGCCCTTACAGGGTACTATCAGCCGGGCCAGCTGAGCCCAGGTTTTTTAGCGAGCTTGTTACTGCTCCCCGTCCTCCTTTTTCATCCGAGCTTGGGACCGGCAAAGGCGGAGTTCTACTGGGAGAATCCTGTATGGTACTTGATCCTTAATAAAGGTTTTTGTGTGTGTTTGATTATAGATTATAGCTACAAGAAAATAAGACCTAATCCAAATAATTTAATAGTGTGTGACATTTCGGCAACAGCATTGTCACCATTATCAGATAAAATAATAAATGAAGAAAAAAATATCACAGCAAGTTCTTAAATAGTACTGTTATGTTATAATCTAGAATCCAAATTGTGCCTTATCATTTGGATTAGGTCTTATTACTTTGTAAAGAAAGGACTCCTAATCCAGGGATACAGGATGAGCAGCGTTTGTACTCCATGTTAGGAGCGGCTGCACATGGTGTCTGTTCCTCATGTCAGAGGCGGCTATTTCTTTTGGAGCTAAGTCGGCCTGCCACTGAGTAGTGCTCCCAGTCTTAATGACAAAGGCAGACACATTCTACTTCACCCAGTTATGATGGTCTAGAACAACAGTCTTTGATTTCCAGACTTAAGTCTGGTCATCTATGGACAATGACAGAATGGTTGCAAGGTTTTCCCACTATGTACTAAGTGCAATTCTCAACCTGCAACCCCAAAACACATTATTGACTGTATTGACTTATCCATTGATGAGCTCTACTCTTCCCCAGCAGACACCATCAAAAGTCTCAAGCTTTACAAGCTTGATACCTTAATATGATTGAGTGGAGATAAGAAAGAAGAAGATGATGGTTGTCAAATCTCCCCACTTTCGAGATAAGAAAGAAGAAGAAGACTGTGTAAAGAGAGGTAAAGAAAACTTTGCTATCTGGTTATTGAAGTTATCTCACCAGAGATAGAAGCCGGAAGTAGGGATACATCAGATGGCTCTTGCAGAAGTGAAGAATGACGGAGACTTCCACGCTGACTCCTGGTTCTGTCTGCACCCCTCCCATCTAGACATCACACACACAATTATTGCCATTGAAGTTTTACATTTAAACAAGAATATTTGTTAAACTCTGACTTTAAAGTTGTTCATTTTAAAGATACTTCGACCAGTAAATCTTTTTTATTGTCTCGAAGTTTGGACAAAAATCTTTTTGTCCTCATCAGGAGCAAACAAAAATTAAAACAAAAGATTTTTGTCAAAACGTTGAGACAATAAAAAGAACAAAAGATTTTTGTTGAAACGTCAAGAAATTAAAAAGGGCAAAAGATTTTGGTCGAAATGTTGAGACAATAAAAAAGATTAACAGGCTGAAGTATCTTTAATTTGAAAAACTATGAATTCCGGCCAGGCAACCTCTATCTGACTTTAAAGGCTTTCAGTAACCTAATATAAAGGTTGTCCCATAAGTTCATAAACATTTGCAAATAATTGAAATACCAAAATTATTTGCCTTTATGTATAATGTATTTGTATTATGTATAAAGTAATTGTATTATGTATTATTATGTATTGGCCATAATAATATTATTCGCCAAGTCATATGAAAAACAACGTTTTAAGAAAAACACAAAATTTTGGGACAACCTTATAATAACTATAACTCCACCTTTGTCAGTCCCAAGCTCGGATAAAAAAGGAGGAAAAACTGGGCTCTAGTACATTTGTAAGTGCAAAAGTCAAACTGTTTTTGGCATGTGTAGACATGTGGTGCACTTACAGTAAAAGCCGTCGCCAACTTCTACCCACCATGATTATCATAGCCTGTTCCATGTGTACTAGGAATAGTTAAAAAAAAAAATCAATGAGCTTAGAAAGAAAGAAAAAGAAAAAAAAATCTATAATAAACACAGTATTAAAGTAGAACCTCCCTTTAGAGGACACCTCTCTATAAAGGACAGTTTTCATTTACAAAATTACCATTTTTACAATTTAGAAACTCTTGGGTAAGAGAACACCTCTCCCTAAAGGAGAGTTTGGCTTTAAAATTAGGTGTCCTTTACAGGGAGGTTCTACTGTATTTAGCAACTCTCCGGTAAGAGAACACCTCTCCATAAAAGACAGATTGTTTCTGCAATTAGGTTTTGTCCTTTACATGGAGGTAGTTCTACTGTATATAATTTCTGCTAGATATATAAAGAGCTCCTACCTTTTCATTATCCGACCCTGCAAAAAGAAGGTTCTCAAACTTGTCTGGGTTCACATCTAGCAGCTTCATGCCTCCAAACTGGGTGGTTTACCTAGAGAGGAGGAGATAACCCCTGTCAGGGCCTTATCTTTCTGCTAGCACACACAGCTGTGGTGACATTTGCCCCAATATAACCTCCCTGTAAAGAACAACACCTAATTGCAAAGCCAAAGTTTCCTTTAGGGAGAGGTGGCCTCTTACCAGAGAGTTACTAAATAGTAAAAATGGTAATACAGTAGAACCTCCCTGTAAAGGACAACACCTAATTGCAAAGCCAAAGTTTCCTTTAGGCAGAGAGGTGGCCTCTTACCATTGAGTTACTAAATAGTAAAAATGGTAATACAGTAGAACCTCCCTGTAAAGGACAACACCTAATTAAAGAGCCAAAGTGTTCTTTAGGCAGAGAGGTGGCCTCTTACCATTGGGTTACTAAATAGTAAAAATGGTAATACAGTAGAACCTCCCTGTAAAGAACAACACCTAATTAAAGAGCCAAAGTGTTCTTTAGGCAGAGAGGTGGCCTCTTACCATTGAGTTACTAAATAGTGTAAATGGTAATACAGTAGAACCTCCCTGTAAAGGACAACACCTAATTAAAGAGCCAAAGTGTTCTTTAGGCAGAGAGGTGGCCTCTTACCATTGAGTTACTAAATAGTGTAAATGGTAATACAGTAGAACCTCCCTGTAAAGGACAACACCTAATTAAAGAGCCAAAGTGTTCTTTAGGCAGAGAGGTGGCCTCTTACCATTGAGTTACTAAATAGTAAAAATGGTAATACAGTAGAACCTCCCTGTAAAGAACAACACCTAATTAAAGAGCCAAAGTGTTCTTTAGGCAGAGAGGTGGCCTCTTACCATTGAGTTACTAAATAGTGTAAATGGTAATACAGTAGAACCTCCCTGTAAAGAACAACACCTAATTAAAGAGCCAAAGTGTTCTTTAGGCAGAGAGGTGGCCTCTTACCATTGAGTTACTAAATAGTGTAAATGGTAATACAGTAGAACCTCCCTGTAAAGAACAACACCTAATTAAAGAGCCAAAGTGTTCTTTAGGCAGAGAGGTGGCCTCTTACCATTGAGTTACTAAATAGTAAAAATGGTAATACAGTAGAACCTCCCTGTAAAGAACAACACCTAATTAAAGAGCCAAAGTGTTCTTTAGGCAGAGAGGTGGCCTCTTACCATTGAGTTACTAAATAGTAAAAATGGTAATACAGTAGAACCTCCCTGTAAAGAACAACACCTAATTGTAGAGCCAAAGTGTTCTTTAGGCAGAGAGGTGGCCTCTTACCATTGAGTTACTAAATAGTAAAAATGGTAATACAGTAGAACCTCCCTGTAAAGAACAACACCTAATTAAAGAGCCAAAGTGTTCTTTAGGCAGAGAGGTGGCCTCTTACCATTGAGTTACTAAATAGTAAAAATGGTAATACAGTAGAACCTCCCTGTAAAGGACAACACCTAATTGTAGAGCCAAAGTGTTCTTTAGGCAGAGAGGTGGCCTCTTACCATTGAGTTACTAAATAGTAAAAATGGTAATACAGTAGAACCTCCCTGTAAAGAACAACACCTAATTGTAGAGCCAAAGTTTCCTTTAGGGAGAGGTGTCCTTTTAGCGGAGAGTTGATAAATAGTGAAAATGGTAATACAGTAGAACTACCTCCCTGTAAAGGACACCTAATTGCAGAGCCAAAGTGTCCTTTAGGGAGAGATGTCCTCTTACCGAAGAGTTGATAAATGGTAAAAATGGTAATTTTGCAAATGAAAGATGTCCTTTGTAGAGAGGTGTCCTCTAGAGCAAGTGTCGTTTCATGGAGGTTCTACTGCAGTACTCAAACAGAGAAATGACCATCACACTATAGATTGAGATGGAAACATTAGTAAGAAGCTAGTGATGTGTTTTCTACCTATTAATTGCCTCAAATCTCAGACACTATAAAAGATAAACTTTGACAAAATCAACTCTCTCTCTCTTTCCCATCAGCACCACCAACATTGTATACAGTAGAACCTCCATGAGATGACACTTACACTAGAAGACACCTCTCTACAAAGAACAGTTTTCATTTACAAAATTATCATTTTTACCATTTAGCAACTCTCTGGTAAGAGAACACTACTCCATAAAGGACACTTTGGTTCTGCAATCAGGTGTTGTCCTATACAGAGAGGTTCTACTGTATCTTTCCTTTAATATTTACATAATTTTTCTTTTCTCTCATGCAACATAATTACATATTTACTGCATTTTTTCCTTCTTAAAATGTAAAAAAAAAAACAATGGTTGCCTGTAAAGTCGGTTTTACGGGCGAAGATTTTACGTGACAACGGTAGAATATTTATTGATATGAATATAATTAAATTGCACAATAGGAACAAGGAATTGAATGAAAATAAGAATTGCACAAATTTTAACTATAGAAATATATTTTGTTTACTAAAACATTGTACATGTAAACTTAAACTTAACTAATTCCTATTTGAGTGATTTTGTTGAGGATAGGACGATGATAGGAGAAATATGAAATGAAAGGAAGTGTTTCTGCTGTAATGTGTCTTGCAAAAGTCAAGTCGATAGTTGTTCCTTTTAACGTAGTTGACTTAGAAACGTTTGATACGCAATCAAGATTATACGTATTTTTCATGAATTTAAGAAACGAGTTGTCAGGCTTTACGTTTTTGTTAAAATCACCACACAGAAGAATCGGTATACTAGAATCAACTTGCACGAACGGTGGCACGTACTGGCTGTTGTGAATGTACGGACCGAGTCCTTGCCATAGTAACATTCCAATATCCTGCATACTAGCTCCTGGATGAATATATACAGCACCGAGTATAAACTTGAAGCTAGTATTAGCGGCGAAGCAAGTAACTTCAGTCATGCACATGTCACCCTTGGTTTTAATGACACGAGTTACGTCTGTAATCGCAACTTGGAACACTTCCGCCGTAGATGTCGATGATAATTTACGATAGATCGCCACTCCACCAGCCGCGTTGGTATTTGAAAATCAAAACACTTATTCAGGTCGAAGGTTCAAATTTTTGCTAAATAAATTTGAAATTAAATAAAATTTGTAATTGTAAATGATGAAGTTGAAAATTAAAACATTTACTTAAATTAGATGTTAAAATTCTTGCTCAACACAGTTTAAATAAAGTTTTCTTATATCTGCCACTTTTTCTTAATATTTGTAATTTTAAAGAATCAATTCGAAAATCAAAACATTTATTCAGATCGAAGGTTCAAATTTTTGCTAAATAAATTTGAAACTATTTAAAATTTGTAAAATAATAATTAATTAATTAATTAATTTTAAACTAATAATTTACTTAACACTATCAACATTTATCAATAGTATGACATAACCTATAAACTCAGTTTCTCAACTTTTGTGTCAATCTAACAATTAATCAATCAATCATAGTTTACGATAATGAAATATCAGTGTACAATTATTTACCTTTATTGTTGTAGTTGTTGTAAATGACGAATCTAAGCACTCCACATTTTCACTACAGACACAGCTGACGATACTTTAACCACACGTGTGAACTTGTATTATGACGCTTTCTTGTTTTTCCAACGCCAAGAACGTTCGAGAAAGACAAAGACAGAGACAAGCATGCGCCGATTCAATGCGCCTAATTCTCTAGCGCTGCGCGCGCAGCACTCTCGTTCGATGACTCATCGTAACGTTACCGGGCGTTACACTTTTTCATAAGTGACTCCCAGCCGCAACCTAATTTAAGACGTTGTCACGTCAAAAAAAAGAACAAATCAAGCCTATGGAATCACTACATGATGAAAAGCTCCAATATGCAACTAGAGGTTGACAAAGAGGTGCAAATTGCCTGGGAACAAAGAAGATAATTGGAAAGAAGTAGAATTGGAAAGTAACACCAAACATCAAATAATTAATTCCCATGGAATTGTGGATATCTTCAAAGCATCTTACATTTCATCTGACAAACTCTTTCCATTTTTATACATGTGAATTACTTTAAATCGATCATTAAGAGAGATCAAGGTATTAAAGGTTTTTAAAGGCACAGAAATTTGAATAAAAATAAGTTTACAAATTTAAAAAAATTAATTTATTAAGAATTAAAATCATTTATTAAGAAGGCGATAAAGCACAATTTGGATTATAGATTATAATACAAGAAAATAAGACCTAATCCAAATAATTTAATAGTGTGTGATGTTTCAGCAACAGCATTGTCACCATCATCAGACAAAAGAATAAATGGATAAATTATTCTTTTGTCTGATGATGGTAACAATACCGTTGCCGAAACGTCACACACTATTAAATTATTTGGATTAGGTCTTATTTTCTTGTATAATTGAAAAGGCATATATTGGATAAAAAAAAAAAGATAAAATTACTTTTTCATCCAATATATGCCTTTTTAATTAAAGATCTATTTACGGATTGCTCTATTTTCAAAGAAAAATTATGTGTTAAAATGTAAACATAAAATGACGACCGAGTATATTTATTGAAGTAAACGAAAATTGTGCTACAAATATTAAAAAATAAAGATACAACCTTTCGCAATGAGTTTATTTTATTATGATACTAGCCGAATGATCCAGGCAACGCCCGGGGTTTACCCGATTAAATGCTTTTATTAAAATACTATTCGTTACAATTATAAATTGGCGCCGTGGATGTCATTCTTGTATAATATATAAATGAGTTTTAAAAATTGTAAAAAAAAAAATGCATCGGCCACAGGAATCGAACCCGGGGCGCCCACGTGGCAGGCGAGCATTCTACCACTGAACCAAAAGCAAACGGTGACAGAAGTGTCTCGAACATTGGCGGCACCAAATGATGGGGGGGGGGGCAAAGGTGGCGTGATCGTAGCCGACCAATAGGAGGGCGCCATTCAAAAAAAAAAGCAAACCGTGACAGAGGCGATGAAGAATGACGCTCGTAACTGTATATAGAATACGCGAGCTTTCGGGCTGGAGCCGCCCTTCTACAGGCAAAAATGAACTATTTGATTTTTTGAGAGACAGTTATATACATTTAATTTGTTACAAGTTTTACATATATATATCAGGAAGAAAAGTATTAAATCTACATAAATTATTACTATTTTACTATGTTTAACAATTGGAATGGAAATTAACCTTAATTACAATATTTTAATAAAGTTAAGTTTTAGACTATGATTTAGATAAACAAGAGATATGATTTTTGTGGTATGGAATATGGCCAAATTGTTCAGGGATTTCAATTCTGCGATTAATGCTATTATGTTGTTTGGAGATCAGAGACTCAAGGATTAATCTTTCGGATTTGATGGTTATGTTACTGTAGTGGCAAGTTGGACTATCTAAATTAAATTTGTGGCCGGTATTAATGGTATGCTGAAAAATGAGGGACCTAGGATCTTTGGTTTTCGTATTGTATGTATGCTCTTTCAATCTTGTTATAATTTTCCGATTCGCCGCCAGGTGGCCAAGTAGAGCGGACGCAGAATTCTTCGTCTCCTGATAAGTATTTTTTGAAATTATTATTTAACTCTATTTCTTTCCTTTTGTTGCTTTCTTAGTAATACCTGATAGGCAATCTACTATTTATATTCTATGAGAATCATGAAGCTCATTTTATTAATAGCCATATTCAACTTGTTTATTTTTTCCAAAGAAAATTCTCTAATTGCTAAATATGTAAATTTAAGCAGCAAAACTGTAACTTGCTATGCAAAGTACTCAAAGGCAAACTCATTTGTTTATGTTGGAAAAAGCAACCGTAGATGTATTATAATAATGCTATTACTTATGGCAGGTATTGAGTCAAATCCAGGCCCAAGATATACAAAACAAACAACTTTAGAATTGGATAAAGATAAAGATATAGGTGGTTTAATCACAGCGCTTTCAGCCAAAATGGATGACTGGGGACAAAAAATCGAGACTAGATTTGCCTCAGTGGAACAGGGATTAGAGAAAATTAATCAGCGTCTACAACAGCTTGAGACTTCCCTCGAAACCACATCAAAGGTTGCGTCGGACAACTCAAAAAGAATAGCTGATCTTGAGGGACGGCTGGAGCATTGTGAGATGAAGCAGCGGGAAAGAAACCTAATTTTTTACGGATTCGAAGGAGCTGAAAATGAAACCCCGGACGAATCTCGCTCCCGTGTTCTCAATCTGATTTCGAGTTCAATGCAGATTTCCGAGGAGATTGGGTTAGAGCAATGCCGAAGATTATCAAGAAAAGCTAATTCACCGCTCCTTATTGAAGTGCCTGACTACAAACAACGAATTCTGTTACTTAGAAACGCATTCAAACTCAGGGATAAAAAGATATTCTTGAACAAAGATTACCCTGCCACTGTTAGAGAGCAAAGGAAAATACTGATTAATAAACGAAAAGAGCTTTTTTCTAGGGGAATTGTCTCCAAGTTGAGAGATAATAAGTTAATTGTCCGTGGCATAAACTATTATGCTTCTAATGGCCGCGTTGTTAGCGCCAGCGGAGACGTAATATAGCAACCCACCGATAGCGAACTTACTGAATCACGGCCCAACCAATTGCTGCAGGATAAACACTTAGTTCTTTCAAATAAAAGTTCTTTAACAACAAATGGCAAGCCTTCTGGAATTACTTACTGGAATATAAATGGATTCTTTATACAAAATAAAATACATATAAATAAAGATTCACAAAAAAGTTTTAAGACTATTAGCATTAAAAATCCAAAAGTTACGGTAGACACAATAATATGCTGGAATATAAATGGACTTTTTAGGATGCTCTCTGTTTTTCCACTTCTCGAGTACATTAAAAATTACGAGATTTTCGCTATACTTGAAACATGGTGTTCAAACCTCACAAATATAACATTAGAGGATTTCCAAATTTTTGAACAGCCGGCAACTAAGACCACGGGAAGGGGAAGGGGATCAGGAGGAATAATTGTGGGCGTCAAAAAAGGGGGGCATTACAGGTTGCACAGTACAGAAAAGGATAACATCTGGATATCGATTTTTTTATCACAAAACATAGGAACCGACAAACCCACCACCTGCTTGATATTTGTATATCTCCCTCCAAACGAACTGTACCAGAACAACTTAGTTAGATTAACTAAATATATGGAAAAACAGATAACAGACGGGAAAGAACTAATTCTGATTGGGGATTTAAATATTAGAACTGGAGGGCTCGGGGGACTGTATAATCCAACAAATCTTCAACTCTCTTTAGTTTCCGAAAGAAAAGCAAGAGATCTAGTAATTTCACCACTGGCTGAAGGACTCCTTGAGTTTCTCGAGGACAATTCGCTGACAATAATCAACGGACGATCAACAGGAGACAGAGAGGGTGACTTTACATATGTTTCGGAGAGAGGCTCATCAACTATTGATTACTGCATAGTTTCCCAAGGAATACTGGAAAAAATATTAGACTTCAGGATAGAAACCCAGATGTACTCAGATCACCTTCCTCTTATCCTGAAGTTAACAGTCCAAAACACCTATGAAAACAAATCTAAGGGAGAAGAATATGGTGTTACGAGATACAGATGGACAGCTGGGGGATTTAAGACATTTAAACAGGAATTAAAGGAATTGCAAGTAGTAAAAATATCAAATCTCGATAGCTCCGTAAATACTTTCACTCAAAGAATTACCGAGGCAATGTCAACATCAGGAATAATGTACTCAACTAAGGGTTCCACCGGAAAATCTAAGCCATGGTTTGACAAAAACTGTTACGATATGAAAAAGCTAACAAAAGAAAGTCTGAAGGAATTCCGTAGAACCAACAGGAAGGAAGACCTTGAAAGCTATGCTCTCCATAGAAAGAAATATCTCGGTTTATTAGATGATAAAAGAAGGAAATATATTCAGGAAAAACAAGAAATATTGAGAAATATTAAAGATTCAAAGTCCTTTTGGAAGACCATTGCGCTATTTAAAGGAGCAACAAAAATTCAAGGAGAAATTACTGTACAGGAATGGCACGAATTTTATTGCGAATTAATGAGTATTGAGGAAAAAGAGAAGATCTGTAATATAGAAGTGAGGATCTCGCCGAGCGACCCAATACTTGATCCAGAGATAACTTCTGAAGAGATAGGCAGGGCAATCAGAGATTTGAAGAATAACAAGGCAAGTGGACCTGATGACATCCCCAATGAAATAATAAAAATACTCCCAGACTCATACATGGGTTTATTAGAACAATTTTACAATAGAGCTCTGATAATGGGACACTATCCTACAATATGGACTAAATCGATCATACATCCAATCTTTAAAAGCGGTGACAAAGACAACCCTTCAAATTACCGTGGTATAGCACTGATAAGTAATTTTTCGAAACTTTTTACAACAATACTAAGATCAAGACTGAATGAATGGGTAGAAAGAAGTAACGTCATTCCAGAAAATCAGGCGGGTTTCCGAAGGGGACGATCGTGTGTGGACCTGATATTCACATTGACCTCTCTAATACAACTTTCACTGAGGAAAAAGAGAGGAAAATTATATGTATTTTTTGTTGATTTGAGAAAAGCATTTGACACAGTTCCTCACTCATTACTCTGGAAGAAATTAACCAATCTGGGCGTGAGCTATCAATTTATACATGCAATTAGAAATTACTACGAACAGGCGACTGTGGCAGTCAGATGGAGGGGTTCAATTACAGAAAATATTAAGATACATTCGGGCGTTTTACAAGGAGAGCCACTATCGCCATTACTTTTTATATTATTTATGACGGACCTGATTAAAATGTATGACAACTCAGATCTGACGAGTGTATACCTTCCGGAATTTGGTGATGTTCACCTGCTGATGTATGCAGATGATATTGCTATTATAGGGGAGTCGAGGTTAAACCTCCAAAAAAAGATTAATATATTGAAGGAATATCTTGGTGTGAACGAAATGACACTGAACGAGTCTAAATCGAAGGTTATGGTATTTCGCAATGGTGGTAAACCCTCAAGAGAAGATAGATGGTACTGGAATGGTAAACCTCTGACGGTAACAAGAAGATATAATTACTTGGGATACCCTCTGGTCAGTACAACTAAAACCACTCAAGCCGCAAACTTTTTCAAAGGAAAAGCACTTGCGGCAATAAATGCTACAACCCCAATATTGGCGAAATCAAAAATTAATTCACTAAACTCTGCAATGAAACTGTTTGACTCTATTGTTATGGCTGTTTTGATGTATGCTGCTCCAATTTGGGCTACAGAGTATAAAGATTTATTAGACCATATACAAGATACATTTATTCGTAGGTTTTTGAATCTGCCTAGATATACACCAGGATACATAATAAGACCAGAAACAGGCCGCGTCTCATTAATAATAACAGCTCTGAAATTGACCTTGAAATATTGGCTGAGGGTGCTGAGTATGGATACAAATAGACTGCCTCGAATTTGTTTAACTAGAATGAGGCAATTATCCTGTGCTACAGGTGCGCCCATCGGTTTTATAAAACAATTAAGCAATTTACTTAATAATAACGGATCTTCCTGGCTTACTTATTGTAATGATCCTGACTCACTAAGGAATGCTATCCCTGGAATATTAA
This sequence comes from Cordylochernes scorpioides, assembly GCA_030710605.1. NCBI lineage: Eukaryota > Metazoa > Arthropoda > Arachnida > Pseudoscorpiones > Chernetidae > Cordylochernes > Cordylochernes scorpioides. The sequence continues at coordinate 86,809,241 of CP092874.1, forward strand.
GAACTGCGATAGAGCAATCAATACAAAACGACCTAACAAGAATAACCCAATCAAAGTTATATTCCCACTATAGAGACATATATACAACCTTTACCACCGAAGAATACTTCTTAACTGAACTCCCTTTTCCTATCATCAGATTAATTGCACAATTTAGAACCCTTTCAATTTTTTTCAGAGAACACCATTTGATTTTATTGAGGCGTGAAGACCTGAAATGCACTTTCTGTGGATCAGGAATAACAACGGAGATGTTGCATTACATATTTGACTGTGCTGCTCTGTCTGAGGAAAGACGAAAACTAAATGATAAAACGGGGCAACTTTGTCCTTCATTTCCGGCACTGATTAATGAAATATCAAAGAATAGGTATATAGCGATGGCGATATTTGGATTCCACAAGACTATATCCCGGAAAAAGGCCTCACAGTGTTCTCCCTATCCCTTGTGAACTGGCGAATCCTGTATAGGGCGAGTGGCCCTAAATAAAGGCTTTTTTGTTGTTGTTGTTGTTATAATTTTCCTGCCTGCTTCTCCGACGTATATGGATGGACAATCAATGCATGACACAGAATAAATGGCATTCTTCTTCTGTAGGGGGTTCTGATCTGTGGCCGTTTTTGTGATGGGATTTCTAAGGATATTCCCGATGGGTCTTTAGGTCCGGAAAAAGAACTTGATGCCGTATTTCTTTATTTCCTGGGCTATTTTTGAATTGGTTGGTGAGTAATCAATATAACAGGTTGTTTTGAAGGCCCGCTGGGTTCTATGATGGGATGGATTATAACAGTGTTGATCTATGAACGGTGGGGGATAGCCAAATTTTCTAAGATTTCTATAAATATTATTTCTTTAAATTTGGGGAGGGAGCAATGGGTGAATAAACACTTGGTTAAGGTTTTCACTACTGTTATTTTGTGAGAAATGGGACCATAAGAATTAAACGGGAGGTATGATGGTTCGACACTGTTCTTGTAATAAACGGTGGTGTGGAAACTATTTTCTGTTCTGATTATGAGGGAATCGAGATAGGGCAAGACTCCATTTATTTCTTTTTCTATTGTGAAGGATATTTTATGGTGGTAGCCGTTGAGGGTATCTAAGATGAGTTGTTCTTTTTCTGATTCAAATTCACAATATATATCATCTATGTATCGTCTCCATCTCATTATGCCCAGACCTCCATTACGATTTATCCATCTGTCTTTTTATTAGGACTATTTCTGCGGCTATTAGGGATAAAGGGCTGCCCATTGGTGATCCACTGGTCTGCTGGAATATTTGATCTTTAAATGTAAAATTACTAATGGAAAGACAGGAATTAAAAAGGGCGGTAATTTTGCCTATTTCTGCCGGACTTATGCGGGATTGTTCTAACATTTCACGTAGATTTTCCAATATAAGATCATGAGGCAGACAAAGAAAGAGGGATACTACATCGAAGGAAGCCATCTTACAGTTTGGTGCGGGGCGGGTTTCTCTAATATCTTGAATGAAATCTGATATCTTGTCTATGGAGAAGGTGTTATGGGAACGGACTATTGGTGAGAGGTATGAAGACAAATAACGGGAAATGGCTATTGCTGGTGAGAGATGGTAGGTGATGATAGGTCTAAGAGGTATGTTATCTTTATGTATTTTCGGCATTCCATAAATATAAGGAAGATCTGTGGTGTTAGCGGTAAATGTCTTGAATTGTTCATCTGTTATGTGATTTCCTTTTACGAGAGCTGATAAGGTTTTTCGAAAAATAGCTATAGATCTAGAATTTTCAGATTTGGAAATGGGTCTAAAGATATCTGCGTCGCTCAATACTTCATACATTTTCCTGTGATAATCTGCTGTATTCATAACAACTGTGTTTAGAGTATATTTATATATTATTTATTTAAAATACATTTATTTTTAATACAGTAGAACCTCCCTTTAGCGGACACCTCTCTACAAAGGACAGTTTTCATTTGCAAAATTACCATTTTTACTATTTAGCAACTCTCTGGTAAGAGAACACTTCTCCCTAAAGGACAGTTTTCATCGCCAAAATTGCTTTTCCATTGAAAATACGTTCCTGCTAGTGTACATTCTCCCTAGTGGACACCTCCAAACAAAAGACACTTTCCCAACACATAATGTATTGATTTTATAAAAACAAAAGTTTCATCACAATTACAAATCTCATTCAGACTAAATTGATGACTTTCCAGAATGGTTACAAGGTTTACGCACTTTATGAACCAAGTACAATTCTCAACCTCCATCCCCAAACCCCATCATTGACTGTTTTGATCATCCATTGATGAGCTCTACTTATCCCCAGCAGACACAATCAAAAATCACAAGCTCTACAAGCTTGATACCCTGATATGATTGTTGAGTGAAGATAAGAAAGAAGAAGAAGATATTCCATTTATTATAATCCTATAGCCATTTTTTTTTCAGGCATTCCTCATAATTAATATATCTTGTATATAAACCATATTGGCTTAATGTTGAATTTATCAAAAAAAAGTGAAGAGAAACTATCCCTAGATACATTTCTAACAACAGAGAATTTTATCTGGGAGAGACTTGGACATATCCAAGTAGGTAAATGTTGTATGAAGGGAAGAGATACTGTGGGTTCTTTGTGATAGCCAAAGTGTAGCCAGTACTGCTTGGTACCTTAGTTTTCATTCCTCATCATGCAAATTGTAACATTTTTACTCAGGTTTTCCTTCTTCTTTCTTATCTCCACTCAATCATATCAGGGTATCAAGTTTGTAGAGCTTGTTGATGGTATCTGCTGGGGATGAGTAGAGCTCATCAATGGATGAGCCAATACAGTCAATGTCAAATAATTATATTAGAAAATCAAGCTTGTAGAGTTTGTTGATGGTATCTGCTGGAGATGAGTAGAACTCATCAATGGATGAGTCAATACAGCCAATGTCAAACAATCATATTAGGGTATCAAGCCTGTAGAGCTTGTTGATGGTGTCTGCTGGGGATGAGTAGAGCTCATCAATGGATGAGTCAATACAGCCAATGTCAAACAATCATATTAGGGTATCAAGTCTGTAGAGCTTGTTGATGGTATCTGCTGGGGATGAGTAGAACTCATCAATGGATGAGTCAATACAGTCAATAATGTGTATTGGGGTTGCAGGTTGACACTTAGTACATAGAGGGAAAACCTTGCAACCATTCTGGAAAGTTATTGTCCGTATATGAACAGACTTAAGTCTGGAAATCAAAGTCTGTTGTTCTCTTGGGAGGACAGAACCTGGTAGGGGAACACGCCAGCTAAAAAATAGAGCCGGGGCTGTATGAGCCTTATTGCTAGAGCCATGACAGCCTTTTTCTAGGGACGTAGCCTTCTTGTCACCACTAACCTCTGAGATGTTTATTGCCTTCTCCATTTTTTCCATACATTACTCTCTCTGTACATATATATTACTATAGGAGGTCGGTGGAAGGATGGTTTAAACCGTTGGTTTTAGATTGGTTTTATGATTTAAAAAAAAAAATGTTCCAATGGCCCCTCATTCTTGCAAAAGTCCAACCCCACAAGCGAGTGTAAGTAACCAAACGGGGCTCTGGCACATTTGTAAGTAAAACAACACTTGAAGTTACACCGCATGAGTTTCTTTTCAATGAAAAATCAAAATTTATTTCAAGGTGAAATATTGACTATTTCTAACCTTTTTGGATGAGGTATGAAAGGGTGAATTATGAAGAGTAATGATGAACAGAAAAATAAAAATGTCCAGGGATGGGAAATGTGTATTGTATAAATTTTAAGTGCAAAGTCGAACTGCTCTTCACATGTCTTCTTCTTTCTTATCTCCACTCAATCACACTAAGGTATCAAGCTTGTAAAGCTTGTTGATGGTGTCTGCCAGGAAAGAGTAGAGCTCCTCAATGGATGAGTCAATACAGTCAATAATGTGTTAATATGCTCTTCACATGTGTAGACATGTGGTGCACTTACAGTAAAAGCAGTCACCTTCTTCTACCCACCATGATTATCATGGCCTGCACCATGTGTACTAGGGATAAGCAAAAAAAAGTATATATATATTACTATAAAGAGACAAAGGTCGCCTCTCCCGTCAAAATAGACGTCAAAACTAGACACCATCTATTGACCGTCGCCGCAACTAGCGGCCTCGGGTCGGTGACAAAGCCACAACACCAGCTTTGGCAAACTGAAAAGCGTCCACCTAGAGACCATGGTTTCGGGCTAATGGCCCTCGTCAGTCTAGGGCGGACTTTATTCCATGAGATCCACACGGGATCTAATGGAATCTTGACAATCTGCCAAAGAGGTGTTTAGCTGGAAAAGTGGCTGGGCCATATCTATGGCTAAAATGGTCTCTAGGTGGGCGCTTTTCAGTTTGCCAAAGCTGGTGTTGTGGCTTTGTCACCGACCCGAGGCCGCTAGTTGCAGTGACGGTCAATAGATGGCGTCTGGTTTAGACATCTATTTTGACGGGAGAGGCGACCCTTGTCTCTTTATATATTACTATATAAACAAGAGGTGTGGACTGATACTCAGAATAAAGTGACAGAGTGAAATCACTTGGTAGATATTGACTTTGTGCCAAGGTGCCAAGGTTACAAGACCATATCTCTCACCACTTTTTCATAGTAGAGCTTTGAAACAAATGTGTTGCCATCAAATTTTCCCAGAGCATGGCAATACCTGCAATGTAATTTTTTAAAATAAAAAGTGTATTTTAACAGGGAAAATAGTATGCTAGCAACACACAAGTTCATGAATTGTCTAAACATTTTCAAGATGGCTATAAATTTTTTAAAAATGTTGACAGTGATACAATTTTGGAGTGTCCCACAACAAACCAAAGCCTACATTAAAACATTCAAGCTGAAAAATCACCAAATCAATCATTGTAAATATTATCTATGGTTCAGTTCATTGAGTTACGTGACTGGAATTCGTGTAATCTTTACACAAGGGGATAAGAAACAACAACAACAAGTTACGTGACAGTTTCTCCAAAGATTGTGTAGAAAGAAATTGCTCTCTGCAGAATAAAACTTTCAGCTATGCTCAAATTTTCTTGAATGTACTATTGAAAAATTAAAAAAAAAAACCTTTTTAATTCTTCTTCTTTTTTCTTATCTCCACTTAATCACATTAAAGTATCAAGCTTGTAGAGTTAACAACCATCATGACTGGGTGAAGTAGAATGCGTCTGCCTTTGTCATTAAGACTGGGAGCACTTCTCAGTGGCAGGCCGACTTAGCTCCAAAAGAAATGGCCGCCTCTGACATGAGGAACAGACACCATGTGCAGCCGCTCCTAACATGGAGTACAAACGCTGCTCATACTGTATCCCTGGATCAGGAGCCCTTACAGGGTACTATCAGCCGGGCCAGCTGAGCTCTGGTTTTTTAGCGAGCTTGTTACTGCTCCCCCTCCTCCTGTTTCATCCGGGCTTGAACCTGCAAAGGCGGAGTTCCTTTCTAATTGATTGTAACGATTTAATCATGTGAAAAAATAGTACAAATGTGATATTGTACTGGGATATGGTTCATAAATTATGTAAAAGGCATCTCCTTATCGTGCAACTGAAAGTTGCTGATGGCTTGTGCCATCTATCAGAATAAATATCAACTATTCTTGTTGATTTTTAATTATTCCGGTATTTGGCCAAATACCAAATAATGGAATAAATAAAAATCAACAACAATAGTTGATATTAATTCCGATAGATGGCGCAAGCCATCAGCAACTTTCAGTTGCACGATAAGGAGATGCTTTTTACATAATTTAATCATGGTTCTAATGGTCCTAGGTGATGACACTCTTGTAATTAGTAACCGGCAAAAACAAAATGGCATTATACCACAAGAACGTATTAACCCTTAACCCTTCAGCGGTCGCAATGGGTAAAAATTACCCAGAAGGAACTTTTCGAAAATATTTCTATATTAAAAAATATATATATTTAAAATATATTCTCAGTACCTTTCTAAATCTATCTAAAGAATATTATAATAAACCTATAATTTTAATTTTATGACATATATTCATTTTATTAGCATGTTTGGGTCAATTTTACCCAGTGCGACCTTTTGAGTTCTCGTCAATGGGTAATTTTTACCCAGCGCGACCTTTTAACGCTTTTGGTTTGGGTTTGCGTAAATAAGTTTCGAGTTACTTTCTGGCTTCTTGTTGTTTGGTTTTGCTGCCCCAAGTGCAATAATACAATCATTTCTTCCAACAATAAGGTAGGATTTATATTTTATTTCCTCTTTTTACATTATTTCACATAAAATGCTTTCAAATGCTGATTTTCTCCGTTATGATAATAATATTCCAAATCCCGATGATGAGGAATCAGAAACTGATGATCATATAGAAGAGAGGAATTGGAGTACAGACACTGAAAAGTATACATTATCAGAAGAAGAAAACAATGAGGATCCAAGCTTCAATTACTATATAGGAAAGGACCAAAAGACTAAATGGAAGAAAGCTCTTCCCCCAAAAAATGTTCGAACTCGCAGTGAAAATATTATCACCCATCTACCAGGGGTAAAGGGTGAAGCAAAAAATGCTAAATCGATATTAGATTGTTGGAATCTCTTTATAGATGACAATATACTTGAATGCATAGTTACAAATACTAACATTTACATTAGGAATATTCAGCAGAACTATAGCAGAGAAAGAGATGCTAATTTGACAAACCTACATGAAATTAAAGCTTTATTGGGAATTATTTACTTTCTTGGGGTCATGAAAGCGAATAAATTGAATACAGATGATGCATGGGCAAGAGATAGTACTGGATTTGAATTGTGTAGAATATCTTTGAATATATTTGAATTGTGTAGAATGTCTGAAAACAGATTCCGTTTTCTTCTCAGAGTAATTCGTTTTGATGACAAAGCTACAAGAAATGAAAGACTTCGTCAAGATAAATTAGCAGCTGTGAGATTGATTTTTGATACTTCTGTAAAAATTGCCAAAAGCATTATTCTCCTTCGGAATATACACTGCGTGACATTGAAAATGGAACACCAAGAAATAGTGGCCAGGAAATTATGCAAATTTCAGGGTAGACGCGCCTAACCGAGTTATGCAAATGATGTAAAATGCGCAGCTCTCGTGCGCACTTGGAGTAAGATATAAGGCAGGAAATTGCAGAAAGGACAGTATTCGTGTCGTTATTTCTTCAAGGAAAATCATTGTAGAAATTTTGTTCTTGTGTCAAAAGACACGTGTAATAACAGAGAATGCCAGGTCATCGTAAACGGAGGCAGTTCAAGCAGACAGACGCTTTTACGAGGGGCATGGTGATCGGACTGAAAAGGGCAGGTTGGTCCATACGTCAAATCGCAGCTGATACACACCTTGGTGCGTCCACGGTGCACCGACTGTGGAGAAGATGGTTGGAACAAGGAAATGTGGCAATTTATAGGAATGCCGGTGCAACCAGAGTGACGTCAGCACGTGTGGATCGGCGTATCCTTCGACAAGCAGTGGCGGCCCCACAAGCCAATTATACCTCCATCCTGCAACTTGTGCAAGACACCCTAGATCATTCCATCTCGACCAGAACCATTTCCCGTCGATTGGTTGCTAATGGCTTGCACTCATGCCGTCCGCTAAGAAGACTGCCATTGACCCCACCGAATAGGCGCCAACGTTTGGAATGGTGCCGGGCTAGATCGACGTGGATGACGGAATGGCACAGGGTCGTGTTCTCAGATGAGTCGCGTTTCTGCTTGTCCAGTGATAGTCGCCGTGTACGCGTGTGACTTCGACGTGGAGAAAGGTCCAATCCGGCAGCAATTGTGGAACGCCCCACCGTGCGACAACGTGGAATCATGGTTTGGGGCGCAATCGCGTATGATTCCAGGTCACCTTTACTTCATATTCAGGGCACTATGACGGCCCAACGATACGTTGATGATGTGCTGCGACCGGTGACACTCCCCTACCTTCAGGGGGTGCCCAATACCCTTTATCAGCAGGATAACGCCCGACCGCACACTGCTCGCATTAGCCAACAAGCTCTGCAAGATATACAGATGCTTCCCTGGCCACCGTACTCTCCTGATCTCTCACCAATCGAGCACGTCTGGGACATCATTGGACGCCGTTTGCATGCCTTGCCACAGCCGCGTTCAGAAGACGAACTGTGGCAAATGGTTGAGAGGGAATGGAGAGCCATCCCTCAGGACGCCATCCGTACTCTGATTGACTCTCTACCTAGATGTGTTGCTGTGTGCATCGCCGTCCGCGGTGGTCCTACTTGCTACTAAGCCGACGCCGTTCTCGCTCTGTATTATGACTATCATTTTGAAATAAAGATCACTTATTGTTTGTCCCTGTCTCTCTCTCTGTCTGCCGAGTTTCATCACTTTCTGGCCACTATTTCTTGGTGTTCCATTTTCAATGTCACGCAGTGTATAACGGTGGATGAAAAGTTTGACGCTTTCAGAGGGAAATGCAATTTCAGGCAGTATATTCCGAGTAAACACAATAAATATAGAATAAAATTATTTGCTCTCGTGGATTCAAAAAATGTTTTATACTTGTAACTTGGAGATTTATTCAGGAAAAAACCCTGAAGGTCCTTACAATGTCAGCAAAAGTCCAAGTGACGTTGTGGAACGATTGTGTGAGCCAATCAAGGGAACTGGCCGCAATGTAACAATGGATAACTGGTTCACCAGTTATTCTTTAGCTCTAAAACTTTTACAACAATATAGACTAATAATTGTTGGTACCTTAAAAAGAAATAAAAAGGAAATCCCCTCAGAGTTTGTCATCAGCAGAGGTAGAAATGTACACACTAGTGTTTTTGGCTTTCAAAGTGAAATGACACTTCTTTCATACAAGCCTAAAGAGAATTAAGTTGTACTTATGCTTTCAACTCTGCACCACGATGCAAATATAGATGATTCAACGGGAGAATTTAAAAAGCCAGAGATGATAATGTTTTATAATATGACAAAGGGTGGTGTAGATATGATGGACGAAATGACAGCTACATATAACTGTGCTAGAAATTCAAGAAGATGGCCCATGGTTATTTTTTATTCACTTTTAAATATTGGGGCAATAAATTCCCAGATAATTAATTTTGCAAATGGCAACGCATCAAAGGTTAAATCAAGACGTCATTTTTTGAAAACCTTATCCTTAGATCTTATTGAAGAGATGGTCAAAGTTCGCACAGTAAGCGGAAGAATGCCATGTGAAATAAAGGAAAAGGCATCCGATATTTTTAATTTGTTAGAGCCTGGTCCATCTAAAAAGCCAAAAATAGGAGAAAGACATCGATGCAAGAAATGCCAGAAAGAAAAAAAAGGACAGAAAAACTATTCAACATTGCCAGTACTGTTTTGCTTTATTGTGTAAGGAACACTCTGTAATAATTTGTCAAGAATGTCATAAAGGACGAAACAAGTCCTAATTTCTATGAAAGGAAGTGATAACTTTCATACAAATTTATATTTTATAACCTATCTTCAATATATATTTTTATTTTCATAAAATAGTCAAATATATCATAAATATTTGATATTTTGATTTGTTATTAATAAAATAAATAAAATATGATTTTTATATCTCAGGATTTTATGTAAAGTTATTTAATAGACAAATCATTATTCTAACATAGAAAACAATAAAAATATTGGAAATAATATTTGATTTATTTAGGTTTTAAAAAGTGGGTAAATTTTACCCACCGCGACCTTTCAAGGTATAAAAGAGGGCGCGACCGCTGCCGGGTTAACTAGACAGGTGGATTGGTGGATTTTTCTTACGTAACTGGACGGGTTGGGTAGATTCAACCCACTTATTTAACTTTATGAAATAAGCTCTAAATAATGATTGAAATCAATATTCAAAAAAATATTTTTTTTAATATTGATTAACCATATTATGGTTAATATACAGATTTTGACTTTTAAAAAATCTGAATATAATCTATTTACAGTTTTTACAAATTTTTAAGAAATGTTTTTGCAAATGCTTAGTTGACATACAGAGCAAAGGGTTTTTATTTTTTTACTACGTTTTTTGAAAGATATTTGTAGCACCTTTTTGGAGTATCTGATTGTTGTGGCATCGTAGTTTCACTTGGTTTACTTGAACCATCATTCTTCTTGAATTGTCGTCTGTAATTCCATTGGGAGAGAATTGAGATTACGTGTGGCCAGGTGTTCATCAGTCAATGTTCTCCCAAGATCAATAATAAATTGACTCCTTTCTTTTTTACCCTTTTTATCAATCTGATCACCGATTTTCTTTTTTGGAACATAGGAGACTAAAATGGTTGTTCCCGAGAAACCAAAAATAGATGTTCCTGATTCTCTATTAGGGTGCGGTTGAAATTGTGGTGAATCTAGGGTTTAACACAAAGCAATAACGCGCCATCTATGCATATGAAATGAAAGAATTTAAAAGCACGAATGTTTCTTTTATACATAATACAAACTTCTATTTGAATGTAATTCTACTGTCCTAAAAGCTTATGTCCATAGTTTTCTTGAAAACCTTTTCTGAGATTCCACCCTTCAGTGCTGCGCATATAAGCAGAATCGTCCAATACAGTATTAGAGCTCTGAGAAGCGGTCTGGTGGATTAAATTGGCGAAACCGCTGGGAGGGTTCACCACTGATGAGCCAAGCCCTCCCAATACATATTTTTTCATCGCAGTAAGGGCAGTAGAAGTTTTTATTATGTATAAAAGAAACATTCGTGCTTTTAAATTCAATCCTTTCATTCCTTCAATCCTTTCATTTTATATGTATAGATGCCGCGTTATTGCTTTGTGTTAATTTATGTCTAACTGACCTTGTCTTTATTGTTTGCGGAAGAGCATTGCTCGATGCATAATATTTGAATGTAATTCTACTGTCCTAAAAGCTTATGTCCATAGTTTTCTTGAAAACCTTTTCTGAGATTCCACCCTTCAGTGTAGCATATATAAGCAGAATTGTCCAATACAGTATTAGAGCTCTGAGAAGCGGTCTGGTGGATTAAATTGGCGAAACCGCTGGGAGGGTTCACCACTGATGAGCCAAGCCCTCCCAATACATATTTTTTTCATCGCAGTAAGGGCAGTAGAAGTTTGTATTATGTATAAAAGAAACATTCGTGCTTTTAAATTCTTTCATTTCATAATCTAGGGTTTGTTCTTTCTCATCATTCCTAAATATGTAAGTCCATGTTCTTTCAACTTATTAACTAATTCTACTGAAGTGAATCGATTGTCTGCTGGAATATTTCTTCCAAAGTGGGGTCGACTAATCGGTAAAACATATATATTTTGGGTTGGCAGGGATAGTTCTCTCTGTTGACTTGATTGATAATTCTACTTATCCAAAGAAAGAAATATTATTTTATAAAAAGAAAGCTAAAAATAGTGGGAGATATGGAATATGACTCAAGTATGAGCCACGAGTTAACGTTTACACAAAAAATTCTCATGCTTCTGGATGGGCTGGGCGGAATCCGCCCCCACATGTAAATTTAACCCCCCTCCCAAAACTGAAATTTATAAATAATGGATGGAAAATGTTTGTATCACTGTAAAATTAGAATACATGAAGGCTGGTGGCTCTAAGTAAACGAAAAAATATATTTTTCCTATATTAAGTTAATGCATGGACAGAATCTACCCAACCCGTCCAGTTAAGGGTTAAAGGACCTTACATCATTAAGAATGAACCTAGGAAGTCGGTGGAAGGATGGTCTAAACTGTTGGTTTTCCACCGCTATGACCCGGGTTTGATTCCCGCATTGGGCACTTTTTTCTGATTTTAAAAAAATGCTCCAAAGACCCCCGATTCTTACAAAAGTCCAACCCCACCAGCGAGTGCAAGTAACCAAACGGGGGCTCTGGTACATTCGTAAGCGCAAAGTCGAACTGCTTTTCACATGTGTAGACATGTGATGCACTTACAGTAATAGCAGTCGCCTACTTCTACCCACCATGATTAAAATGGCCTGTACCACGTGTACTAGGGATAAGCAAAGAAAAAAAAAAGGAATGAACCTGATTGAACTTGAAGCTGGAATCTTCTGACCCATAGACAGAATTGATATTCATTGTGCAGCACCTGTTCTGAAAATTGCCTATATATAATAATGAATTTAGTTGTTGTTGTCGTGTCCAATGAAGAGCCTCAGATGTCTCCATTCATCTCTATCACAGCAGCAGCAATGTCCTCTATCTTGGGTATGTAAAGCTGCTGTTCTGTGTCCATGTCAATTTTCTGCAAGGCTATGACCATTGCTGGGCATGAGAATATGTGGGTAGGTGTTAGTTCCACACCAGGACAGTTGTTGCATATCCTATAGGTTCTTGTGCCATCTGGATGTATTGTCATTCCTTTATAGGGTTTTGTTCTGAGTCTTGTTATTGTTTTTGTAATTATTCTCAGAGTTCGCATATTTGATCTTTTCTTAAACACAAGGTAATAAGACCAAATCCAAATAAATAAATAGTGTGTGCCGTTTCGGTAACAGCATTGTTACCATCTTCAGACAAAAGTACTGAATATGAAGATTTGTCTGAAGATGGTAACAACGCTGTTACCAAAACGTCACACACTATTTATTTATTTGGATTTGGTCTTATTGCCTTGTGTTTATAATCTATAATCCAAATTGTGACTTATCATTGATCTTTTCTTATTTTTTGTTTAATTATCTTGTATTTTTCCAAAGCATCAGTGTCAAATACTGACATTTGTTCTTTTCTTTGGCTCAACTTTCTGGCTTCCTTTGCCAATTCATCTGGCATTTCATTAAATTGAATTTAGTGGCAGATATATTAGCCACCCCCCCCCCTCTCATTTTTATATCACCAGATCCATTTAGTTATTCCATATACAGTAAAACCCCGCTAAGACGAACCATGGATATAACGAACCTTCCCTTATAACGAACCCATCGAAAATCCCAATTCCATTCCATTAAAATTACCATCGCTATAACGAACTTTTCACTTTTCAAACTAGCGGACTATCGCTATAACGAACCCAATTTTGGTCCCAAAATATTAAATTCTATCAAAAATACCATGCTTATAACGAACTTTTAATTTTAATTCTAAAATTCCAAAATTATAATTTTCAAAACTAATTAAAATTTTGTGTGAGCTCTAGCTCACAGATCGCAATTCAAAACAAAGAATTTAGCGACATTGTGTGTTTTTATTTACGTTCTATTTTTATACTGCGCACTTTTATAAATTTTTCATGCCTTATTGAAAACTAAATTTCTTAACTCTACATTAGGAAAATTCCTTAAAACATGATTAAATTATTAAAACCAGTTTTAAAAGATAATGGAAGTGCCAAAGAAAAAGTCGCTCGTACCAAGATATCACTTGAAAAGAAATTAACCATCATAAAAGCTATTGAGAGTGGTACATCGCAAGCGGAACTTCGAAAGAAAATGAAAATGAGCAAAAGTAGCATTTCTACGATATGGCAAAAAAGAAGACTATAAAAAAAAAAAAAAAATGCTACAAAGATGAATCAATCCCAACTATTGCCGCTATCGTCAGTGGCATTATACACTTTTAGAAGAAGCCTTTGTATACGTGGTTAGTACAAGCTAGGCCTCATTTTAAAAAATGAAGATTTCTTTGCTAGATATGAAACCAAATTTTTGAGGAATATGTTAAAGCAGAAAAAAATATCAGACTTCTTCAAGTAAGCCTTTGTATCCTATATTGTAATATAATAATATTTATTTAAAATATATTTTTATACCTTTTAAAATATTATTAATAAAGTTTTTATTTAATTTTTATAAAAAAGGTATACTTTTCTTGGATTTTTTTTACATATGGGGGGCAGGTTGCATTTATACTAATTAAATTATCAGAGGAACTGATCAAAAAGGCAATATTTTCACATGATTTTGTTTTTATTTTAATATACAGCTTTAATATATAGAAATAGGTTAATTTAGGGGGAAAAAAGCAGCCAATATTAAGAGGTAGCCTTTTTTTTTGCGCATGCCCTTTAATTATATCCTCAAAAAAAATTTAAATACCCAAACCGTGGCTATAGTGAACCGTGGCTATAGTGAACCAAAAGTCCCGTCCCAATGGGGTTCACTATAGAGGGGTTTTACTGTATATTTTTATTGCTTATCCCTAGTACATGTGGTACAGGCCATGGTAATCATGGTGGGTAGTAGTAGGTGACTGCTTTTACTGTAAGTGTACCACATGTCTACACATGTGAAAAGCAGAGTTATTCCATGATATGATAAAGCACAATTTGGATTATAGATACAAGGAAATAAGTCTGATGATAGTAACCCTGCTGTTAGCAAAACATCACACACTGTTAAATTATTTAGATTAGGTCTTATTTTCTTGTATGTTTATTCCATGATATTTGACCAACCCATTTTCTTGATAAATAAAGAAAAGTCAATCATGTATATGTTTTTAGGCTGTTGGTCTTTGTCACTGTGGTGAAGGCTGTTCCTCAATGATCAAATATTAATTTAAAGAGGGCTTTCCTGAAATCAAGATATAGATAGTCAAGAGAAAATCTTTCTCTTCTTCTTTCTTATCTCCACTCAATCATATTAGGGTATCAAACTTGTAAAGCTTGAGACCTGGCAACCATCATGACTGGGTGAAGTAGTATGCATCTGCCTTTGTCATTAAGATTGGAAGCACTACTCAGTGGCAGGCTGACTTAGCTCCAAAAGAAATGGCCGCCTCTGACATGAGGAACAGACACCATGTGCAGCCGCTCCTAACATGGAATATAAACACTGCTCATCCTGTATCCCTGGATTAAGAGCCCTTACAGAGTACTATCAGCCGGGCCAGCTGAGCCCAGGTATTTTAGTAAGCTTGTTACTGCTCCCTCTCCTCCTTTTTCATCCGGGCTTGGGACCGGCAAAATTACAGCAAACAGGTGAAAAGAAGGAAATGGTCAGGTGTTGATGTTAAAAATAACGACTTATCCTCTGATGCTTACATGAGTATTTCAGATGGCAGAGCACCATCTTGTTCTTGATTTCTTGGGAAGCTTCTTGGACCAAATTCCTGGTCATTGAGATAGAGTCTGCACTACGCTGACGAGGGTCAACAGCTCGAAACACTATGTGGTTTGCTTTTCTTGATTTAACAAGAAAATGGGTTTGCCAAATTTCATGGAATAACCAAAATCAATGTATAGTTGATTTTTATTCCAGCATAATATAAGAAAATAAGACCTAATCCAAATAATTTATTAGGGTGTGACATTCCGGCAACAACATTGTCACCATCATCAGACAAAAGAATAAATGATAAAAATTCATTTTTTGTCTGATGATGGTGACAATGTTGTTGCCGAAACGTCACACACTAATAAATTATTTGGATTAAGTCTTATTTTCTTGTATTATAATCTATAACCCAAATTGTGCTTTATCATTATTCCAGGAGATGGCGCTCTGCCATCTAAAACGCCAATGTAAGTGGGGGTTTGTAAATAACTAAGGGTATTTGAGATAGAAACCTGAAAATTTGACTATAAGTTTTTCCAGATTTAACTTATTGTTAGAATTTCAGCCAGATTAGTTATATATTGAAGACGTGCATAGCTGACAAACATATATACATACTCATTATCACAGGTTTGCAGATTGGTATAACTCCACCTTTGCCGGTCCCAAGCCCGGATGAAAAATGAGTTGGGGGAGCAGTAACAAGCTCACTAAAAAACCTGGGTTCAGCTGGCCTGGCTGATAGTACCCTGTAAGGGCTCCTAATCCAGGGATACAGGATGAGCAGCGTTTGTACTCCATGTTAGGAGCGGCTGCACATGGTGTCTGTTCCTCATGTCAGAGGCGGCCATTTCTTTTGGAGCTAAGTCGGCCTGTCACTGAGTAGTGCTCCCAGTCTTAAAGACAAACGCAGACACATTCTACTTCACCCAATCATGATGGTTGTCAAGCTCTACAAGCTTGATACCCTAATATGATTCAGTGGAGATAAGAAAGAAGAAGAAGACAAAAAGGTATAAGATGTAGCAACTCTATTTTATTAATTGTATGAAGAAGCTTTCAAGCAAGTTCTTCCTCAGTAAACTAAAAGAGCTATTGTGGTGTCTTATGCCTTTTTGTAATACAGTAGAACCTCCCTGTAAAGGACACCTAATTGCAAGGCCAAAGTGTCCTTTAGAGAGAGGTGTCCTCTTACCGGAGAGTTGCTAAATTGTAAAAATGGTAATTTTGCAAATGAAACTCCTTTGTGGAGAGGTGTCTGCTAGCGGGGTGTCCGCTAAACGAAGGTTCTACTGTACATACATACTAAACAATTTCTACTGCCCTTACTGAAATGGAAAAATTATTGGGAGGGTCTGGCTCATCAGTGGTGAACCCTCCCAGCGGTTTCGCCAGTTTAAGCTACCATACCACTGTTATATTGCATTTTTAGATTTTCCTTTTATAGTGATACTGTTGCTAGACTCTTGGAATGGGTATTTTAGATGAACTATAGACATAAGCTTTGAGGACAGCACAGAATTACATACAATTCTAAATATATAATGATGAGCCAGGCCCTCCCCATAATTTTTCCGTTGAGGTAAGGGCAGTAGAAATTGTTTAATTTGTAAAAGAATCATACATGTCTATAATAGTTTCGAATTTTCATAACAGATGGGGGCTAATGCATCATAATACATACATACATTGACTTTTATATATATATAGATAGATAATAATCACATGACCTTTTCTATTTTTATCTTTTAAGTAGACAAAGGTATACAGTATCTATAAGAAGTAGACAAGAAGTCCAGGTGCCATGATTAATGCTTTCCTGTATTATATGTAAATAGGAATAACTGTGGGGGTGACCCAAGGTGAATTAACTCCCTGCCCAGTCATAGGGCAGAGACCTTTGTCAAATTCTATTTGATTTTTTAAAAATAATTTTAAATTTAATAAAAAAAAAATGATGTGGCCAAATGAAGTAAATACGTTCTTGATAAAATGGTGCTGATATCATTAAAATAATTTCTGATGAGGTGTTGAAAGATGTATAAACATCTGCTTAAATAAATATGATAACGAGAAAGATATAAAAATAGTGTGATATAATACAGAGATATTTAAATATAAAAACTTCCACTATATAATTGATTCAATCATTTTGGTGTTTCATATATAGTTTTGACATTTTATTATTTCTAAACAATTAAAAAATATTCGAATAGATCCAAAGGATAAAACCATAATTGTGGTTAGATATGATAAACATTTTTGATATTTTAGAGATATAATAAAATAAACAACAATACTTTTAATATTCGATATATATTGAGTGGAATAAAATACTTACTTCTAAAACTCTATTTTCTTCAGGCTGTAATGAAATTCTGTTACTTTGCATGCCTTCTGTGCACATGGCTTTGATCTATATAGGTATACGATTTTGTGTTTTAAAACTTAAATTTAATATTTTTAATTTTACATGACTACGTTTCATATCAGTAACAAATCCAATTGGTAGGATATTTTTAAATAGTTAAAAAATTAAAGTGTCAAAGTAAACAAATTCAAACGATTTTTATTGTTGTTTTAAAATTTAACATTCAAAGATCATCAGAAAGCTTATATGTTTAATAAAATAGAATAATATTTAAAGAGCGTATATAATTAAAATATCATTAGAAAATTTTTATTTTATTTTTGAGGACACTATTAAATAAAATAATAACGTTTTTACAAGTAGATAGTAGATTGTTTTACTTCGTAGATAATATACTAACAGAGATTTTAGCTGTAAAGTTTTAAGCCATATCTTCCAAAGATACTAAACTATACATAGCGATCTATATACCAACATTTTCGTTTATTTTTGCTTTGTGTATCACACTTATTTTATTCTCCAAATATTGGTAGTTATATTTATTTTTTAATTTATTAAATTTTCCAGCTTTCAAATTTTGCTTTATTTATTTATCATCACTAAATTACTTTGTTTTAAAACATGTACTTTTGTTATATTGCAATTTGATATTGTCCCCTACACCCTACAGAGCGCTTGAAATTGTGGATCGCCTCCTAAGGGACATTATGCATTGTGACTCTGCTTTTAGCGGAATCTTACTATTCCCTCACCCCATTATGCACGCACCTATATTGAACACAGCACATGATTGTACACACCTACACTGTACCATACCACTCTACACATCAAATGCCTGCGGCTCCAATGACCTGTCGCTGGCCCACCGCTACTGGTCTTCCAGCGCCGTTCGCCCTCTCATCCAAGAGGTGTTCTCCATCATCGCCGGCCGCTTACTGCAGTTATGGATCTTTATGGTTTGTCTCGAGGACCACCCCATCACCATCTCCTCAGCGGCGAAGCACTCGATCTACGTTTTCTTTGTAGATCGCGAAATGCGCGGTGTCAATAGAGACCCGCTTGCGATTCTTCACCAAAATCGGCAGTGGTGGCAGAGGCGCCATGTACCTATTCATTGTGCATAGTAATGTCTAATTATTATTTTAAAATAAGTGAAGACTGTGCACTTTTGCATATATTGACAAGATCTCAATAAAATTATGTTAATTGTCAATTGTCTACATATCAAATTAATTTATACATAACAAAATTACTTCCCACTTGAAATAATTTTCTGCACAAATTCTTCTTTGAGAGGGGCGGAATCTGATATCTATATAAAGCTAATCTGTAAGGAAAAGGAATGAGAAAGTTGGTTAGTAAGAACAGGCCTAGTTAACCACATGTTCTGTCTTTTTTTCAAAATGGAATTTTCGGGTAACTGGGGGTCACTGCCCGGCGGACACTGTTTTTACTACTCAGAATGGTATAAATTCCCTGGATTTGATTATCAGAGGGCAGTTCTCTCCAAAGCCGTCTCTACGCCGGTTGTTCCCAGGGTGGTCCTTGAAACTTCTCTTTCCTCTCCGATCTACTCCTCGCGGGTTTTGCTTCTGGATCCTGTCTTCTGAAAGGATCTTACCACTACCTCGACTACTTCACAAATCACCACATATATTTAAATTACGCGCAACGCCAATACAAATATCATTGCGATTTTTAATAAATTAAATGGTATACATATATGTCACAGGCTTGGTTATTTTATAGGCTATTTTCAGAGATTGTTCTGTTGTTTATTCATTATGTCACACAATTAGTTCATAATTATTTCTATACATTTTCAAGAATACTCATTTGTACTAGAAGCCTGTGCATTAGCTCTGTGTTATTTTATTTGTTAAAAATGAAAATATTCACTCAAATGAAGCACATAATTACGAAAGAATGAATCCTTGTGGTGTGTGTCCAAAATATTTTATTAAATATACTATTTAAATAATTTTGAAAATACGTTTTTTACAGCTATTTTCAAGTTAAAATTTGTTAATAAATGTTAATTACTATTCAAAGATTAACAAAAAACATGCTTTTGAATGAATCAATTAGCAATTTATTTCATAACACAGTATATCTAATAGAAAACACAATCGAATATATATTTTCTAATGAAAATAGAGTAAAATATTATTATTTCAAGGTTTTAAATGTTTTTCATGAAATAGATGCATGCCTGAGTAGCTGACCATATCTGTATGTTTCAGAATTCAAGGTTAATAAAGTAATATACAAGTTATATAATTTTATGAACATAAATATCTAAGATGTATTAAAGATATAACTAAATATTTCACTCTCTGAGTAGACTATATACTTGAATAATGATAGAAAATGAAAATAATCCTCTTATTTTCTATCGAAATGTTTCTTCATTTTTTATTTCTACATTAGTGAGCAGCAGATGTAGGGTGGAACGGGGGTCCCCGATGGCAGACGAAGACGAGTTTGACGTGGAATAGGGTGAACTGCCCCTTTACGATCCTGAAAAAAACAAAGTTTACTTCTTTGACATAACAACAACAACAAAGAGATAAACAAAATTAGATATAACAAAATATAACGACGATTGAGAAATATGAGATGAATATTAATAGAACAAGACATTTTTGCATATGAGAAAATATCTTGTTCTATTAATACTCATCTCATATTTCTTTCATTTTATCATTGTGAAGCCTGTAGAAGGACGTCCGAAAACTTGCGAATAAAATTCACATAAGACACTCTTCTTCAATTGTTGTTATATTTTACTGTTTTTATTGGAAGAGTTCAATTTAGGCAAAATTAGATATAAATAAAGAAAAATATCAAATTTCAGCAAACTTTTATATGATTTTAAAGTTGAAAACAGTCCAGGTAATGAGAATAATTTGTTGGATGGAGGTTTGTCTGGAAAAATATATGGCTACATCTCTCAGCCAATTTTTATTATTTTTTTGTTCCCAACGTGTCAGGGATTCGCTGTCACTCACAGTGGATTGATTCCCCTGAGGAGAATGACAATGAGTCACTAAAACATCGGGAGCTAAATAAAAAATTGGTTGAGAGATGTAGCCATATATTTTCCAGTCCAGTTAATCTCATTTAGCAAATAAAATAATCTCTTTATTTAAATTTATTTATTTATGCTTATGAGGTGATACAGCAACATCTTTACAATTAGAGAGGAGACAAAATGAACCAAATCTAGAAAAAAGAAGTGAGGACAAATCGGTCATTAAAGTCTGAGAGGCAAGGCCTTCAGCCAGTTCAGGGCTTCCGGGGTGACAGAGTGGAGATTGGAGATTCCTCCATTGAATTTGTACAGCGGGCAGTCGTCTAGTATATGGGACATTGATTGTGGGACGTTGCAGGCACAATTTGGATCTTTGGTGTAGCCCCATAACTTCATCAGCTCTGCACACCTTCCCTGTCCTGTCCTAAAGCGGTTTAGAAGCACCCATTCTCGTCGAATAATGTAGCTGCTGTATTGTCCGTGAGGTCAAGAGACGTACGGACCTCTATGGTGTTGATCTCTTGGCGGAACGACTTGGAAGTCGTTATTTAAAGAAAAATAGCTAATTAGCTACATATTTAAATATTTATATAATTAAGATATTAAATTCAATTATTACGATGCACTTGCGCGCCATCTGTTATCATAATTCGAAACTATTTTAAAAGCGTAAGATTCTTTTTGAAATTAAACAATTGGGAGGGTTCACCACTGAAGAGCCAGACCCTGCCTTTAATTTTTCCATTGCAGTAAGGGCAGTAGAAATTGTTTAATTTTAAAAAGAATCTAACGCTTTTAAAATTCAATTATCTCTATATGCGAATATGGGTCAAAAGAGTAATTTGTATAATATTTTTGTTCCTTTTGAATAAAATCAACAAGCAATACAGGGCTAGATTTCTTTAACTATTTAAATTATATTCTTTAATTATACACTCAGTGTATAGTTAGCTGCAGTTCATATTTCTAGTTCTCATGTTGAAGGGCATGTTAGCTCCCGGAAGTTAGAAAAATCTTCTTCTTCTTTCTTATCTCCACTCAATCATCTTAGGATATCAAGTTTGAAGAGCTTGTTGATGGTATCTGCTGGGGATGAGTAGAGCTCATCAATGGATGAGTCAATACAGTCAATGTCAAACAATCATATTAGGGTATATCAAGTCTGTAGAGCTTGTTGATGGTGTCTGCTGGTGATGAGTAGAGCTCATCAATGGATGAGTCAATATAGTCAATGTCAAACAATCATATTAGGGTATCAAGCTTGTAGAGCTTGTTGATGGTGTCTACTGGAGTAGAGTAGAGCTCATAAATGGATGAGTCAATATAGTCAATGTCAAACAATCATATCAGGGTATCAAGCTTGTAGAGCTTGTTGATGGTATCTGCTGGGGATGAGTAGAGCTCATCAATGGATGAGTCAATACAGTTAATGTCAAACAATCATATCACAGGGTATCAAGCCTGTATAACTTGTTGATGGTGTCTGCTGGTGATGAGTAGAGCTCATCAATGGATGAGTCAATATAGTCAATGTCAAACAATCATATTAGGGTATCAAGTCTGTAGAGCTTGTTGATGGTGTCTGCTGAGGATGAGTAGTGCTCATTAATGGATGAGCCAATACAGTCAATGTCGAATAATCATATTAGAGTATCAAGTCTGTAGAGCTTGTTGATGGTGTCTGCTGGGAATGAGTAGAGCTCATCAATGGATGAGTCAATATAGTCAATGTCAAACAATCATATTAGGGTATCAAGTCTGTAGAGCTTGTTGATGGTGTCTGCTGAGGATGAGTAGAACTCATCAATGGATGAGTCAATACAGTCAATAATGTGTTTTGGGGTTGCAGGTTGAGAATTGCACTTAGTACATAGTGGGAAAAACCTTGAAACCATTCTAGAAAGTCATTGTCCGTAGATAACCAGACTTAAGTCTGGAAATCAAAGACTGTTGTTCTCTTTAAGAAACCTGTCCTTAGATTGCTTGTTTATTTTATTAAATTGCAATGGCAGGGATGAACATGTATCGTTTCTTGTACAAGAAACTCTTCACCTGATGGGATTTTGTCCTTATTTTGATAATAAACTGCTCAAGGTGATTAATTATTTAACTTATGATATGTAATAGTATTATATACTTGGCTTGTGTGTATCTTGATTTTAGTAAGGCTTTGTAGTGTATCAATATATTGCCTGCGTGTTTTATTTATTGAAGTGCTTGTGCAAAAAGTCCTATATTATATATATAAAAAAAGCCCTCTACACATATAGATAAAGTTGGCGAGTAATAGGTACCATTTATATACTAAAGTCAGCTTTATAGCATATAGATAATATATATATGTTATGTACTCTTCTACCTAATATTCAATAAACTTAGGTAGTGTAGTTTTTCATTAAAATATATTGTATGCTACTGTTATATATTTGTATAATATTTATTATTACAGAATTATCATACGAACTAAAAACATGAATATCTCACGCTATATATTTATTACATCTCACAACAGCAACCAAGTCCTTGGTCAAAACCATATATACATATTATATATTAAATTACGAAACTATTTTAGACGTGTAATATTCTTTTTAAAATAAAACAATTTCTACTGCCCTTACTGCAATGGAAAAATTAAAGGGAGGACCTGGCTCATCAGTGGTGAACCCTCCCAGCGGTTTCGCCAGTTTAATCTACCATTGCAGTAAGGGCAGTAGAAATTATTTTATTTTAAAAAGAATATTACGCGTCTAAAATAGTTTCGTAATTTGATAACAGATGGCGCGCTAGTGCATCGTAATATTATATATTACATATATGTTAAATAAAATTGCTTAAAGATTTTTTTTACTTATTTTAGAATACATGAGAGCATTTCGCAAATGGTATTGCAGACGTGACCCTCTCTTGAAGAAAATACAATAAAATCAATTTAAACCACAGAGTGCTTTTATTGTGTTGATGAAACAAAGTAAAAAGAAATATCTAATTTGAGGCGTAAAGGAGAAAGTAAATTAAGAACCCAAAACGTATTAACATAATTACAAAAGGTTTGTGCAAGCCAAAAGAAAACAACAACAATGAATTTATATAATGTGAAGTCGTGCTATCTCACGGTCGACCTCACAGAGTTGTTTTCTAGAAAATATAATATTCGTAATAAAATAGAACGTATTTTTATATAACATACATATATATACAGTAGTACCTCCTTGTAAAGGACACCTAATTGCAGAGCCAAAGTTTCCTTTAGGGAGAGGTGTCCTCTTACTGGAGAGTTGTTAAATAGTAAAAATGGTAATTTTGCAAATGAAAACTGTCCTTTGTAGAGAGGTTTCCGATAAAGGGAGGTTCTACTGTACATACATACGTACGTTGACTTATATATATATATTGATAATAATCACCTGACCTTTTCTATTTTTATCTTTTAAATAGACAAAGGTATACAGTATCTATAAGTAGACAAGAAGTCCAGGTTACATGATTTATGCTTTATAGAGAGGTGTCCGATAAAGGAAGGTTCTACTCTATTAAAAACAAAAAGGTATATTCTTACCTCTTACATAAGTATTTGAATATATAATTACCGAAGTATTAGTGGAGTAATGAGTTAAATATTCTTGAATATCAACTATCTTGGTAAGAAATCCAAATGCAATAATCAACTCACTCACATATCAAACTAATTTATCAGAGCTTATTCATTTTGTACTAAAGAC
Source organism: Cordylochernes scorpioides (assembly GCA_030710605.1). NCBI lineage: Eukaryota > Metazoa > Arthropoda > Arachnida > Pseudoscorpiones > Chernetidae > Cordylochernes > Cordylochernes scorpioides. The sequence goes on from CP092874.1 coordinate 86,833,370, forward strand.
AATTACGTGCGAGACTATGCTTCAGAATTCATTTTAATCTTTTAACTTATAGCATTTATTAAGAATATATTTTGTTGATTCAGCCGACAGTTTGAACGAAAAGAAGATGCCAGAAGAACCCAAGGAAATGCATTGAGACCGTTTAACTTTCACTAAACCCTTTGTAACGTGGATAACAAGGCCAAGATACCAGAGTAAAGTTGGGAAAAGAGGGGTGGACTCTTGCGGCCCCCGCTGCAATGTGGCAGGGGCCAAAAACAGCATTCCTGTGTGGGGGAGGACAGAGTCTGGTTACATTTGCGGCGAGGAGAAGACGTGGCGACTTGCCTCTGGGCGTGTGGATAGTTCTGCAAAGAGAGTCTGACATCGGAGCGGTCTACAAGACGGTGTAGTCCAAGTTGCACGTGTATAGGGTAGTGCGGAACGCTTCACAAGAGTGACATCCACGGCGCCAAGGATTCTTCTGCCGCGGAGGTTGAAGGCAAGTCCAACTGATTGTTCTCCTTCTGTTTAGAGCCATGATAAAGCGCCAACTATAGCTGCATCCCTTCGAACTCACATGTGTATCATTGTGGCATCCTGAGTAGTCAAATTACACGAATAGCGTCTGGTATAGACGTAACACCTTTATAAACATCATATTTAAAGAGAGCAATTCAGTAAAATATGTATAACAGACATCAAAACTTTCCTTGATACAACCGTAAAATCAGACTCTCATTGCATGCCCATGCTTTCATTTTTAAAGGTTTCAAAAAACTCTTTTTCTACATTTTAATTACCTAAACCCTCAATCCTGGAAACCTCTCTCTGATGTCATCTCGCCTTCAGCTGAAACAAAATACGCACCAAGAACCTGAGTTAACAAACTTTGAAATTCAGCAAATCCTTCATAAATTACATAAATTATACAATAGCAATGATATCATACAACTTTGTTTATTCTACTAGCTTCACCTGCTAGAATGACAATACTAACCTACCTGTATAAATTACTTTATAGATAACATTATACAATAGCAATGATATCATACAACTTTGTTTATTCTTCTAGCTTCACTTGCTAGAATGTCACTACTAACCTACCTGTATAAATTACCTTCATAGATAACATTATACAATAGCAATATTATCATACAACTTTGTTTATTATTCTAGCTTCACTTGCTAGAATGACACTACTAACCTACCTGTATAAATTACTTTTATAGATAACATTATACAATAGCATTGATATCATACAACTTTGTTTATTCTTCTAGCTTCACTTGCTAGAATGACACTACTAACCTACCTGTATAAATTACCTTTATAGATAACATTATACAATTGCAATGATATCATACAACTTTGTTTATTCTTCTAGCTTCACTTGCTAGAATGACACTACTAACCTACCTGTATAAATTACTTTTATATATAACATTATACAATAGCAATGATATCATACAACTTTGTTTATTCTTCTAGCTTCACTTGCTAGAATGACACTACTAACCTACCTGTATAAATTACTTTTATAGATAACATTATACAATAGCAATGATATCATACAACTTTGTTTATTCTTCTAGCTTCACTTGCTAGAATGACACTACTGACCTACCTGTATACATTACTTTTATAGATAACATTATACAATAGCAATGATATCATACAACTTTGTTTATTCTTCTAGCTTCACTTGCTAGAATGACATTACTAACCTACCTGTATAAATTACTTTTATAGATAACATTATACAATAGCATTGATATCATACAACTTTGTTTATTCTTCTAGCTTCACTTGCTAGAATGACACTACTAACCTACCTGTATAAATTACTTTTATAGATAACATTATACAATAGCATTGATATCATACAACTTTGTTTATTCTTCTAGCTTCACTTGCTAGAATGACACTACTAACCTACCTGTATAAATTACTTTTATAGATAACATTATACAATAGCAATGATATCATACAACTTTGTTTATTCTTCTAGCTTCACTTGCTAGAGTGACACTACTAACCTACCTGTATACATTACTTTTATAGATAACATTATACAATAGCAATAATATCATACAACTTTGTTTATTCTTCTAGCTTCACTTGCTAGAATGACACTAATAACCTACCTGTATATATTACTTTTATAGATAACATTATACAATAGCAATGATATCATACAACTTTGTTTATTCTTCTAGTTTCACTTGCTAGAATGACATACTAACATACCTGTATAAATTACTTTTATAGATAACATTATACCATAGCAATGATATCATACAACTTTGTTTATTCTTCTAGCTTCACTTGCTAGAATGACACTACTAACCTACCTGTATACATTACCTTTATAGATAACATTATACAAAAGCAATGATATCATACAACTTTGTTAATTCTTCTAGCTTCACTTGCTAGAATGACACTACTAACCTACCTGTATAAATTACTTTTATAGATAACATTATACAATAGCAATGATATCATACAACTTTGTTTATTCTTCTAGCTTCACTTGCTAGAATGACACTACTAACCTACCTGTATAAATTACCTTTATAGATAACATTATACAATAGCAATGATATCATACAACTTTGTTTATTCTTCTAGCTTCACTTGCTAGAATGACAATACTAACCTACCTGTATAAATTACTTTTATATATAACATTATACAATAGCAATGATATCATACAACTTTGTTTATTCTTCTAGCTTCACTTGCTAGAATGACACTACTAACCTACCTGTATAAATTACTTTTATAGATAACATTATACAATAGCAATGATATCATACAACTTTGTTTATTCTTCTAGCTTCACTTGCTAGAATGACACTACTAACCTACCTGTATAAATTACTTTTATAGATAACATTATACAATAGCATTGATATCATACAACTTTGTTTATTCTTCTAGCTTCACTTGCTAGAATGACACTACTAACCTACCTGTATAAATTACTTTTATAGATAACATTATACAATAGCAATGATATCATACAACTTTGTTTATTCTTCTAGCTTCACTTGCTAGAATGACACTACTAACCTACCTGTATAAATTACTTTTATAGATAACATTATACCATAGCAATGATATCATACAACTTTGTTTATTCTTCTAGCTTCACTTGCTAGAATGACACTACTAACCTACCTGTATAAATTACTTTTATAGATAACATTATACAATAGCAATGATATCATACAACTTTGTTTATTCTTCTAGCTTCACTTGCTAGAATGACACTACTAACCTACCTGTATAAATTACTTTTATAGATAACATTATACCATAGCAATGATATCATACAACTTTGTTTATTCTTCTAGCTTCACTTGCTAGAATGACACTACTAACCTACCTGTATAAATTACTTTTATAGATAACATTATACCATAGCAATGATATCATACAACTTTGTTTATTCTTCTAGCTTCACTTGCTAGAATGACACTACTAACCTACCTGTATAAATTACTTTTATAGATAACATTATACAATGGCAATGATATCATACAACTTTGTTTATTCTTCTAGCTTCACTTGCTAGAATGACACTACTAACCTACCTGTATAAATTACTTTTATAGATAACATTATACAATAGCAATGATATCATACAACTTTGTTTATTCTTCTAGCTTCACTTGCTAGAATGACACTACTAACCTACCTGTATACATTACTTTTATAGATAACATTATACAATAGCAATGATATCATACAACTTTGTTTATTCTTCTAGCTTCACTTGCTAGAATGACACTACTAACCTACCTGTATAAGTTACTTTTATAGATAGCATTATACAATAACAATGATATCATACAACTTTGTTTATTCTTCTAGCTTCACTTGCTAGAATGACATTACTAACCTACCTGTATAAGTTACCTTTATAGATAACATTATACAATAGCAATGATATCATACAACTTTGTTTATTATTCTAGCTTCACTTGCTAGAATGACACTACTAACCTACCTGTATAAGTTACTTTTATAGATAGCATTATACAATAACAATGATAAAAAGAGAGATTAAGAGGAACGTGGTAAGTTTCTTTATTAAGTGGTATACGAGCTTTCGGACGTCAGCCGTCCTTCATCAGGTATTGACATGAATGAGAAGGAGATGCTATATTTATAAACGACAGTTTAGCATAAAAAATATTAAACAAAAAAATAAAAGATTAAAAAGATTTGAGATTTGCATGCCAGTAATAAAAATATTTAAAAGTGTACAATATATAGATTAAAGAAAATCTGCATACCTAGGATGAAGGGAAAAAGGCGGAAAACTAGAGGCGAAGACAAAAGCAAGAATAAAATTAAAAATAAGAATATAAACGAGAATATAAAAAACAGCGGAATAAAGATAAAGTTAAAAGTTACGAAGGAGGTGTATCTGTTGGTATAGAATAAAAAGCAGAATATTGGGGCGGGAGGTCAATCTTTCTGTTGAGGCTGGGTTTATTCTTCTAGCTTCACTTGCTAGAATGACACTACTAAACTACCTGTATAAGTTACTTTTATAGATAGCATTATACAATAACAATGATATCATACAACTTTGTTTATTCTTCTAGCTTCACTTGCTAGAATGACACTACTAACCTACCTGTATAAATTACTTTTATAGATAACATTATACAATAGCAATGATATCATACAACTTTGTTTATTCTTCTAGCTTCACTTGCTAGAATGACACTACTAACCTACCTGTATAAGTTACTTTTATAGATAACATTATACAATAGCAATGATTGCATACAACTTTGTTTATTCTTCTAGCTTCACTTGCTAGAATGACATTACTAACCTACCTGTATAAATTACTTTTATAGATAACATTATACAATAGCAATGATTGCATACAACTTTGTTTATTCTTCTAGCTTCACTTGCTAGAATGACACTACTAACCTACCTGTATAAATTACTTTTATAGATAACATTATACAATAGCAATGATATCATACAACTTTGTTTATTCTTCTAGCTTCACTTGCTAGAATGACACTACTAACCTACCTGTAAAAATTACTTCTATAGATAACATTATACAATAGCAATGATATCATACAACTTTGTTTATTCTTCTAACTTCGTATTAAATAATAAATAACCCCCCTTCCTTATCAATTTTGTCTTTTTTTCTTAAATAATATAACGAAACACCTATTAATAACTTTTAATTCGCATACCAATTAGTCACGACCATTTGTGCCTGTGCTTGGAAAAACTCCAATAATGTCTCTGTATTCTTGAAGTTATGAAAATCATTATAATATAGAGGTATAAGCTTCCTATAGCTCTCAGAGAGAGTATCTACAAATTCCATATTATATTAGAATTACAACAGAAAAGAAGCAATCGTCCTGCGATCACGTGGAAAATTTCCCTACTATACATTTCCAAAATCAATTTATTAGGTACTGCTCAAAAAGAGCAACCTAATTTATTATATTTTCAACAATGAATAATATGTGAAGGTTATTCACGTATTAAACAAAGTGTTAATCCTGGATTCAATCCCGGTTAATGACTGTCGGGAATCGAGGGTGTTACCTACTCATCCATCGACGTTTTTTTTTATATCTACTATAAATTTCCTAATTGAAATATAGTTGTAAATATTTCTATGAAAAATAGACACTTCGGCAAGTTAGAGTTTTTATTTTTCTCAACGTTTCGACAAAAATCTTTTGTTCTTGTCAGGAGCAGTAAATAAAAATAAAGCATTTGGCAAGGTGTTAAAAAGTGTTCTTTTATATATTATATACTATATATACAAGGTGCGTTCACATTAATTTCCAGGACTGGTTAAAAAATAAAATAAATAAAAAAGCTAAAGAAAATATTTTTATACAGAGTTAAATATTGGACATTCGACCACACCTGACTGAAAGCACCAGTCTCGTGGCGCACGCGCCGATCTAAAAATAGAACAAAACAACTTCCTTGTAAGGTTCGCATTTCTAATTTTAAAATGGCTATTTTCGAAGAGCAGAGAATCTGCATTAAGTTTTGTTTTAAATTGAAAAAAAGTGCTACTGAGACGCATGAATTGATTAAAGAAGCTTTTGGCGATGCAGCTTTATCCCGTTCAAGAAATTTTGAATGGTTTTCACGCTTCCTAAAAGGTCGGGAAAAGGTAAACGATGATCAGCATACTGGGCGTCCAAGATCATTACGTTGTGAGGAAAACATGCTCAAAATAAAGGAATTAATTAAATCTAACAGAAGAATTTCTATTAAAGACTTATCTTCAGAGACTGGACTATCTGTAGGACTGTGTCATCAAATAGTAACAAAAGATTTGGACATGATCCGGACGTCTTCAAAATTTGTTCCCCGGATTCTAACAGAGGAACAAAAGGAGGTTAGAATGGATGTCTGCAAAAACATGGTTGAAATGACTCGGACCGATCCAGAATGGATGCAAAAAAACATTACCGGGGATGAGACATGGGTGTATCAGTAGACCCGGAAACCAAACGTCAATCCAGCCAATGGATTGAAAGAGGTGAACCGAAACCCAAAAAGGCAAGATTTACAAAATCCAAAGTCAAGACATTGCTTGTTACATTTTTTGATATTAATGGTTTGGTTCACCATGAATTTATTCCTTTCGGACGTACAATTAATCAAGAGGTTTATTTGGGGATAATGAGGTGCTTAAGAGAGGTAGTGCGCCTTAAAAGAACTGAAAGATGGTAAAACAATGACTGGATACTTCACGTCGATAATGTGCGGCTGCACACAGCCCATGTTGTTTTGCAGTTCTTGGCCAAGCATTCAACCATACAGATCCCTCATACACCCTATTCCCCCGAATTAGCCCCCAATGACTTTTTTCTCTATCCTAAATTGAAAATGAAGTTAAAAGGAAGGAAATTTGACAATGTTGGTATGATATAAGTTGAATCGAAGGCAACCGTGAGGACCCCCTCAAAAAGTGATTTTATCTCCTGCTTCGACAATTGGAAAAAAATATGGAACAGGTGTATTGAGGCAGGAGGGGCATATTTTGAAAAATATTGAATTAGTTTTTTTATTTGTTTTATTTTTACAAAGATACAGAGCAGTCCTGGAAATTAATGAACGCACCTTGTATATTATTTAGAGTTTGTACATAGAATATCAGCCCGTTGAAGAGCAGTATAATTCCTCGAAAGCTAGCATATATAAATAAAAAGAAACTATTTACCTGTTTTAATTTTTACTTTTTCAAAGTATTTCTGGGTAACTATTGTTCACATAAAACAATACTTTAATTACAAAAAAAAAATAAATGATAAGATTTCCAATTAGTTTTTTTTATTCAAAAAGGGAGACAAGCTATCACGTGGTTGAACTTCATGTTGGCAGAGGCGTGTGTATGAGCACACAGAGAGAACATACAATACTCTAGTTTTAAAGTAAAAATATCAGGCTTCTAAGGATAAGTTATTTTTTAAAATATTTATTTACAAATCACTTGCTTTCGGGCATGAAAGCCCTTCTACAGGAGAAAACATGTTACAATAAATTGCCTATAGGACAAGAGTTTAAATAAAATCAAAACTATTTTACATTATTTCATAAAAACTCTATAGATACAAATTCGATAAAATAATCTCTTGAATTAATATTAAAACAAGAACATTAAGACTCCAGGGAAAAGTTTTATTTTTTGATATTTTTAAATAAAAAAAATATATAAAAAAAAACCTTTTCCTGGAGGCTTAATGTTCTTGTTTTAATAGATATAATAATTTAACTTTTTGAAATTGATATACAAAAATGGAACAAATTTTGAAATATATATATTGAAAAAAGGATATGAATAAATATAGACTTCTGAGATATAACTATTGAATAAAAAATTATAATTTTAAACGGTAGTTATTGTCATGAGATGTCCATCTGGTTTCACTATTACTATTTAGAGGGGATTTGAATTTTGGAGAATTTAGGGTCGTCTCGGGGAATAGTATATTATACATTTCCAGAATGTCTATTTTTTAGTTTCACAAAACAAATGTAAAGATTATTTAAAAAGAAAAAAATAGAATTTGGGTAAAAAGCTTTTTCAAATTTAGGTTTTGCACGCTTTCGAGCAAATTTAATGCTCTTCAATAAGAAAATACTTTTATGAACAATATCTAAATGATCTTTATACAAAAATAATTGAAAGAATTGTTAATGTACCCGCGAGGGCATTAGGTATTGTACATAAAAGTATTTGCCCGTTGAAACAAAGAAAATTTTCTCGAAAGCTTGCAAAACATAAATTAAAAGAAACTTTTTACTCGAATTCTATTTTTAACTTTTCAAATGTAAAAATAAAAATTAAATAAAAAATTATTGACCCAGGAGAGAGTTAGGGAACAATCTATATGGCATTATCTGTTATGGAACTGCTGAAGTTGGGCAATTCTTGGAAGAATGACGAGTTGATTGTAAGTTATCCGTATTTGTTAGAGCTAGTTAGTCAAACATCCATCCGTACATCTTTTTTATTCACTCCTATTCGGTCATGTATTGTTCATGTTATTTGTTGTAAAGGTCCTGTTTTATTAAATTATATTTTTGTATGTTCTGCTTTTAATAAATCAAATAAATGTCGAGGTCCATTTGGACAAGGAAAACGAAGACTAAAACGTGGCTGATTCCACACTCGCCTTTTTAGTGATACGCTAACCTATTCACGGTGGATTCAGTAGCCACTGGACATGTGTCGGACCTGGAGGTTGTTGGGTTCTGTGCTGACTGGAGTATAGAAGCTCCATATATTCTTCCTTCCTGTGGTGAATCTGTATAAGACAGGTGGTCTTAATAAAGATGTATGTGTGAGTAAATAATTTTTATAAATAATTATTACTAATGTGAATATATTCCATTCGTGGACAAAACTTAAGGAAGTTTTTCATATTTTAAGCATAAAAATTTCCTTATTTGCTTATACGCATATTCATTATACGTTTATCTCCCATACATGTAAATTTTCGAACGTTCTTCTTTAAATATATATTAAAAATAAAGAAGGCATATCCTGACCTCTCACATGAGTTTTTTTATATAGCAGAGCGCCATCTAGCGGAACAGAAATCAACTAAACATTGATTTAACTTGTTCCCTGATATTTGGCCAACCCAGTTTTCATGATAAATCAAGAAATTATTATTTTTTATTTATAAATAATTTATTATATTTAATAAAAATAATAATACAAATATCCATACTAAAAGGCAAAACATCCTTAGTTTTGTCCATGAGTGTGGATAGAGAGAGATATTTAGAAAGCCAAAATTATTATTAATAAATTTGTTTTTTAGGCTAGTTGTGTATGTGTGCATGTGTGTTGAGAGAAAAAATGTTTTTAAAATAATTTACAGATTAACTTTTTATCGACCTAACAAAAAGCACATCGAATTTTCTTACTGTCGTGTTTCACATTTGGTATAATGCAAGTGTACTTATGAAAAATAAACAAATAGGTCATTAATATGTTAAAGCACAATTTGAATTATAGATCATAATACAAGAAAATAAGACCTAATCCAAATAATTTAATAGTGTGTGACGTTTCGGCAACAGCATTGTCACCATTATCAGACAAAAGAATAAAAAATCTTTCGTCACACACTATTAAATTATTTGGATTAGGTCTTATTTTCTTGTATTAGGTCATTAACATGTTCTAGATTCAAATGTCCTCCTAGAGAGCATTTCAGGAACGTCGCAAACATCACGCAGACAACAAATAGGATGGAATGTTGGCGACTTCCCAGGTGTAGAGATCTGAAATAGAAGAAGCGTCTCTTTTTTTATCAAGTACCATTATCTGTTGGCCTTTTGGCTTGACAGTTTATAGATTCAAATATTATTTTGAAATTTGAAGACACCTTACGAAATATGAACTAAATATTTCAATATCATCCTATGGTTAGGAATAATCGTTATTTCTCCTTAAAAAAAATTTCGATTTTTCGTTCAAAAGAAACATTTGCGGTATAGTTGTCAAATTCATTCTACAATCATAAGCCACATTATATTGTATTATAAATTAAGATATATATCCACTATTTCAATGATAATTATATATACATATTTCTGCATTGGCTATAAATTCAACGAAAATTTAAAAAAATCGAATCATAAATAGCTATAAGACAACATGGTTTTGTCTGAATTTGCTAAAATGGTTTTGTGGGTCATTCTTTATCATTAGTAAAGTTTTTTATTAGGGTGCTGAATAAAATGCATTGTTCTGATGTAGTATTAAATGGATAGATGATTCTCTAGGTATATAAATAGCTATATGTGTTAGAATGTGTATTTGAAAAAGATTAGCTGTTTTCTTAATGGTAGCCACCTACCAGAACAACGTCAGTGGCAACTTCTAGTTCTTCTGCTTCCATCAGCTCTTCGGCAAGGCTAAGTCGGTTAGTGTAGAGATGGCGATCCTCATAGGCATGTCCCAGTACATCGAGGTCTTCGGAACTCGCCTCGCTCTCCTCTGCCCGGGATTCTCCAGCAGGGGAAGGTTCTTCTCGTAGGTCTTTGAAAGGCACTTGGGGACTGCTATCAGAATCTTCTGGAGATGACAACTGATCAAGATTCGACTCTGGAAATCCGAAGGCAATACGATGATAATCCCTAGGTTGGAATAGTTCTGTTTTTATCTCATTAGAGACTAATTTTGTTTGTTTATAAGAAGATTCTTCATTTTTTTCCTGATTAATTTCGTTTATCTTATTTTCATCTTCATTTTCTACTTTATGTTCTTCGTTTTTTATGGAAACATTTTCTTCTGTAGTTTTGGAATCATCGACTTGGTCGAAATCCGGAATTTGTTTAAGAGCTTCTTCTGGTACTTTGATAACAGTGAATCTTCCATTAACGTCGCCATCCATGGGCGCTTCTACTAGAAATCCGTCTAGCCACTGTACGAGATCGTTCTGGCGGTTGGCGATGGTTTTGCAGAGGACGCAGCGATCGAGGTGATCTCGACGGCCAACCTCCCCTGGCGCATCGCCCGTCCTGACGTCAGTCATTAGCTTGCGACGTACACTTCCCGCTCGTTCTCTTGTTCCTTTTATCACCCCACGGAGATCTCGCAGTATATCTCTCTTGAGCAGAGGACACGGGGCTTGCAGACTAGTCTGTTCTCTGCACACCGGCTGCTTATTTCTCCGATAAGCTGAATCAAGAAGACGACAGAATAAACAGCGCAAACGAGCAAATTTAGGTAACAGCGGAGATTCCTTTACTTCCTCAACAGTTTCTTTACTTTTATTAATTACGATATCTAACTTGTCTCTTGATTTATCTTTCAAAAGAGGGATTAAGTTTTTATCCTTCGCTATATGCCACGCACTGAATTTTGCGACACTTTCTAATAATTTGATGAAGAGTTTATCAAGATATCTTTGAAATTTAAATGGATCGAATTTTTCTCGTATACTTTCTTGTACTTTATTAATTTCTATATATTGAAGAATATCATTAATTTCTTTTAATGTTTCATTGAATTCTGGGGGAATATTTTCAGGAATTTCTTCAGATACTTGTGTTTCTAAAACAAAATCCTCTTTGCAATTTGAATTATTTTTTTCTAAAATATTAGTGGTATCACAACAGGGGTTAACGTCTATATTTTCTATATTTGTCACCAAAGGATTTTCGGAAGTTGTTGATTCTATAAAAGTTTCTTTTTCAGAGATCTGTTCGTTCTTTATTTCGATAGGGCAATTTTCAGAAATTAGTTCTTCTTCTATTTTAGGTTTGGCAGTAAGATCTTCCTCACAAATATTTTTTTAAAATATAAATTAATTTAAAGTTTTTAACATGAAAGTCAATAGCACCGTTTTGCGAACTATTTTTCAGAATAATTTTGATAAATTTTAAAAATTGATCCCTTTCCAAAGTATTTAAGGCGGCAGTGCGGTGTGTAAATTTGTAAATATTTTCAAATCGATAAGAAAGTTTGAATTTTGGAAGTTTGTGGATACGTGGAGTATTCCAGTAAGGCAGAAGATGACCGGGCAGTGGCGAGAGTTGAAGAAGACGCTGGGGAGATAGAAGTGCCTTGAGGACTACTTTGGAAGGACACAACTTCTTAGAAAAACCCGCAGCTATCGTCCCACAAAGGATTTCTTGGGAAGGACGATCGTCGCTAAAAAGAGGATCTGTGAAGGTAGGAGAGCCTTCCTCCTGAGGAACCTGGCACATCACATAATTATCTGTTACCAACTCCATTAGGTATATACATTCATGGAATAAACTCAAGGAAGTTGTACCTTCTAGCATGTATATCGGGATTCAGACAATAACTCTGGAAGATACACTCATGAACAAAACTTAAGGAAGTTGTACTTTTTAGCATGTATATCGGGATTTAGACAATATATATGAAAGATATTTTATACACAGTGATCTTTATTGAAGACACACGCGATAACAAAGTGTGAACAAAATTGCCTTTGTCTCTTTAAAAAATAGTCCATGAGTGTATGTATCATAAAGAAAACAATTTAGTTCAATTAAAATTCAATACGTTTGCCTATTTTTGCTATCCTTGCAGCTATTTTGGGAACGGACTTTCATAGAAACTAGAAAGGAAGAAATCATTTATTTCCCTTGTTCTGAAGGTTCTTCTATTTTGAATGTGTTGAAAAAAAAAAGGAAGGGAATATATTTAAAATAAAAATAGAATTGATTCAAATATATACTGACAAATCAATTAGTAAAGTGTGTTTTAAATAAAGAATGTTGTTGTTTCTTATCCCCTTGTATAAAGATTACACGTATTCCATGAGTACATGCTCCTCGAGCTGTTTCAAGATAAGCAGTGGCATTTCCCAAAGGTCCTGTTTAGTGCATC
>CP092874.1:86846358-87020799 GCA_030710605.1 Cordylochernes scorpioides
GATCTGGTGGATAAATTAAGAAAATGGAATCCCCCTGATATTGCAGCTAAATGTTGCTGATGGCTTGCGCCATCTGTCGTGCAAGCCATCAGTAACTCTTAGTTGCACGATCAGATGCCTTCTTCTTAATTAGAGTGTACATTTTATATACAGTAGAACCTCCTTTTAGTGGACACCTCTCTACAAAGGACAGTTTTCATTTACAAAATTACCATTTTTACTATTTAGTAACTCTCTGGGTTAACTCTCTCTTGAGCTCTAGTCTTCCCCAGCAGACACCATCAACAAGATTTACAAGCTTGATACCTTAATATGATTGAGTGGAGATAAGAAAGAAGAAGAGACTCATTCCCAGCAGACACCATCAACAAGATTTACAAGCTTGATACCTTAATATGATTGAGTAGAGATAAGAAAGAAGAAGAGACTCATTCCCAGCAGACACCATCAACAAGATTTACAAGCTTGATATCTTAATATGATTGAGTGGAGATAAGAAAGAAGAAGAGACTCATCCCCAGCAGACACCATCAACAAGCTTTACAAGCTTGATACCCTAATATGATTGAGTGGAGATAAGAAAGAAGAAGAGACTCATTCCCAGCAGACACCATCAACAAGATTTACAAGCTTGATACCCTAATATGATTGAGTGGAGATAAGAAAGAAGAAGAGACTCATCCCCAGCAGACACCATCAACAAGATTTACAAGCTTGATACCTTAATATGATTGAGTAGAGATAAGAAAGAAGAAGAGACTCATTCCCAGCAGACACCATCAACAAGATTTACAAGCTTGATACCTTAATATGATTGAGTAGAGATAAGAAAGAAGAAGAGACTCATTCCCATCAGACACCATCAACAAGATTTACAAGCTTGATACCTTAATATGATTGAGTGGAGATAAGAAAGAAGAAGAAGAAGCAACTCTCTGGTAAGAAGACACCACTCCCTAAAGGACACTTTGGCTCTACAAATAGGTGTTGTCCTTTACAAGGAGGTTGTTCAACTGTATGTTGCACCATATGTCATGCAAGCCATCAACAACTTTTAGTTGCAGGACCAGGAGATGCCTTTTTCTTCTTCTTCTTTTTTATCTCCACTCAATCATATCAGGGTATCAAGCTTGTAAAGCTTGTTGATGGTGTCTGCCGGGGAAGAGTAGAGTTCATCAATGGATGAGTCAATACAGTCAATAATGTGTTTTGGGGTTGCAGGTTGACACTTAGTACATAGTATTAGTACAAAGTGGGCCTTTTTCTTAATTAAAGTGTATGTTTTATATACAGTAGAACCTCCCTTTAGTGGACACCTCTCCACAAAGGACAGTTTTCCTTTACAAAATTACCATTTTTACTATTTAGTAACTTTCCGGTAAGAGGACATCTTTTTTTAAAGAACACTTTAGCTCTACAATTAGGTGTTGTCAGAGAGGTTCAACTGTAGTGAAAAAAATATATTTTATAAATGTTATTCTTTTTAAACAAAAGGTAATAAGACCAAATCCAAATAAATAGTGTGTGACGTTTCTGTAACAGTGTTCAGTAACAACGTTACACACTATTTATATAGATTTGGTCTTATTACCTTTTGTTTATAATCTATAATCCATATTGTGCCTTATCATTAATCCTTTTTTTTATTCTTTGAAATCTTTCCATTGTTTATTAATTTATTATTTTAATATTAAGAAAAACAATGGCTTTGTCTTTTTTTTTTTTTAATTTAAATCTACCAAACGTTGTAGTACAAATTATTTACGTTTGGCAGTTTTTTTTAATGAAAATTGTGACTAAATTGATAATGAATTATAATTGTCTCTTTTGCTATAGCATAATAAGAAATCAGTACTAATGAGATACATTAAATGTTATAAAATTAATGTTATGACAGAGTTATATAAATCTTTAATTAAAAAGGCATATATTGGATCAAAATATCATTTATTTTACCAATATTTCAGTTGGCTGAATGCCAACCTTTTCAGGTTATTATAACATATCAAAGAGTTATGTATATTTAGTATAAAATTATTAGAAAAATATAATTAATTTATAAAATATGAAATGTACTTATGTATTTTAAATAATAGTATTTGATATTTTAATATAGAAATGTACATATTTTGATAAGTTCAATACATTTATAATGCTCAACAATTTCATTGACCTTTAAAAATAGTAATGGCAAAAATCATATACTATGAAAATGAAAAGCCTGATTATAAATATTTTAAAAACATTTAGGCTTAGTTATTAATAAGTAAATAAATATGTATATATAATAGTTTTAATGAAATTTTACTATGTGTAATAATCAAAATTCTTTTATTGATAAAAGTTTTTTTTTAATCAATTCTCTAATAAAAAATTAGCCTTGATAAACTTTCCATTAAACTTTTCATATTTATTTGTTTGTTGATGTTCTTTTCTCTAAATATTATTAAAAGCTAGAACCATGTATGGGAAATGGTTTTGATTTAGTGTCCAATATCAAAAGTACTTTTAAAAAAATTCAAATATATCATCTATTCTAAATATATATTTTTACAAAGAGTTTTAAACCAACGTTATTTTTAAAAGGTCGCAAATTGTTTTAATAATATTATTTTTAAAAGATATGATTATCTTTCTCGCTGACATTTAAAATGATGAATTATTCGGCTTAATTGTATAAAAATATTTGATTTTTTTGCCTAACATAGATATATTGTATGCTGGTTAAGAATAGTAGTTTCGATTTTAATGATAAACAGCGATAACTTTGCAAAACATGGATGAAAGGCTACACCTTTTTCTGAGAATGTTAATATGCTAAACAATGCTTTAATAAATAAATGTATTGTGCTTAAACAATGAACATAAGTTTGTCCATTTTTAATAAAAGTAAGGCTTACCAAAATATAAGTAGCAATAGTTTTAACTAAAGGTGTAAACAAAACCTTTCAATCTATTATTCATGTTACGTTTAACAAGAAATCAATGGAAACTAAGCCGGTCAACTTAGCTTGAAAACCAAATTTATTAAAATAAAAATAATAATATATAAAAATAATTCAGGGTTCTATTTAATTTTTTAATTAAATTTATAAAAGCATAAAAAGTTCTTTAACATATATTGAACAATATTATAAAAAAGTTATAGCTTAATTATTCTAAAATTAAAATATTTTAAAATTTATAAACTATATATTTTTTTATATATTTGATTATCTGATTTTTTAAATTCTGAAATAAAATATATTTAAAATAAATGAATTTCGATATTATTTGATAAAATCTATTTTTGAAGCATTATTTTATTACATAGAAGCTTTAAAATATCTAAATAAAAGTAAAACTATGTGAAAATTTTTATAGTTTCAGATTACTTTATCCACCCTGTAAAAGGAAGATGGATCCACAACAATGTGGCACTAAAAATCTACACAACTTTCGTAACACGATTATGTGTAGAGAGTGTAATTACTAAATGTTAGTGTTATTACTGAATTCACAAAAATATGTGTTTTGTTACTCTTTAAGTAAAAAAAAAATGATATATTTAAAAAAATAATTTTCCATAGAAACACAAACCTAGAATAGACAGGTAGCCCGCTGTGTAGGATGTAAAATCTTGAGTTTTCTCCAACAATTTATACATTGTCTTTAATGAAACTGTGAAGTGTTCAGATCATACATCAATTTGGATCAAGGGCGTGGATTATTCAGGATCTCTTATAAGAAGATTGACCAAACTGAAGGAGCGGCGATGGGGTTATTATATTGACATCCCTGTTTGGTAAAAAAAAAAAATTGGAGTAAATCATATTTTCAGTTTATCGAAGCTACATAAAATTTTAATAGATGCGTGGTCCTTCCCAAGTCCTGTTAACTGCCTCAGCGTGGCGGGGAGGTGACTCTGGGAAGGACAGGCGAAGTATGTCTGAAGTCTTGTACAACTGGTAAGGCCACCCAAGGCATAAAGGCTGCCCTACTAATTTAAAGTTAACAGGCGAAGAGGCAAGGTCATATTTCTCTTTTTGTTTTTCCTCATGAAATCGCACCCACCTACCCATATGAATTCTACTCTTCTCATTAGAAGAGATTATTTGTCAATTTATTTTGCGTTTTTATTAAATATAAGGCTATGTCTTTAATAAGGACGTCCCTATGAAACACGCCAGCATGGGCGGAGAGACTGTTTCATAGGAAACCGAATCAGATCGCTTGCTGATATGGTCAATATCAGATTTTAATTATTCCTAAAAAGCCTACTTGATGTTTGCGGAAGAGCAATTTTGTTCAAGTATGATATATACTTATAATCGTATGTATTTATACTGTCCTCAAAGATTATGTTCATAGTTAATTTAAAATACCTTCTCTAAGAGAGGTCATCTTGGTATCAGAATAAAATCAAAACAGCCCAATGCAATATTACAGAAATATGGTAGATAAAATTGGCGGAACCGCTGGGAGGGTTCACCACTGATAAGCCAGGCTTTCCCATTAATTTATCATTTTGAAGTAAGGGCGGTAGAAAATTATTTTATTTTAAAAAGAATCATACGCGTTAAAAATAGATTCAGTATCTTATAACAGATGATGCGCTACTGCATCATACCTGTCTTTCTTTGGAGTCAGGAGTCCTATCTTTTCTGCCCTGTGGGTTGTAGCACTTTAGTGAACACGACTATCCTGC
The DNA here is from genome assembly GCA_030710605.1 of Cordylochernes scorpioides. Classification (NCBI taxonomy): domain Eukaryota; kingdom Metazoa; phylum Arthropoda; class Arachnida; order Pseudoscorpiones; family Chernetidae; genus Cordylochernes; species Cordylochernes scorpioides. The sequence continues at coordinate 86,851,046 of CP092874.1, forward strand.
CCTTATCACACATATTTTTTTCACATATACACTGCGTGACATTGAAAATGGAACACCAAGAAATAGTGGCCAGAAAATTATGCAAATTTCAGGGTAGACGCGCCTAACCGAGTTATGCAAATGATGTAAAATGCGCAGCTCTCATGCGCACATGGAGTAAGATATAAGGGAAGGAACTTGCAGAAAGGACAGTATTCGTGTCGTTATTTCTTCAAGGAAAATCATTGTAGAAATTTTGTTCTTGTGTCAAAAGACACGTGTAATAACAGAGAATGCCAGGTCATCGTAAACGGAGGCAGTTCAAGCAGACAGACGCGCTTTTACGAGGGGCATGGTGATCGGACTGGAAAGGGCAGGTTGGTCCATACGTCAAATCAACGCAGCTGATACACACCTTGGTGCGTCCACGGTGCACCGACTGTGGAGAAGATGGTTGGAACAAGGAAATGTGGCAATTTATAGGAATGTCGGTGCAACCAGAGTGACGTCAGCACGTGTGGATCGGCGTATCCTTCGACAAGCAGTGGCGGCCCCACAAGCCACTTGTACCGCCATCCTGCAACATGTGCAAGACACCCTAGATCATTCCATCTCGACCAGAACCATTTCCCGTCGATTGGTTGCTAATGGCTTGCACTCATGCCGTCCGCTAAGAAGACTGCCATTGACCCCACCGAATAGGCGCCAACGTTTGGAATGGTGCCGGGCTAGATCGACGTGGATGACGGAATGGCACAGGGTCGTGTTCTCAGATGAGTCGCGTTTCTGCTTGTCCAGTGATAGTCGCCGTGTACGCGTGTGGCGTCGACGTAAAGAAAGGTTCAATCCGGCAGCAATTGTGGAACGCCCCACCGTGCGACAACGTGGAATCATGGTTTGGGGCGCAATCGCGTATGATTCCAGGTCACCTTTACTTCGTATTCAGGGCACTATGACGGCCCAACGATACGTTGATGATGTGCTGCGACCGGTGATACTCCCCTACCTTCAGGGGGTACCCAATGCCCTTTATCAGCAGGATAACGCCCGACCGCACACTGCTCGCATTAGCCAACAAGCTCTGCAAGATGTACAGATGCCTTCCTGGCCACCGTACTCTCCTGATCTCTCACCAATCGAGCACGTCTGGGACATCATTGGACGCCGTTTGAATGCCTTGCCACAGCCGCGTTCAGAAGACGAACTGTGGCAAATGGTTGAGAGGGAATGGAGAGCCATCCCTCAGGACGCCATCCGTACTCTGATTGACTCTCTACCTAGACGTATTGCTGCGTGCATCGCCGTCCGCGGTGGTCCTACTTGCTACTAAGCCGACGCCGTTCTCGCTCTGTATTATGACTATCATTTTGAAATAAAGATCACTTATTGTTCGTCCCTGTCTCTCTCTGTCTGCCGAGTTTCATCACTTTCTGGCCACTATTTCTTGGTGTTCCATTTTCAATGTCACGCAGTGTATATAGTATTAAAATATGTGATTTGAATTATTATTTGTAAATACATTCATTGTATAAATACAATTTATACCTCCCCTTATTGTTAGTGTGAAGAAAAGTTGAAAAAGTTTCACAAACATTGATGCGGTACTGAGTATAAGAGCTCCGCAGTGATAGTAAATTATGCCTGTTACAAAGATTTTAGACAGAACTCTAAATGGCAGACAAGATTAATAACACCCCCCTCGTTAATTCGACACTTTACACTAATTCAACCATGTTTTCATGTCCCGACCTACAGTCTATCAAATAACTAATGGTAATAACTCCGCCTTTGCTGGTCCCAAGCCCAATGAAAAAGGAGGAGGGGGAGCAGTAACAAGCTCACTAAAAAATCTGGGTTCAGCTGGCCCGGCTGATAGTACCCTGTAAGGGCTCCTAATCCAGGGATAGAGAATGAGCAGCGTTTGTACTCCATGTTAGGAGCGCCTGCACATGGCGTCTGTTCCTCATGTCAGAGGCGGCCATTTCTTTTGGAGCTAAGTCGGCCTGCCACTGAGTAGTTCTCCCAGTCTTAATGACAAAGGAAGACGCATTCTACTTCACTCAATCATGATGGTTGTCTTGGCATTAGTCTTCTCCACGGCTGAGTATTGTGCTCCAGTCTGGGAGGGGAGCTGCCACACGAAGCTAATAGACACACAACTAAATTCTACCTTACGAATTATAACAGGGGTTTGCCAACCTACAAGAATTGACTGGCTTCCAGTTCTTGCTCACATCTCTCCACCTGAGCTACGCAGAAAAGAAGCCACCAAGAAAATGTACCAAAAACTCTTGGATTCACCCGACCTCGAAATTAACCCTATCCTACAGTCTCCCCCAAATCATAGACTAAAATCAAGGAGGTCGATATGGTCCAGAGGAAACCAACTTCTCTCCCAAAATTTTAATATCTCAGAAGCATGGACAAATTCCTGGATCAGCACCGATATCCCAAACAAGAACCTCATCACAAGCCCAAATGTCAAGATCCCAGGTTTTTCCCTCCCTCGACGAGAATGGGTGCTTCTAAACCGCTTTAGGACAGGTCAGGGAAGGTGTGCAGAGCTGATGAAGTTATGGGGCTACACCAAAGATCCATATTGTGCCTGCACCGTCCCACAATCAATGTCCCATATACTAGATGACTGCCCGCTGTACAAATTCAATGGAGGAATCTCCAATCTCCATTCTGTCACCCCGGAAGCCCTGAACTGGCTGAAGGACTTGCCTCTCAGACTTTAATGACCGATATGTCCTCACTTCTTTTTTCTAGATTTAATTCATTTTGTCTCCTCTCTAATTGTAAATACGCTGCTGTATCACCTCATAAGCATAATAAAAAATGATGGTTGTCAACAGACACCATCAAAAGTCTCAAGCTTTACAAGCTTGACACCCTAATATGATTGAGCGGAGATAAGAAAGAAGAAGAAGGAGAAGACTAACGATAATTCGACCATTTTAAGATTCGAATTTCGACATGTTGTTGTTCATATACAACTTCACCGCTGAAAACATATTAAAGAGGCGAGTGGCGGCCGCCGTAGAAGCGAACTTTAGGCTCGCGCCTGCGCACTTTGGTTTTGGCCAGTTTAAGTTTCACTTTGCAGTGCCGTTGTGAATGTCGAAATTGTTATCGTTTGTGTTTTTTTTACGCGGGTTATTTAGGTATCGTGCGCATTGAGAGTAATAAGAAACAATATCTGATCTTAATGTGACTTTTTGTGCCAATTCCAAATATACCATTAGTTTTTTTTTATCACGCAAGGTTTCTTAGTGACAAACCTTTTTATAATTTGGATAAAAACGCAGTAATAAATGTTAAGGAGAAAATTACAAAGCCTCCGAGGTTGTGTTTCTTTTGTATATAACGTTTATTATGCTCTAGCTTTCGGGCATGGTGGCCCCTCTACAGGAGCAACAGTAATAAATGTAAACAATGTGTTACGTAAGCCTTTTGCTTATATCTCATTACATTAGATAGTGGTGATAGATTTGATGCTGGTTTATTCTTGTTTAGACAAGTTGATATGTAAACCAACGATTTGTTTAGTAGCATTGTAGTGGAGATGGCAGATTTAATCTATGAAAAAGATTATTTATATATTTGAAACAATGGATAGTTATTTCCCTTTTCGTATTCTATCAAATTGTTTTTTTAGATGGTGTACACAAGACGGTGGGCCAATATGCCAAGGTGTTGCGTGAAAATTCCAGATACTTTGTATAACATCTGTGGAGAATTAACTTTCAAAGCACAAAGGCCAAACTTTACACCGCTAATCAAAAAGTGCTATGAACTTTACTTTGGATGTAAAGTGAGTGACCAATAAAAACTTGGGCCCCTCATCATTGTTGTCAAGCTTGTGCTTGGCTTCTTACAGGATGGATTAAAGGTAAAGGCCATATGTCTTTTGCGGTTCCAATGGTATGAAAAGAACCAAAAGACCATTATTCAGACTGTTATTTTTGTTTGACAAAAACTACAGCATCTATATCAAAACATACCATTTTTCCATCTGCTATGAGACCCGTTCCTCATAGTAATGATTTATCTGTGCCACAGCCTCCCGAAAATGTTTCAAATAGTTGTTGTGCCCGTTGTTTTGTTCAATAATTTACTCGGAGTCGTTGGAGCTCCCTTGGTACCGGTTTTATTTGAAACGCGGTGCCAGAACGTATGGAGAACATACACACCCAGAATCGAAGATCCTCCTCCCGACGCACAGCAAAAACCGAAACTCAACCGCCGTCTTCCAGTCTCGGCCGGTTCCTGCCGCCACACTGGCGCCGCCAGGCGCAAAATGCCCTGAGGATTCTCATACCTGAACCCTCAAAAATAGTCATGAGCAAGAGTCAAATGACACAAATTTAAAAGCACATGTATCTAATCCGAACCTCATTTATTACTAAAGAAGATTTGAATGTCCTCTCTTCTTCTTCTTTCTTATCCCTACTCAATCATATTAGGGTGTCAAGCTTGAGACTTTTGATGGTGTCTGCTGGGGATGAGTAGAGCTCATCAATGGATGAGTCAATACAGTTAATAATGTGTGGAGATTTGACAACCATCATGATTGGGTGAAGTAGTATGTGTCTGCCTTTTTCATTTAGACTCGGAGCATTACTCAGTGGCAGGCCGACTTAGCTCCAAAAGAAATGGCCGCCTCTGACACGAGGAACAGACGCCATGTGCAGCTGCTCCTAACACGGAGTACAAACGCTGCTCATCCTGTATCCCTGGATTAGGAGCCCTTACAGGGTACTATCAGCCGGGCCAGCTGAGCCCAGGTTTTTCAGTGAGCTTGTTACTGCTCCCCCTCCACCTTTTTCATTCGGGCTTGGGACCGGCAAAGGTGGAGTTGAATGTCTTCGTGATTGGCAGTTATACAAAACACAGAGTGAACTTTTTGCTTCTAGGTTAAAAGGGTCGTATCTGCAGAAATAAGAATAAGATAGAGAAGAAAGAGAAGTTCCTCCTATCCAGGAGGTATTTTTATCTATTTTTTGGCAAGTGAAACATCATCCATCCTTCCTTATGGGAGCTGTTACCCACAGTTTGAAAATTTTGAAAGTTAGAAAATAATTACAAAAATATCTCACTTGTCTAAAATGTAAATTGGTACCTGCAGCTCCAGAACATGTATTAACTGATGATGAACTAAACAGCCTTTGGGAGAGGCCACTGCTTATCATTAAACAGCAAGAGGAGCATGGACTCATGGAATTTGTGCAATCATTGCACAAAGGGATAAGAAACAACAACAGAGTAAGTTTCTTGTAGTTTGGCACCTGCAGCTCCAGAACACATTTTGGCTTGCAATAGATGCACTAAACAGGACCTTTGGGAGAGGCCGCTGTTTTTCATCAAACAGCTCGAGGAGCATGAACTCATGGATTTTGTGTAATCTTTACACAAGGGGATAAGAAACAACAACAGAGCAAATTTCTTGTAGCTTGGCACCTGCAGCTCCAGAACACATTTTGGCTTGTATTGATGCACTAAACAGGACCTTTGGGAGAGGTTGCTGTTTTTCATCAAACAGCTCAAGGAGCATGAACTCATGGATTTTGTGTTATTTTTACACAAGGGGATAAGAAACAACAATAACAAATCTTGACATGTTTTAGTCATATAGGTATGTCATGTTAGTGTTCATCAAGTCAGTTGTAGTATAGACGAGAGACTATTGGAACAAATGTTCTTCAATTTGACATGTTGGTGCCCATCACTCGCAGCCCACCTAGTAACCTTCAGGTACAGTAGAACCTCCCTGTAAAGGACAACACCTAATTGCAGAGCCAAAGTGTCCTTTAGGGAGAGGTGTCCTCTTATTGGAGAGTTTCTAAATTGTAAAAATGGTAATTTTGTAAATGAAAATTGTCCTTTGTGTATAGGTGTCCGCTAAAGGGAGGTTCCACTGTATTTCCTTGATCCCTCTTCCAGACATCCAGCCCATCCAGCATCGGCACATCAGTCTTGCATCGCCTGTGGGTCCGGCGACCTGTCGCTGGTTCACCGGTACTGCAGCTACATCAGGCCTCTCATCCGGGAGGAATTTACCATCATCCCCCCTGACCTGCAGGGCTGGGTCTTCGGGCATGGCCTAGACGATGACGCCCTGGCCATCCTGGCGTCTGCCAAGACGCGCATCTATAGGCACTTCCTCGGCGCGGAACTGAGGAGTGTACAAGAAGACCCCCTCCTTGTCTGGAGGAGGACCCTCTCAAGGTGGGGAAGCCTTCCTTGCTGAAGATATTTGTATATATATTCCCTACACTTTATATGCCCATTATCTTTTATATTTTCTCCTTTGTAAAATTTGATTGAAAGAATCAATAAAATTGTTTAATTTGTCGAATTTGTGTCTTCCAGACATCTCATTGATGGTCTTCCTCGCTTTCTTCTTCCTTCATTTTTCCCCAATATCAACATCTTTTCTAATCCATTTGCTCTTATTATGTGTCAAAAGTTGGTCAGCCTTTTTTTGTACAGTAGAACCTCCCTTTAGCTGACACCTCTCTACAAAGGACATTAATATGGCACAATTTGGATTATAGATTATAAAAACAAGGTAATAAGGCCAAATCTATATAAATAAATAGTGTGTGACGTTTCGGTAACAGCAATCTTGTTTACACACTTGATAACAGTAACTATTTAAAACATGCTGTGGTAAAATTTCTCATTCAGTACTTTTGTCTGAAGATGGTAACAACGCTGTTACCGAAACGTCACACACTATTTTTTTATTTGGATTTGGTCTTATTACCTTGTGTCTACAAAGGACAGTTTTCATTTGTAAAATTACCATTTTTAATGATAAAGCACAATTTGGATTATAGATCATAATAAAAGAAAATAAGACCTAATCTGATTATATAATCAGAATAATCTGAAAGATTAGGTCTTATTTTCTTTTACCATTTTTACTATTTAGCAACTTTCCGGTAAGAGGACATCTCTCCCTAAAGGATACTTTGGCTCTGCAATTAGGTGTTGTCCTTTACAGGGAGGTTCTCTTGTATATCAGAATTAATTTAAAACACATCGTAACAGGACCAAATTCAAATCAATAAATGTGTGTGATGCTTGAAAAAAATGCTGTTATCATCATCAGACAAAAGTACTGAAAGTACTTGTTACCTAATGTTTCTAATCTATAGTCCAAATTGTATCTTACCATACACACAGGACTATAAAATTTATTTAAGATTAAAATACCTGTCAATGGCAATCCGAGTAGCTTCCTCCATGTTCACATTTCAAATGCATCAATTCTTTTTCTTTCTTCTTTTCTGAGAATTCAACTCTCACATCTATAAGTGACCACAGGGTATATCAATGTCTCTACAAAGTTATTCTTTAAGAGAATGATAAGGAACAACTTGGATTATAGATTAGAAACACAAGGTTGTTGTTGTTGTCGTGTCCAATGAAGAGCCTCAGATGTCTCCATACATCTCTATCACAGCAGCAGCAATGTCCACTATCTTGGGTGTGTAAAGCTGCTGCTCTGGGTCTAGGTCAATTTTCTGTTGTTGTTTTCGTGTCCAATGAAGAGCCTCAGATGTCTCCATACATCTCTATCACAGCAGCAGCAATGTCCACTATCTTGGGTGTGTAAAGCTGCTGCTCTGGGTCTAGGTCAATTTTCTGTTGTTGTTGTCATGTCCAATGAAGAGCCTCAGATGTCTCCATGCATCTCTATCACAGCAGCAGCAATGTCCACTATCTTGGGTGTGTAAAGATGCAGCTCTGGGTCTAGGTCAATTTTCTGTTGTTGTTGTCATGTCCAATGAAGAGCCTCAGATGTTTCCATACATCTCTATCACAGCAGCAGCAATGTCCACTATCTTGAGTGTGTAAAGATGCAGCTCTGGGTCTAGGTCAATTTTCTGTTGTTGTTGTCATGTCCAATGAAGAGCCTCAGATGTCTCCATGCATCTCTATCACAGCAGCAGCAATGTCCACTATCTTGAGTGTGTAAAGCTGCTGCTCTGAGTCCATGTTAATTTTCTGCAAGGCTGCAGCCATTTCTGGACATGAGAATATGTGAGTAGGTGTTAGTTCCACACCAGGACACAAGGTAATAAGCCCAAATAAATAAATAGTCTGTGAGGTTTCAGTAACAGCATTGTTATCATCATTCTACAAAAGACTGAGTGATAGGGCACAATTTGGATTATAGATTAGAAACACAAGATGATAAGACCAAATATAAATAGATAAATAGTGTGTGACATTTTGGCAACAGATTTGTTACTGAAACCTCACAAACTATTTATTTATTTGGATTTAGTCTAATTACCTTGTGTTTCTAATCTATAATACAAATTGGTACGTTATCATTCCCTAGAACTCTTTAGCATGTATATCGGGATTCAGACAATAACTCTGAAAGATACACTCGTGGACAAAACTTAAGGAAGTTGTACCTTTAACCATGTATATTGGGATTCAGACAATAACTCTTAAAGATATTTGATACACAGTAAATTTTTTTGAAGACACACAAGATAACCAAGTGTGAACAAAATTGCTTGTCTTTAAAATAAAAATAGATAATTGGCAACATCAAAGACTTTCTTTTTTTTTTTTTGCTTATCCCTAGTACAATGTGGTACAGGCCATGATAATCATGGTGGGTAGTTAGCGACTGCTTTTCCTGAAAGCGCACCACATGTCTACACATATGAAAAGCAGTTTGACTTTGCACTTACAAATGTACAAGACTTTCTACTTCCACTAAGTTTTGACCATGAGTGTACTTGTCTTTTAGTAATCTCCTTTATTTTGGGGAAGATTTCTGGTTAAAATAGACTGACCTAGGTATAAGGGGGGGAAAAACGTGTGTTAAAAGAAGAGACAAGTTGCATTTAGTCCCATTTAGTTTGCAGGTGGATGAATATAAATGGGTTAAACAACCATTTAGCTACAGTATATAGAAACAAAATCTTGGTAGCAATAATGAAACTCATATGTTTGAATAGTTTCTCCAACCTACTCTGTACACTAGGCTACACAAACCCCCTTTGTTAGAGCTGACTGCTATAGGGCGCGTCCCCAGGTGGAGGATAGGGGAACAACCTTCAGATATGAAGGCCAGCTGCGAAACAAGCAGAATAACTCTGACCAATAAGCAGTCTCAGACCAACAGCAACATTATTAGAAGAGTAGAAAGACCTTTTTAATAAATCCTGAGTTCAACTGACCTGGTTGATGGACCTCAGCAAGTGTCTCTCTCCAGGGATACAGAGGAGCTGTGTCTGTACTCATGTTAGAGTCGCAGCAAAGGATTCCATGTTAGGAACAGTCTCAAATTAGGGGCAAAGTCAAACTTTCACCTAAATGTGCCTGGATCATGATGCCATGATCAATGAAAGCTGCACCCCTACAACCCATTCCATGGGATCATGAACTCATGGAATTTGTGTAATCTCTACACAATGGGATAAGAAACAACAACAGACTGAACAAATTACCTATTAGGTCTTGTGCTGAAAGATAACATACAGTTATATCTTCTTATCTCCACTCAGCAATCATATTAGGGTATCAAGCTTGTAGAGCTTGTTGATGGTGTCCACTGGAGATGAGTAGAGTATATATATACACTGTAAAACCCCTCTATAGCAAACCCAAATGGGACTGAGCCTTTTGTTCACTATAGCAATGGTTTGTTATAGCCATTTAAAAAAAAATTATCCCTAGTACACGTAGTACAGGCCATAATAATCATGGTGGGTAGAAGTTGGCGACTGCTTTTACTGTAAGTGCACCACATGTCTACACATGTGAAAAGCAGTTCGACTTATGCACTTACAAATATGCCAAATCCCTGTTTGGTTATTTGCACTGACTAGTGGGGTTGGACTTTTGCAAGACTCGTGGGCCATTGTAGCATTTTTTCTTTTAATTAGAAAAGTGCCCAATGTGGGATTCCATCCAGGGTCATAGCGGTTGAAAACCAATTAGACCGTCCTTCCACCGATTCCCCTATTATAGCCATAGTTTACTGTATGATAAAATACAAATGAGGATTTTTTAAAGGTTTGTTATAAGGGAAGAGGTTCACTATATCCCTGGTATGTTTTAGCAGGGTTTTACTGTATATACATTTTTAATTACCAAATTTTGCATTTAAGAGCTCATGGTAACATGTTTATGCTAAAATGAGATCCAAATAAAAGTTGTTGAACCTATTTGTAAGTCTTATAACACTGATAGACAAAACTTAAGGAAGTTGTACCTTATAGCATATATATATCGGGATTCAGAAAATAACTCGGATAGATATTTTCTGAATCCCGATATATATATGCTATAAGGTACAACTTCCTTAAGTTTTGTCTATCAGTGTAATTTATCATGATGTATAAAACTCCACCTTAGCCGGTCCCAAGCCCGGATGAAAAAGGAGGAGGGGGAGCTGTAACAAGCTCACTAAAAAACCTGGGTTCAGCTGGCCCGGCTGATAATACCCTGTAAGGGCTCCTAATCCAGGGATACAGGATGAGTCTGTACTCCATGTTAGGAGCGGCTGCACATGGTGTCTTTTCCTCATGTCAGAGGCGGCCATTTCATATTGGAGCTAAGTCGGCCTGCCACTGAGTAGTGCTCCCAGTCTTAATGACAGAGGCAGACACATCTACTTCACCCAATCATTATGGAGCTCTACAGGCTTGATACGCTGATATGATATAGTGGAGATAAGAAAGAAGAAGAAGAAGATTATGATGCATTTACACATACAAAAAAAGCACAAACAACAGACAATAATTATAAAAATAATAAAAAAATGAGATTTTAATATAAAATTCTGTGTTTGAAGCAACAACAACAATGACTCAGGAATGGGGAAGAAGACTCCAGCCCCCACAGATCAGGAATCCAAACACCACTGCGGCCAGTACACATAGCAGTCCTGAGGTCCGGATGGGGAGTTGGATCAGCCGGGCCTGCACATCCAGATAGTATGTAGTCTCACTCAGTATGTATCATTGTCCCAGAAGTTTGTGTTTTTCTTATTACAAAAGAACCTCCCAACTCCACCAGCGAGTGCAAGTAACCAAACAGAGCTCTGGCACATTTGTAAGAGCAAAGTCGAACTGCTTTTCACATGTGTAAACAGGTGGTGCACTTACAGTAAAAGCAGTCGCCTACTATTACCCACCATGATTACCATGGCCTGTACCACGTGTACTAGGGATAAGTAAAAAAAAAAAAAAAGAACCTCCCTGTAAAGGACAACACCTAATTGCATAGCCAAAGTGTCTTTTAGAGAAAGATGTCCTCTTACTGGAGAGTTGCTAAATAGTAAAAAATTATAATTTTGCAAATGAGAACTGTCCTTTGTAGAGAGGTGTCCTCTAGCATGAGTGTCCTCTCATGGAGGTTCTACATTACTTGACGAATAATATTATTACGCCGAATACATAATACAATTAATTTATATATAACAGCGAATAATATTGGTATTTCAATTTTTGCAAGTGTTTACTAACTTTTGGGAAAATCTTAGATAAAAGAAAATTTTCTGAAGGAAGAGTTTCTTTTTAATCACGACAATACAAGCTTTCAGGTGTAACAGTCCCTTCAACAGGTAACCTAGTTAGTGACATTTGGTTTCTGTTATGTTGAATTGATGACCGGTCCGAACACACACAATATGTTGATAGATCATAGAACGTTGGTCTTTAGTTCTTATATTTCTATTGTGTTCATTAAGTCTAATTTGTATTTATCTTCCTGTCTCGAATATGTAGGTAGCATTGCAGTCTTGGCATTGAATTGAGTAAATTGCATTGGTTTGAAGTTTAGGTTCCAGTTGTTTCTCAGATTTAGTTATGGGATTTCTAAGAAGTTGACCTATGGATTGATGATTATTGAAATACATTTGAATTCCTTGTCTGCGAAGAATATGTGCAATTTTATCATTACTGCTGAACTGTGTGCTTCCTTCAAATACGCAGTGGCTTCCAGCGTGCCTACATCACGGGACGACGTGGCATTGAGGAGCTTCCAACCACTACCACTAGAGGCGCTGCACCTTTCCCTTCACTTCCTGTCTTCCTTTGTTCTGGCTGCTTGCTATGTCGTGATATATTAAAACTTATATATTTCAATCTATTCTGCATCTGATTGAACCACTGATCTAACAATTACATTTTGAATGAATGCATTTGTTTCTATATACTTTAGCTGTTCTATGTTGTGAGACGTTAAAACTGTGTCTATTGATAAATTGTGAAGAATAACCTCTTAGGCTAAGGTTCTTGAGGATATTTTTCCAGCTTCTTAAAAACAGGCAGGGAACAATGGGTTTGGATTCTTTTAGTAAGCGTTTTGACAACTGTTATTTCATGTCTATTGGATTGTATGATCTGAAGTGTAAATATGAAGGTTTTGTTTATAATATACAGAAGTATGGTATCTTTCAGGAGTTCTAATTACAAGAATATCCAGGTATGGTAGTACTTGATTGCGTTCAGTTTCCATAGTAAATTTAAGGTGGCTATTCCAAGATATTGGAAACCTTGCATAAATATAATATAATCCAATAACTAATTCCACCTCTTTAAAATTCCCGAGTTCAACTGACCCGGTTGATAGAACTCAGCAAGGGCCCTCCAGAGATATGGAGGAGCTGTGTCTGTACTCATTTTAGAGTCGGTAGCAAAGGCTTCCATGTTAGGAAAGTCTAAAGTCAGACTTTCACCAAAGTTTGCCTGGATCATGATGCCATGATCAATGAAAGTTGCACCACTACACTCCATTCCATGATAGGAGCATGAGACTCATGGAATTCGTGTAATCTTTACACAAGGAGATATAAGAAGCAATAACAGCTAATTTCCACAAAACCATATGACAAATTAGGGTCATTGTGTCACAAATGCTAGCTACATTAGAACTGATCCAACAGCTAATTCCCACAAAACCATATGACAAATTAGGGTCATTGTGTCACAAATGCTAGCTACATTAGAACTGATCCAACAGCTAATTCCCACAAAACCATATGACAAATTAGGGTCATTGTGTCACAAATGCTAGCTACATTAGAACTGATCCAACAGCTAATTCCCACAAAACCATATGACAAATTAGGGTCATTGTGTCACAAATGCTAGCTACATTAGAACTGATCCAACAGCTAATTCCCACAAAACCATATGACAAATTAGGGTCATTGTGTCACAAATGCTAGCTACATTAGAACTGATCCAACAGCTAATTCCCACAAAACCATATGACAAATTAGGGTCATTGTGTCACAAATGCTAGCTACATTAGAACTGATCCAACAGCTAATTCCCACAAAACCATATGACAAATTAGGGTCATTGTGTCACAAATGCTAGCTACATTAGAACTGATCCAACAGCTAATTCCCACAAAACCATATGACAAAGTAGGTCACCGTGTCCCAAATGGCAGTCACCTTCATGTCCAGGGCCTGGGTGTAGAGGAGCAGGGAGTCCAGCTCATGCTGAGGAGCTGTCTGGTAGCCGAAGGGCCGGCAACGTAGCTCCAGCCCAGTGTGGTGGAGGAGGGAGAGGTGGTGACTGAGCCGTGCTGCCTGCAGGAAGGGCAGGGCTAGCAGGACTGCCCGGAGCCCAAGGAACAACAAGGAGGATATGGTGGCCGTGTTCAGTGTGAGATTGTCGAGGCCCTCGTACATCAGCGCCTCCAGTCCTGGCAACACATTCCCATTCTACTTTTAAATATGGCCACAAAATGACAATTGACAAACACTTTATTTACATCTAGTCAACGGTCAAAAGAGAGTTTACAAAGTTTAATACCATGTAGGAAATATGTACACCATTTCCTATTCAAACTGAATGTTATCAATGATCCAACATGTGAATGCCGCTTAGATGTTGAATCACCAGAGCATCTTCTTTTAACTTGCCCTCTGACTAATCAAATTGTATGTAGTTACTTTGAAACATTAGCAAATTCTCTTTGTGTATATACTCTATCTTATGAGAACTTTGTTAAGTTTTGAACTATTTGTACAATAATTTACAAAACACTACTAATCCATCGTATAAATAATTAATCATATATATGTAAATAATACTGGCACAGCACAATAGTCCTTTGGACTTCGTGATTTTTGTAACAATAAATAAATAAATAAAAACCAGACGAGGCCTTCACCAAAGGAACGTCCGGATCTCAGGAGCCCAAATCCTCCATAAGTTTAGACAGTCCCAGTTCATGTTGCCTGCATGCTCTACATGCTCGATGATAGGTTTGAGGAACTTGGCGAGAATAATTCTCAGAGGAGAGTGAGCAGAGGAGATACATCCTATCATGGTCGGATCGCGTGCAACACATCCGTCCTGACTATATTGCACTTATATAAGGGGCCCAGGAAAGTTATATCCCTCAGGTGGTCGGTCGAACATCATATACACAAAATGGCGGATATGTATATTATATTTTCAATTTTCTACCCATCAGCCAAAATATTTTCATAAGAAATAAATGATAAAAACTCCCATAAAAGACCTTTCCAAAACAAGGATCCTAGAAGTGGTCATTCGTCAGTGGTTATCTTAGCTCAGGATAAGCCATTCTCTAGTTTCTTTTTTAAATTATTTCTAGTACACATGATACAGGCCATGATAATCATGGTGGTAAGAAGTAGGCGACTGCTTTTACTGTAAGTGTACCACATGTCTACACATGTGAAAAGCAGTTCGACTTTGCACTTACATATTTCTATGAAAAATAGACACTTCGGCCAGTTAGAGGTTTTTATTTTCTCAACATTTCGACAAAAATCTTTTGTCTTTGTCAGGAGAAGTAAATAAAAATAATTTGCACTTACAATTGTGCGGTTGGACTTTTGCAAGAATTAGGGCCATTGGAGCATTTTTTTTTTTAATCAGAAAAAAGTGCCCAATACGGGAATCAAAACCCAGGTCATAGCGGTCAAAAACCAATGGTTTAGACCATCCTTCCACTGACCCCCTAACAACAGCGTTGTTACCATCATCAGACAAAAGTACTGAGTCATTTATAATATATTAATTCAGTACTTTTGTCTGACAATGGCAACAACGCTGTTACCTAAACGTCACACACAATTTATTTATTTGGATTTGGTCTTGTTAGTTTGAGTTTCTAATCTATAACTCATATTGTACCTTATCATTGTGGAATAGAAACCATAAAGAAGATATTAAATTGAATTTCATTTTACAAAAACACCTCTCTTTTTTCTGTCTCAATTATTTGAAGAAGCTGTTGTTGTGTTGTTGTTGTTTCTTATCCCCTTGTGTAAAGATTACACGAATTCCATGAGTTCATGATCTCATGGAATGGGGTATAGGGGTGCAGCTTTCGTTGATCATGGCACCATGATCCAGGCACACTTTGGTGAAAGTCTGACTTTGCCTGTAGTTTGAGACTGTTCCTAACATGGAAGCAGACGCCTTTGCTGCCAACTCTAACATGAGTACAGACGCAGCTCCTCCGTATCCCTGGAGAGAGACCCTTACTGAGGTCCATCAACTGGGTCAGTTGAACTTAGGATTTTTAAAGAGGTCTACTCCTCTTCTAACAATGCTGCTGTTGGTCAGCGACTTCTTATTTGTCAGAGTTATTCTGCCTGTTTCACAGCTGGCCTTCATATCTGTAGGTCGTTCCCCTATCCGCCATCTGGGGACTGTAGCAGTCAGCTCTGCCAAGGGACTCATATTGTACTTTATAATTGTGGAATAGAAACCATAAAGAAGATATTACATTGAATTTCATTTTACAAAAACACCTCCCTTTTTTTCTGTCTCAATTATTTGAAGAGGCTGTTCTACAATGAGGCTCCACTGTAACAATATATTTCTCGAAATGATAAGATACAATATGAATTATAGTTTAGAAATAAAAGGTAATAAGACCAAATCCAAATAAATCAATAGTGTATGATGTTTCAGTAACAGTGTTGGTACCATTATCAGACAAAAGTACTGAATGAGAAATTATATCACAACATGTTTTTAATAGTTAGTACTGTTATCACACTTACAATGTGTGACATTTCGGTAACAGCATTGTTACCAACATCAGTTATTTTACCATCAATGCTGTAACCGAAATGTCACACACTATTAGTTTATTTGGATTAGGTCTTATTTTCTTTTGTATCTATAATCTATAATTCAAATTGTGCTTTATTATATTATCACACTTGTTTACACACTTGATGGTTGAGGAGCAAGAACTAATGGAATTCATGTAATCTTTACACAAGGGGATAAGAAACAACAACCCATTTGATAACAGTAACAAGTATTTAAAAACATGTTGCGATATATTTTCTCATTCAGTATGTTTGTCTGATGAAGGTAACAACGCTTTTACTGAAACGTCACACACTATTTATTTGGTCTTATTACCTTGTATTAACAATCTTGGTAGTACAAAGAGAAATGTAGAACGACATTTGACAATTATCCCGTTTCTTTTGAACGAAAAATTAAAATTTATTTTAAGGAGAAATAACGATTATTTCTAACCTTAGGGATGAAGTATGAAAGGATGAATTGTGAAGAGTAATGATAAACGGAAAAAATAAAGTGTCCAGGGATGGGAATTATTTTTCCGTTTATCATAACTCTTCACAATTCATCCTTTCATACTTCATCCCTAATGCTTCTCCCGCCTGCCATGCAGAGGAGGGGTTGGAATTCTGGGCAGGTCTGTAGCTGTCTATGAATTTGAATGAGTATCTTCCCTAAGGTTAGAAATAATCGTTATTTCTCCTTAAAATAAATTTTGATTTTTCGTTCAAAAGAAACACATGCGGGATAATTGTCAAATGTCATTCTACAATCATAAGCCGTAATATATTGTAGTGAAAAGAGAAATGTTACCATTGAAGACCTGACTGGTGAGACAGAGAATGACCAAGGAGATTCCCAGAGATTGTCGGTCGTTGAGATGGCTGACAAAATGGCGGATCTGCTCAACCTCCTGTTGGGACAAAACATTTCAGTTATAAAAACAAATGACAAAAAAGAAGACTAACTTTATTAAGGGCTACAACTTCATGATATAAATATAGGATTCTTTGGTGCGAGCGATAGTTAAC
Source organism: Cordylochernes scorpioides (assembly GCA_030710605.1). Classification (NCBI taxonomy): domain Eukaryota; kingdom Metazoa; phylum Arthropoda; class Arachnida; order Pseudoscorpiones; family Chernetidae; genus Cordylochernes; species Cordylochernes scorpioides. The sequence continues at coordinate 86,868,135 of CP092874.1, forward strand.
CAGAAATATTTGAATAAGGAAAGCTAGATCTTTGGGCAAAGAGGTTCTTCATTTCAAGCTGTTTTTGTTAGACATGAGGAACAAACCTCAATACATCTTTTAATAGATTGTCCTGTTTTTCAAGACTACAGAATCGAAAATAATTTTATAGTAACAGATCCAAGTATTTCCAGTAAAGAAATGTATATTAAATTCAATACCTTTTGTACACTGCGTGACATTAAAAATGGAACACCAAGAAATAGTGGCCAGAAAATTATGCAAATTTCAGGGTAGACGCGCCTAACCGAGTTATGCAAATGATGTAAAATGCGCAGCTCTCGTGCGCACATGGAGTAAGATATAAGGGAAGGAACTTGCAGAAAGGACAGTATTCGTGTCGTTATTTCTTCAAGGAAAATCATTGTAGAAATTTTGTTCTTGTGTCAAAATACACGTGTAATAACAGAGAATGCCAGGTCATCGTAAACGGAGGCAGTTCAAGCAGACAGACGCTTTTACGAGGGGCATGGTGATCGGACTGAAAAGGGCAGGTTGGTCCATACGTCAAATCGCAGCTGATACACACCTTGGTGCGTCCACGGTGCACCGACTGTGGAGAAGATGGTTGGAACAAGGAAATGTGGCAATTTATAGGAATGCCGGTGCAACCAGAGTGACGTCAGCACGTGTGGATCGGCGTATCCTTCGACAAGCAGTGGCGGCCCCACAAGCCACTTGTACCGCCATCCTGCAACATGTGCAAGACACCCTAGATCATTCCATCTCGACCAGAACCATTTCCCGTCGATTGGTTGCTAATGGCTTGCACTCATGCCGTCCGCTAAGAAGACTGCCATTGACCCCACCGAATAGGCGCCAACGTTTGGAATGGTGCCGGGCTAGATCGACGTGGATGACGGAATGGCACAGGGTCGTGTTCTCAGATGAGTCGCGTTTCTGCTTGTCCAGTGATAGTCGCCGTGTACGCGTGTGGCGTCGACGTGGAGAAAGGTCCAATCCGGCAGCAATTGTGGAACGCCCCACCGTGCGACAACGTGGAATCATGGTTTGGGGCGCAATCGCGTATGATTCCAGGTCACCTTTACTTCGTATTCAGGGCACTATGACGGCCCAACGATACGTTGATGATGTGCTGCGACCGGTGACACTCCCCTACCTTCAGGGGGTACCCAATGCCCTTTATCAGCAGGATAACGCCCGACCGCACACTGCTCGCATTAGCCAACAAGCTCTGCAAGATGTACAGATGCTTCCCTGGCCACCGTACTCTCCTGATCTCTCACCAATCGAGCACGTCTGGGACATCATTGGACGCCGTTTGCATGCCTTGCCACAGCCGCGTTCAGAAGCCGAACTGTGGCAAATGGTTGAGAGGGAATGGAGAGCCATCCCTCAGGACGCCATCCGTACTCTGATTGACTCTCTACCTAGACGTGTTGCTGCGTGCATCGCCGTCCGCGGTGGTCCTACTTGCTACTAAGCCGACGCCGTTCTCGCTCTGTATTATGACTATCATTTTGAAATAAAGATCACGTATTGTTCGTCCCTGTCTCTCTCTGTCTGCCGAGTTTCATCACTTTCTGGCCACTATTTCTTGGTGTTCCATTTTCAATGTCACGCAGTGTATATACAGTTAAACCTGTCTATAGCGCCCCCTCTTGGGACTCACTAAAATAGGGTGCTATAGACAGGTCACTTTTAATGTAAATCACATCGTACTATGTATTTAAAATCGGGAGCTATAGAGAGGAAGGCATAATTTAGAAGGGGGCTATAGACAGGTTTAACTGTATATAGAAATTATTGGAAATATTAACGAATGACTCGTTAAAGCAGAGTGCCAATTGATTTATTGGTTATACAAGTTTAGAGAAAATCAAAAGAGCGATAGAATGACAGTTGTAATTAGTCAGCAGCAGGCAGGAAAGAAAGGAGCGGTAGGTAGTGACGTCACACATGGTATATGGTGGCGCCGCCGCAGTGTACATGTGCCGAAGGTCGACTTGGGATGAAAACAGCGACTCTATAAATTTCACATTTCTAACAGAAATAAATAAGGCAAATAAATAAATAAATGATCTTTGCAGTAAAGGAGGGGGAGTAGAAAATTATTATTATTTTTTTAAAAGAAACATAGCTGTCAAAAATAGTTAAAATTTCCGATGTCATTGTATTGTTGGGAGCACTTACTCTGACAAAGTCAATGAAGTGCATGTTACGCTCGCGCACAGCCCGCTGTAGGATGGAGAGATAGAACACCAACATCTGACAGTAGACACAATAGCTGAGGGCAATGGCAGCATTCACAGCTTCTGCCAGCAGGAGGGATACAAAGAGTATGCAGGTCAACAGTGTGGGTCCCCTGCACACACATTACTGTCAGGGAAACACACCACTAACAAGATTTATGGGGGGTCGGTGGAAGGAGGGTCTAAACCGTTGGTTTACGACCGCTACGACCTGGGATAGAATCCCGCATTGGGCACTTTTTGCACTTTTTTATAATTAAAAAATGCTCCAATGGCCCCCGATTCTTGCAAAAGTCCAACCCACCTGCGAGTGCAAGTAACCAAATGGGGCTTTGGCACATTTGTAAGTGCAGAAGTCGAACTCCATTTTACATGTGTAGACATGTGGTGCACTTACAGTAAAAGCAGTCGCCAACTTCTTCCCACCATGATTATCATGGCCTGTACCATGTGTACTAGAGATAAAGATTTAGAACAAGCCATCTCAAGCCATTGAAGATAGAAAATAATAAAATCTACCCCACTTGCCCAAAATGTAGCTTGGCACCTGCAGCTCCAGAACACATTTTGGCTTGTATTAGAAGCACTAAACAGGATCTTTGGGAGAGGCTGTTGTTTATCATAAAATAGCTTGAGGAGCATGGACTTGTGGAATTTGTGTTATCTTTGCACAAGGAGATAAGAAACAATAACAAATCTTGACATGTTTTAGTCATATAGGTCTGTCATGTTAGTGTCCATCAAGTCAGTTGTAGTATAGATGAGAGACAATTGGAACAAATGTTCTTCAATTTGACATGTTGGTGACCATCACTCACAGCTGATTTAGTGACCTTTGACCTCCACCTTTGCCGGTCCCAAGCCCGGATGAAAAAGGAGGAGAGGGAGCAGTAACAAGCTCACTAAAAAACCTGGGTTCAGCTGGCCCGGCTGATAGTTCCCTGTAAGGGCTCCTAATCCAGGGATACAGGATGAGCAACGTTTGCACTCCATGTTAGGAGCGGCTGCACATGGCGTCTGTTCCTCATGTCAGAGGCGGCCATTTCTTTTGGAGCTAAGTCGGCCTGCCACTGAGTAGTGCTCCCAGTCTTAATGACAAAGGCAGACGCATTCTACTTCACCCAATCATGATGGTTGTCAAGTCTCAAGCTCTACAAGCTTGATACCCTAATATGATTGAGTGGAGATAAGAAAGAAGAAGAAGACTCGCAGCTCATTTAGTAACCTTCTGGTATTTCCTTGATCCCTAGCAGACATCTCATTGGTGGTCTTCCTATCACAGGAACACACACATAGATTCCTAATTTAGAAGGTGTTAGATTCTAGATAGGAAGTGGGAATGACCTTTCAATAAATGGCAGTTTTAAAGCTGGAAAAAACCATCAAATAGAATTAAATAAAATCTAAAAGATGAGTGTGCACACAACTAAGATAAAGAATAATCCTTTTCACTGATTAGATAATATTTGAATTATAGAGATTATAAACACATAAGGTAATATGACCAAATGAATAAATAGTAGGTGACGTTTTCCTAATAGCATGTTGTTACCGTCATCAGACAACTGCGTTACTGAAACGTCACACACCATTATAATAGACATCTGACAAAAACAAAACTGCAGTTCCAGAATTGAAGTAGGAATGAAGATTTTTTAAAAATTATTATCCCTAGCATACGTGGTACAGGCCATGATAATCATGGTTGGGTAGTTAGCGACTACTTTTACTGTAAGTGCACCACGTGTCTACACATGTGAAAAGCAGTTCAACTTTGCACTTACACAAATCTGACAGAGCCCCGTTTAGTTACTTGCACTCGCTGGTGGGGTTAGACTTTTGCAAGAATTGAGGGGTCATTGGAACATTTTTTTTTAAATATAAAAAAAATCCCCAATGCGGGATTCGTTCCCAGGTCGTAGCAGTCGAAAACCAATGGTTTAGACCATCCTTCCACCTACTTCCCATGAGGATCTTGCTCGCTTATAAACCTCCATGTGATATGCACAGCCAGACTAAAAAACAAAGGGTAACAAGACCAAGTACTAATTATTGAAATCTTTGTGACGTTTTAATAGCAGATCTTATTACCCTGTGTTATACAGTAGAACTTCCATGAGAGGACACTCGCGCTAGAAGACATCTCTCTACAAAGGATAGTTTCCATTTGCAAAATTATCATTGTTACTATTTAGCAACTCTCCTGTAAGAGGATACCTCTCCCTAAAGGACACTTTGGCCTGGAAATTAGGTGTCCTTTTATAGGGAGGTGTTCTACTGAAGTAATAAATAAGTTAATTAAAAAATTATAAATAAAATAAATAGAATCATAGGTGGGAGAGTAACCTACATGTCCTGCTGGGCGGTGAATGCCAGGAAGAAAGGAAAGCATGTACAAAAAAAATAGCACAGTTAGTGTTAATACAGTATTACTATCTACACTCATGGAGACAAGACTTAAGGATGTTGTACCTTTTAGCATGTATATCGGGATTCAGACAATAACTCTGAAAGATACACTCATGGACAAAACTTAAGGAAGTTGTACCTTTTAGCATGTATATCGGGATTCAGACAATAACTCTGAAAGATACACTCATGGACAAAACTTAAGGGAGTTGTACCTTTTAGCATGTATATCGGGATTCAGACAATAACTCTGAAAGATACACTCATGGACAAAACTTAAGGAAGTTGTACCTTTTATCATGTATATCGGGATTCAGACAATAACTCTGAAAGATACACTCATGGACAAAACTTGAGGGAGTTGTACCTTTTAGCATGTATATCGGGATTCAGACAATAACTCTGAAAGATACACTCATGGACAAAACTTAAGGAAGTTGTACCTTTTAGCATGTATATCGGGATTCAGAAAACAACTCTGAAAGATATTAAAGTGACCTTCATTGAAGACACATGAGATAACCAAAGTGTGAACAAAATTGCTTCTGTCTCTTTAAAAAAAAAAATAGACGACCATAGACTTTCTACAAATTTTCCATCGAAGACTTTCCACTTCCATAAGTTTTGCCCATGAGTGTATGTATACTTAGATTGCTTTTCTTGATTAATTAATATTAATTCAGACAAGATGGTACAAGCCATTAGAAACTTTCAGTTTCACATCAAGGAGATGTTTTTTTTCCCTCAATTTATCAACCAGACCTCAGTACACAACTTTATTTTTGTAGTATTTTTCATATCATTTTCCCTACAGATTTTGTGGTATTTTTCTTAGATTTTCAAAATTATTGAATCTTAAGTTGTAAAGTATAGAGCATTCACCCAATATATACAGTAGAATCTCCATGAGAGGACACTTCTCTACAAAGGACAGTTTTCATCGCCAAAATTACCATTTTTACAATTTAGCAACCCTCCGGTAAGAGGATACCTCTCTCTCTAAAGAACACTTTGGCTCAGCAACTAGCTAAGCTAATTGCAGAGCCAAAGTGTCCTTTAGAGAGAAGTGTCCTCTTACCAGTGAGTTACTTAATAGTAAACATGGTAATTTTGGTGATGAAAACTGTCCTTTGTAGAAAAGTGTCCTCTCCTGGAGGTTCTACTGTATATCACTATAGGGGAAATCAAAGACATTCCACTTCTTTAAGTTTTGTCTCATAAGTGTAGGCAACTTTGTCTCGCGACATAGTGCTAGTGTATGTATATTAGCATGTACCAGCGACGTACCCCAGATAGGACAGCCAGGAGAAACAGAGCGGGGACGGTGGATCTTCAAGCACCAGTCCCAACAGCCGTACCAGCAGCTGTACCAAGGTGGCCAGTAGCCACACCAGACCTACTGTCAGGAATAACCTGCACACCACACCCACTCTCTGATTTAATACTTGCAAGATCTAGTTTCCCATTTTCTATGAGGAACACACCCACAAACTAATTATTTATTTGATAAGGCACAATTTGGATTATAGATTATAAAGACAAGGTAAAAGGACCAAATCCAAATAAATAAATAGTGTGTGACATTTCGGTAACAGTATTGTTACCATCTTCAGAAAAAAGTACTGAAAGTTGTGGTATAATTTCTCATTCTGTACTTTTGTCTGAAGATGGTAACAATGCTGTTACACCAAAACGTCACACACTATTTATTTATTTGGTCTCATGGAATGGGGTGTAGGGGTGCAGCTTTCATTGATCATGGCAAAATGATCCAGGCACACTTTGGTGAAAGTCTGACTTTGCCTGTAGTTTGAGGCCATTCCTAACATGTAGGCAGACACCTTTGCTGCCGACTCTAACATAAGTACAGTCACAGCTCCTCTGTAATCCCTGGAGAAGGCCCTTACTGAGGCCCATCAACCAGGTCAGTTGAACTCAGGATTTTTAAAGAGGTCTACTCCTCTTCTAACAATGCTGCTGTTGGTCCGCGACTGCTTATATGTCAGAGTTATTCTGCTTGTTTCGCAGCTGGTCTTCGTATCTAAAGGTCGTTCCCCTATCCGTCACCTGGGGACGCGCCCTATAGCAGTCAGCTCTGCTGAGGGTTTATTTGGTTTTGTTACCCTTTGTGTTTATAAATCTTGTAAAATTTTACCTGAGGCAACGGATGAGTTTCTTTTGAGAGAGTTGCCAGGTCTGGGTGAAGGTAGAGTTGAGGAAGACCTGGGCAGGCATTAAAGTGAAGTGAGATTTGTAGAGGTTGAGAGACATACAAGCACACCTACCCGCTCCATGAGAGTCTCCAGCTGCTCCACCTGGGAGGAATTGAGCAGGAAGAGGGTGAGGAAGTAAGCCAGAGCATGGAGCAGACAAGGCAGCACCCACACCAACAGAGGGTTCCCCGGACACCTCATCTCCCTAGTTGTGTTGTGGAACCTCTCCAGCTGCATCACCACAGTTCTGAGAGAAAATACTTTGAAGCACTTTCAAACCTACTTCTTATTCCTGTTGGTGTTTCTTATCCTCTTGTGTAAAGATTACACAAATTCCCATGGTAATAAGACCAAATCCAAATAAATAAATAGTGTGTGACTTTTCGGTAACAGTATTGTCACCATCTTCAGACAAAAGTACTGAATTCCATTGAAGTCTATAAAAATGATAAGGCACAATTTGGATTAGAGATTATAAACACAAGGTAATAAGACCAAATACAAAAAAAATAAATAGTGTGTGACATTTCGGTAACAGCATTGTAACCATCTTCAGTCAAAAGTACTGAAAAGTACATTCAATACTCTTGTCTGATGATGGTGACAATGCTGTTACCGAAACGTCACACACTATTTATTTATTTGGATTTGATCTTATTAACTTGTGTTTACAAGATATACAAGAGTATTGGAGCATGTCAGTAGCATTTATTTGATTTAAAGTATGATAAGGCCCAAAATTGGATCAAATTTGAAATTGAATTTGAAACCAAAAAGAAATCTAGGTTTTTTTTTTTAAATATAAATAAACACAAGGTAATATGACCAAATAAAAAAATAGTATGTGACGTTTCGGTAACAGCATTATTACCATCTTCAGACAAAATACTGAATGAGAAATTTTACCACAGCATGGTTTAAATAGTTACTGTTATCAAGTGTGTTGATACTTGTGTGTTGATACGGTGTGTTGATACACACTTGATAACAGTAACTATTTAAAACATGCTGTGGTAAAATTTCTCATTCAGTACTTTTGTCTGAAGATGCTAATAAAGCTGTTACCGAAACGTCACACACTATTTATTTGGATTTGGTCTTATTACCTTGTGTTTATAATCTATAATCCAAATTGTGCCTTATCATTACACAAATTCCGTGAGTACATGCTCCTCAAGCTGTTTTATGATAAGCAGCGGCCTCTCCCAAAGATCCTGTTTAGTGCATCTAATGCAAGTCAAAATGTGTTCTGGAGCTGCAGGTGCCAAGCTACATTTTGGGAAAGTGAGGTAAATTTTGTTGTTATTTTCTATCTTCAATGGCTTGAGATGGCTTGTTCTCTTCTTCTCTTCTTTCTTATCTCCACTCAATTATATTAGGGTATCAAGCTTATAAAGCTTGAGACTTGACAACCATCATGACTGGGTAAAGTAGAAAGCATCTGCCTTGTCATTAAGACTGGGAGCACTACACAGTGGCAGGTCGACTGTTCTAAATCTTGTTAGTGTTGTTTGATGCTGTCTGAGGTTCAGAGCTCCTCCTGGGTCCATTCCACTGTACCAACTGTACTTAGGTGGGATCCTCCAGTTCTTGTTTATTTTTGTTTTGGCTACTGTCTTTATTTCTTTAAAAGTGAGTTTATTATTCCATGGCAATACTTATCCCTAGTCAGTAGAAGTGAATCTTCAGGATATTAATTAAAATAATGCAACAGAGGTTTTTGTAGATGAGTTTCTTTTTATTGTTGAAATCTCAAGCTTTCAAATATTTCCGCTCTTCTATAGAAGTTTTGGCGACCTGTCGCTGGTTCACCGGTCCTGCCGCTACATCAGGCCTCTCATCCGGGAGGCATTTACCATCATCCCCCCTGACCTGCAGGGCTGGGTCTTCGGGCATGGTCTAGACCAGGGGTGGCGAACCTGCGTCCTTAAGGCCGCATGTGGCCTTTTCTTGCCCAAGTTGTGGCCTTTTCATAAATTCAAAATTATAATTTTTGTTTCACAGTTTTCAATTACTTTCATTATTTTATTGAAAATATCTAATACGAATGTCATATATTATATAATAAATATAATATAGTAAATGTAAGTATTTAAATTTCAATTTTTGATCCAATATATGCCTTTTTAATTAAATATATATATATATATATGGAAGCAATGGTCGCCTCTCCCGTCGAAATAAACGTCAGAATCTGACGCCATCTATTGACCGTCGCCGCAACTAGCGGCATCGGGTCAGTAACAAAGCCACAACACCAACTTTGGCAAACTGAGAAGCGTCCACCTAGAGACCATGGTTTCGGGCAATATATAGTCCAGAATAAAGTCCGCCCTAGACTGACGAGGGCCATTAGCCCGAAACCATGGTCTCTAGGTGGACGCTTATCAGTTTGCCAAAGCTGGTGTTGTGGCTTTGTCACCGACCCGATGCCGCTAGTTGCGGCGACGGTCAATAGATGGCGTCAGATTCTGACGTTTATTTCGACGGGAGAGGCGACCATTGCTTACATGGATTAATTTCCTCCCGGCAAATTTTCCATATATATATATATGGATGCGGCCTTCTAAAAAAATGGTAAAATGAAAATTGGCCTTCTAATATAAAAAGGTTCGCCACCCCTGGTCTAGACGATGACACCCTGGTCATCCAAGACACACATCTATAAGTACTTCCTCGGTGTGGAACTGAGGAGTGAAGACCTTGTCTGGAGGAGAACTCTCTCAAGGTGGGGAAGTCTTCCTTGCTGAAGACATTTGTACACAACTATATATATATTCCCCTACACTTTATATGCCCTTTTACTCTTTTATTTTTCCACCTTTGTAAAATTTGATTGAAAGAATCAATAAAATTGTTTAAATTGTCAATTGTATAGAAGTACAAAACAAATCAATAATGAACGCCATTACCGCCGAATGCCATTGTACCTCTGTAGAAGGGCAGAAATGCCCCAAAGCTTGCAAATGCAATAATGAAATGAAACCCATCTCCAGAAACCTTTTGTATTATTTTTGCTTATTCCAAGTACATGTGGCACATGGGGGGTCGGTGGAAGGATGTTCTAAACCGTTGGTTTTTGACCGCCACAACCCGGGATTGAATCTTGCATTGGGTACTTTTTCGGTTTAAAAAAAAAAATTGCTCCAATGATCTGTTACTGAAATATGTCACACTTTATTTATCTACTAGCGGATGTGTACCCGGCTTCGCCCGGGTTTTATCCGAGTGAAAGTTTGCCTAACGAATATTATATATTATGAAGTATAATAAACAATGTTAAAGATTAGTTTTAATTATTAATCAAGATTGTGTGTGAATATGTGAAAAAGATGTAATATCGTTGTTGTTTTCTTAGCCGACTGTTTTACATATGGTGTTATCTTAAAATTGCTTGTTTTGAATATTTTTTTAGATTGAGTTGAATGAATTGCTGAATTTTTTTTTATATTTATATATAAATAAAATTAACTCTGTTGATTTTTTTTTTTTTATTTAATCGATAACAGCGAAGTTACGCATGTTAAAGTTAGGAAAAATATTTTGATGTTAAGCAAAACCTGCTCCATCTCGTTTTACATAAATGTTGAAAATTTGGTCGAAATTGATGCATTGTAACGAAAGTTTTTAGTGAACAACACTTATGAAATTTGCATTTTATTAATATAGATTCAGTACTTTTGTCTGATGAAGGCAACAATGCTGTTACCAAAACTTCACACATTATTTATAGATTCAGTACTTTTCTCTTTCGATGGTAACAACGCTGTTACCAAAAGTTCACACACACACACATTATTTATATATTCAGTACTTTTCTCTTTCGATGGTAACAACGCTGTTACCAAAAGTTCACACACACATTATTTATAGATTCAGTACTTTTCTCTTTTGATGGTAACAACGCTGTTACCAAAAGTTCACACACACACATTATTTATATATTCAGTACTTTTCTCTTTCGATGGTAACAACGCTGTTACCAAAAGTTCACACACACATTATTTATATATTCAGTACTTTTCTCTTTCGATGGTAACAACGCTGTTACCAAAAGTTCACACACACACACACACACATTATTTATATATTCAGTACTTTTCTCTTTCGATGGTAACAACGCTGTTACCAAAAGTTCACACACACATTATTTATAGATTCAGTACTTTTCTCTTTTGATGGTAACAACGCTGTTACCAAAAGTTCACACACACACATTATTTATATATTCAGTACTTTTCTCTTTCGATGGTAACAACGCTGTTACCAAAAGTTCACACACACATTATTTATATATTCAGTACTTTTCTCTTTCGATGGTAACAATGATGTTACCAAAACTTAATATTTATTTGGATTTAGTCTCATTACCTTGTGTTTTCTGAAAATTTTTGTTTGTCTCACATTGAAAAGCACAGTTGTTTGAGTAGATAAAACATTTCAAATTGTAGTGACATTCAAGAGGAGACAAGGTAGAAACAATAGTAAGGGGTGTCTCACTAGGATCTGGGAGTTGGAGAAGCTGTCTTGACGGAAGCAAGCAGAGTACTGGAGTAGGTAGCCGGCCCACAGAAACGCCACTACCACCATGACATAGAGCATGTTGAACAGCCTGGCACAACAGCCGAGCTCTCCTGAACACGTCACCAGCGGCCTCCAACCCAGCTACAAACACACAGCAAAGTTGCTTCAATATAAATCAAAACTCGGTTAAAATATATTCTTTTCAATGATAATGCACAATTTGGATTATTTTGAAAATAGAGCAATCCATAAATAAATCTTTAATTAAAAAGACATATATTGAATCAAAATATCATTTATTTTACCAATATTTCAGTTGGCTGAACGCCAACCTTTATCAAGGTATTAAAACATTGTTGACACACATTAAATATGTTATAACATCTTGATAAAGGTTACCCAACTGAAATATTGGTAAAATAAATGATTTTTTGATCCAATATATGCCTTTTTAATAAAAAAAAAAGTTGGATTATTGCTTATAAACACAAGGTAATAAGACCAAATAAATAAATAGTGTGTGACTTTTCAGTAACAGCGTTGTTACCATCTTCAGACAAAAGTACTCAATGTGTAACAATATTTTTTGGCAATGTGTTTCTTTTTCCACGTTCAGTACTTTTGTCTGAAGATGGAAACAACGCTGGTACCAAAATGTCACACACTATTTATTTATTTGGATTTGGTCTTATTACCTTGTGTTTAGATTCTCTTCAGTATGTCACAAAGGTGAAAATTATTTTTAAAATAGAGAAATCCATATTTGAATCATTTGATAAAAAAAACGACATATATATTGGATTGAACACAAAGATTTATTTGCCAATATTTCAGTTGGCTGAACGCCAAACTTTATCAAGGCATTACATTTTTGTATAAGCACAAGGTAATAAGACCAAATCCAAATAAATAAATAGTGTGTGACGTTTCTGTAACAGCATTGTTACCATCTTCAGACAAAAGAATAAATGAGAAAGTATTGTATAAACAAACTCAGCGCCACATAGTGTTATAATATCACAGTTGAAATAATTGAAAAAAAAAATTAATAATTATTTCACAAGTGTGATATTATAACACTATGTGGCGCTGAGTTTGTTTATACAAATATGTAATGCCTTGATAAAGGTTGGCGTTCATCCAACCGAAATATTTGTAAATAAATCTTTCATATAATCCAATATATGCCTTAAAATGATATAAAGAAAAATAAAAATATATATGGGTAACAATAATTTTTGGCAATGTGTTTCTTTTCCCATATACAGTAGAACCTCCATGAGAGGACACTCCTGCTAGATGACACCTCTCTACAAAGGACAGTTTTCATTTACTAAATTATAATTTTTTTACTATTTTGACACTCTCCGGTAAGATGACACCTCTCCCTAAAGGATACTTTGGTTCTGCAATTAGATGTCCTTTACAGGAAGGTAGTTCTACTGTACCATCAAATATCTCTACAGACCTTACTGCAATGATTAAAAGTTGTTAAACTTGATGATATATGGGAAAAGAAACATATTGCCAAAATTTATTGTTACAAATTGTGTTGATGGATGGCAATTAAATATATAAAAATTAAAAATGTGTTTATCAAAATTAACTTCAAAATAGAAATGATTAGATACAATTTGGATTAAAGATTAGAAAAACAGGGTAATTGGACTCATGGAAGTTGTGCAATCTTTGCACAAGGGTATAAGAAACAACAACACAGGTTAATAAGACCAAATCCAAATAATTAAAGTGTGAGGCTTTGGTAACAATGTTGTAACCGAAATGTCACACACTATTTATTTAGATTTGGGGTTATTACCTTGTGTTTAAAAAAGAAAATAAATGCTAAAGTACAAAGTCAGAATGATTGCAGAATTAAACAGTCAAATAGGGAAAAAGGAGATATTTTAAAAAGTTATAATGCAATAACATGCCATCTGTGTAGCATATAAAAGCAGAATGATCCAATACAGTATTAGAGCTCTGAGAAGCGGTCTGGTGGATTAAATTGGCGAAACCGCTGGGAGGGTTCACCACTGATGAGCCAAGCCCTCCCAATATATTTTTTCATCGCAGTAAGGACATTAGAAATTTATATTTTATATAAAAGAAACACTTGTGTTTAAATCCTTTTATTTTATATGCCATCTATATATAGGAAATGAAAATATTAAAGCACAAATGATTATTTTACACTTAAAACAAACTTCTACTGTCCTAACTGCGATTGAAAAGTATTGGGAGGGCTTGGCTAATCAGAGGTGAACTCTCCCAGCGGTTTCGCCAATTTAATCTACCAAATTGGTTCTTAGAGCTCTAATACTGTATTGGACAATTCTGCTTATATATGCTACACTGAATGGTGAAATCTCAGAAATGGTATTCAAGCAAACTATGGACAAATATGAAAAATAGTACAAATGTGATATTGTACTGGGATAAGGTGCATAAATTATGAAAAAGGTATCTCCTTATCGTGCAACTGAAAGTTGCTGACCTGCCATCAGCAGCTTTCAGTTGCACGATAAGAAGATGCCTTTTTCATAATATGGACAAATGGTTGCTTTCGGGAGGTCAATGGCTTTTTTTTTTTTTTTCATTTTAGGATTGAAAGAAAGTGGTTGATTTGTAAAATTAGGAAGGACCACCATCAGGAAGTTGTAAAAAAAAAGTATTATATGTATTTTTTAGAATATAGTTGCTTTAGAGATTTAAAGGAAAAAGCTATTGGTCAATTATGATGACATTTATGTTCAATTAAAACCAATGCTCTTCTTCTTCTTCCTTATCTCCACTCAATCATTTTAGGGTATCAAGTTGTGACCCTTGATGGTGTCTGTTTGACAACCATCATGACTGGGTGTAGTAGAATGCGTCTGCCTTTGTCATCAAGACTGGAAACACTACTCAGTGGCAGACCGACTTAGCTACAAAAGAAATGGCCGCCTCTGACATGAGGAACAGACGCCATGTGCAGCTGCTCCTTACATGAAGTACAAACACTGCTCATCCTGTATCCCTGGATTAGGAGCCCTTACAGGGTACTATCAGCCAGGCCAGCTGAGCCCAGGTTTTTTAGCGAGCTTGTTACTGCTCCCCCTCCTCCTTTTTCATCCGAGCTTGGGACCGGCAAAGGCGGAGTTCTACTGGGAGAATCCTGTATGGTACTTGATCCTTAATGAAGGTTTTTGTGTGTGTTTGATTATAGATTATAGCTACAAGAAAATAAGACCTAATCCAAATAATTTAATAGTGTGTGACATTTCGGCAACAGCATTGTCACCATCATCAGATAAAATAATAAATGAAGAAAAAAATATCACAGTAAGTTCTTAAATAGTACTATTATCATGTTATAATCTAGAATCCAAATTGTGCCTTATCATTGGATTAGGTCTTATTACTTTGTAAAGAAAGGGCTCCTAATCCAGTGATACAGGATGAGCAGCGTTTGTACTCCATGTTAGAAGCAGCTGCACATGGCGTCTGTTCCTCATGTCAGAGGCGGCCATTTCTTTTGGAGCTAAGTCTGTGGCCTGCCACTGAGTAGTGTTCCCAGTCTTAATGACAAAGGTAGACACATTTTACTTCACCCAATCATGATGGTCTAGAACAACAGTCTTTGATTTCCAGACTTAAGTCTGGTCATCTACGGACAATGACTTTCCAGAATGGTTGCAAGGTTTTCCCACTATGTACTAAGTGTCAACCTGCAACCCCAAAACACATTATTGACTGTATTGACTTATCCATTGATGAGTTCTACTCTTCCTTGACAGACACCATCAAAAGTCTCAAGCTTTACAGGCTTGATACCTTAATATCATTGAGTGGAGATAAGAAAGAAGAATAAGAAGATGATGGTTGTCAAATCTCCTCACTTTCGAGATAAGAAAGAAGAAGAAGACTGTGTAAAGAGAGGTAAAGAAAACTTTGCTATCTGGTTATTGAAGTTATCTCACCAGAGATAGAAGCCGGAAGTAGGGATACATCAGATGACTCTTGCAGAAGTGAAGAATGACGGAGACTTCCACGCTGACCCCTGGTTCTGTCTGCACCCCTCCCATCTAGACATCACACACAATTATTGATATTGAAGTTTTACATTAAACAATAATATTTGTTAAACTCTGACTTTAAAGTTCTTCATATTAAAGATATTTCGACCAGTAAATCTTTTTTATTGTCTCGATGTTTGGACAAAATCTTTTTGTCCTCATCAGGAGCAAACAAAAATTAAAACAAAAGATTTTTATCGAAACGTCGAGACAATAAAAAGGACAAAAGATTTTTGACAAAACGTCGAGACAATAAAAAGAACAAAATATTTTTGTCGAAACGTGAAGACAATAAAAAGGACAAAAGATTTTGGTCGAAACGTCGAGTCAATAAAAAAGATTTACTGGCCGAAGTATCTTTAATTTGAAGAACTATGAATTCCGGCCAGGCAGCCTCTATCTGACTTTAAAGGTTTTCAGTAACCTAATACAAGGTTGTCCCATAAGTTCGTAAACACTTGTAAGATATTGAAATTCCAATATTATTCACTATGATGTAAAATGTCTTTGTATTATATATAAAGTAATTGTATTATGTATTATTATGTATTCGCCAAGTCAAATGAAAAACAACATTTTAAGAAAAACACAAACTTTTGGAACAACCTTATAATCACTATAACTCTGCCTTTGTCGGTCCCAAGCCCGGATAAAAAAGGAGGAAAAACTGGGCTCTAGCACATTTGTAAGTGCAAAGTCAAACTGCTTTTCACATGTGTAGACATGTGGTGCACTTACAGTAAAACTCATTGCCTAATTCTACCCACCATGATTATCATGGCCTGTACCACGTGTACTAGGGATAATAATAATAATAAAAAAATCAATGAACTTAGAAAAAAAAATCTATAATAAACACAGTATTACAGTAAAACCTCCCTATAGAGGACACCTCTCTATAAAGGACAGTTTTCATTTGCAAAATTACCATTTTTACAATTTAGCAACTCTCAGGTAAGAGAACACCTCTCCCTAAAGGACAGTTTGGCTTTGCAATTAGGTGTCCTTTACAGGGAGGTAGTTCTACTGTATTTAGCAACTCTCCAGTAAGAGAACACCTCTCCCTAAAGGACAGTTTGTTTCTGCAATTAGGTGTTGTCCTTTACATGGAGGTAGTTCTACTGTATATAATTTCTGCTAGATATATAAAGAGCTCCTACCTTTTCATTATCCGACCCTGCAAAAAGAAGGTTCTCAAACTTGTCTGGGTTCACATCTAGCAGCTTCATGCCTCCAAACTGGGTGGTTTACCTAGAGAGGAGGAGATAACCCCTGTCAGGGCCTTATCTTTCTGCTAGCACACACAGCTGTGGTGACATTTGCCCCAATATAACCTCCCTGTAAAGAACAACACCTAATTGCAAAGCTAAAGTTTCCTTTAGGGAGAGGTGGCCTCTTACCAGAGAGTTACTAAATAGTGAAAATGGTAATACAGTATAACCTCCCTGTAAAGAACAACACCTAATTGAAGAGCCAAAGTTTCCTTTAGGGAGAGGTGTCCTTTTACCAGAAAGTTACTAAATAGTGTAAATGGTAATACAGTAGAACCTCCCTGTAAAGAACAACACCTAATTGCAGAGCCAAAGTTTCCTTTAGGGAGAGGTGTCCTTTTACCAGAAAGTTACTAAATAGTGTAAATGGTAATACAGTAGAACCTCCCTGTAAAGAACAACACCTAATTGAAGAGCCAAAGTTTCCTTTAGGGAGAGGTGTCCTTTTACCAGAAAGTTACTAAATAGTGTAAATGGTAATACAGTAGAACCTCCCTGTAAAGAACAACACCTAATTGCAGAGCCAAAGTTTCCTTTAGGGAGAGGTCTCCTTTTACCAGAAAGTTACTAAATAGTGTAAATGGTAATACAGTAGAACCTCCCTGTAAAGAACAACACCTAATTGCAGAGCCAAAGTTTCCTTTAGGGAGAGGTGTCCTCTTACCATTGAGTTACTAAATAGTAAAAATGGTAATACAGTAGAACCCCCCCGTAAAGGGACACCTAATTGAAGAGCCAAAGTGTTCTTTAGGGAGAGGTGTCCTCTTACCAGATAGTTACTAAATAGTAAAAATGGTAATACAGTAGAACCTCCCTGTAAAGAACAACACCTAATTGCAGAGCCAAAGTGTTCTTTAGGGAGAGGTGTCCTCTTACCAGAGAGTTACTAAATAGTAAAAATGGTAATACAGTAGAACCCCCCCGTAAAGGACACCTAATTGCAGAGCCAAAGTGTTCTTTAGGGAGAGGTGTCGTCTTACCAGAAAGTTACTAAATAGTAAAAATGGTAATACAGTAGAACCTCCCTGTAAAGGACAACACCTAATTGAAGAGCCAAAGTGTTCTTTTGGGAGAGGTGTCCTTTTACCAGAGAGTTACTAAATAGTGTAAATGGTAATACAGTAGAACCTCCCTGTAAAGGACAACACCTAATTGTAGAGCCAAAGTTTTCTTTAGAGAGAGGTGTCCTTTTACCAGAGAGTTACTAAATAGTGAAAATGGTAATACAGTAGAACCTCCCAGTAAAGGACACCTAATTGAAGAGCCAAAGTTTCCTTTAGGGAGAAGTATCCTCTTACCATTGAGTTAATAAATAGCAAAAATGGTAATACAGTAGAATCTCCCTGTAAAGGACAACATATAATTGTAGAGCCAAAGTGTTCTTTAGGGAGAGATGTCCTCTTACCGAAGAGTTGATAAATAGTAAAAATGGTAATTTTGCAAATGAAAGATGTCCTTTGTAGAGAGGTGTCCTCTAGAGCAAGTGTCCTTTCATGGAGGTTCTACTGCAGTACTCAAACAGAGAAATGACCAACACACTATAGATTGAGATGGAAACATTAGTAAGAAGCTAGTGATGTGTTTTCTAGCTAATGGTTACCTCAAATCTCAGACACCATAAAAGATAACTTTTATTTTGAAAAATTCAACTCTCTTTCCCATCAGCACCAACAAAATCATTTACAGTAGAACCTCCCTTTAGCAGACACCCCATTAGAGGACACCTCTCTACAAAGGACAGTTTTCATTTGCATAATTACCATTTTTACTATTTAGCAACTCTCCAGTAAGAGGACACCTCTTTCCCTAAAGGACAGTTTAGCTCTGCATCTAGGTTTCCTTTACAGAGAGGTTCTACTGTATTAGATTTTTTCTTTTATCTCATGCAACATATTTACTGCATTTTTTATTTCTTAAAAAGAAATACAGTAAAACCCCGCTAATACGAACCCTGGATATAGCAAACCTTCCCTTATAACGAACCCACGGTGATTCCCAAATCCATTCCATTGAAAATACCATCGTTATAACGAACTTTGCGATTTTTAAAATAATGAACTACCCCTATAACTAACCTATTTTCGGTCCCAAAATGATAAAATCTATTTAAAATATTATGCTTATAACGAACTTAAAATTGTGATTTAAAAATTTTTTAAAACAACAACATTTTGAGCATGTTTCAGCTCACGGATCGCAATTTCAAAACAAAAAAAAAATAGCGGCATTGTTTGTTTTCATTTCCATTCTATTTTTGCTGTATGTTGTATAAATTTTTACACATTATACTTTTATTTAATAGAATATCTTTGCATTCGCAATTTTGAAATAGAAGAAAAATCAAATGGCTTCCAAAATAAAGAAAAGAAACAAAGAGTGGCGTTCTAAAAAAAAAAAAGAAAAAAATAGTGGCTGCCCTTTTAGAAGTGTTCTATATTAAGTTTAACCTAAGCTAAAACATAATTCCAAATAATTTTAAAGCCAGAAATGGTTTGAATAACAGGTTAAAAACAAAATTTAATATACACTTCAGAAGAATATGTGGAAACTGGAATTGGAAGAAGAAGAGGGGGAAAAAAAAAAAAACAGTCCCCCCCCCCCCCGTGTCTCATGAGCCACAAACAAATCGACTTATAAATTCTCAAAAACTACCACTACAGTTCTATTTTTAGAATGGAATTCTTGTTAGGTATATGACTCATTCAGGGTTAGCGGATATTCCCCCTGGCCGGCCGTTTTACCACCGATTTTGTGTTTGTAAATTGGAGTTTTTTATTCGCAATTTTACCGATCGCGCTATCGTATCAACATGTTTCGCGTCCGATTTTTCTGAATTGGATACTTTTGATTCATCCTCAATTGATTCAGAATACACGGAGCTTTATTCCTTTGATGGAAATAACAATATTTTAAGACAATTTTGATTTTCAAATTTCACTTTTCACTTTCAAACAACAAGGTATTAGAGGCATATTTTTTCAAATAAATATAGTATTATATTATTTGAGAAAGATGTTCTAAAATACTCTTATACCTTTTAAATATATAATTAATATTGTTTTGCCTAGGGGATTTGGCTTAATTTTTAAATAATACATAGGTTTATATATAAACATGTATGCTAATGATAAGAAGAACCTATTAACAAATGACTTCTTTTGATATTCAGCAATACTGTAAAGAAATAGTTCAATTTAGAGAATTAAAACAAAGTGACCATTATTAAGTGGCTACCTTTTCACGTTTTTATGGCTGTTTTTTAATTATACGGTCTAAAAATTTAGAAAAGTTTTAAAAAATGGCCAAACCGTGGCTATAGTGAACCAAAAGCTCTGTCCCATTGGGGTTCACTATAGAGGGGTTTTACTGTAATAAGTAAAAATACATTTTAAAAAAATATATTTAAATGCACTAAAAAGGAAAAATAAAATATTTTATTTTCTCACATTGAGCAATTAGATGTATCTCAGTGAAAACGGGGACGATCATCATGCATTTCGAACCTAATGTGATTTAATATGTAGCAACTGATTAGCGATTTTTATAAGTGTAATGCCAAAGTCATTTGGTATCAGGCGGCGTTTTATTCATTTTTATAGGTTCTCCTGTAGAAGGACAGAGATGCCTGAAAGCTTGAGATGGTTTAAACAAAAATAAACTCATCTGATGAAACCTTTTTAATTGTTTAATGAATGTCCAGGAGATTTGAATCAATTGAGCTCTACTCATCCCCAGCAGACATCATTCCAAGCTCTACAGTCTTGATACCCTGATATGATTGTTGAGTGAAGATAAGAAAAAAGAAGAAGATATTCCATTTATTATAATTCTATATCCTTTTTTTTTCAGGCATTCCTCATAATTAATATATCTTGTATATAAACCATATTGGCTTAATGTTGAATTTATAAAAAAAAAAAAAAAAAAAGTGAAGAGAAACCATCCCTGGACACATTTCTAACAACAGAGAATTTTATCTGGGAGAGACTTGGACATATCCAAGTAAGTAAATGTTGTATGAAGGGAAGAGATACTGTGGGTTCTTTGTGATAGCCAAAGTGTAGCCAGTACTGTTTGGTACCTTAGTTTTCATTCCTCATCATGCAAATTGTAACATTTTTACTCAGGTTTTCCTTCTTCTTTCTTATCTCCACTCAATCATATTAGGGTATCAAGCTTGTAGAGCTTGTTGATGGTGTCTGCTGGGGATAAGTAGAGCTCATCAATGGATGATTCAATACAGTCAATGTCAATAATCATATCAGGGTATCAATTGATGAGGCACAATTTGGATTGTAGATTATAAACACAAGGTAATAAGACCAAATCCAAATAAATAAATAGTGTGTGACGTTTCGGTAACAGCGTTGTTACCATCTTCAGACAAAAGTACTGAATGAGAGAATTTTACCACAGCATGCTTGATAACAGGAACTATTTAAAAGCATGCTGTGGTAAAATTCTCTCATTCAGTACTTTTGTCTGAAGATGGTAACAACGCTGTTACCAAAACGTCACACACTATTTATTTATTTGGATTTGGTCTTATTACCTTGTGTTTATAATCAGGGTATCAAGTTTGTAGGGCTTGTTGATGGTGTCTGCTGGGGATGAGTAGAGATCATCAATGGATGAGTCAATACAGTCAATGTCGAATAATCATATTAGAGTATCAAGTCTGTAGAGCTTGTTGATTGTGTCTGCTGGGGATGAGTAAAGCTCATCAATGGATGAGTCAATACAGTCAATGTCAAACACTCATATCAGGGTATCAAGCTTGTAGAGCTTTTTGATGGTGTCTGCTGGGGATGTGTAGAGCTCATCAATGGATTAGTCAATACAGTCAATAATGTGTTTTGGGGTTGCAGGTTGTGCACTTAGTACATAGTGGGAAAACCTTGCAACCATTCTGGAAAGTTATTGTCTGTAGATGACCAGACTTAAGTCTGGAAATCAAAGACTGTTGTTCTCTTGGGAGGACAGAACCCGGTAGGGGAACCCGCCGGCTAAAAAATAGAGCCAGGGCTGTATGAGCCTCATTGCTAGAGCCATGAGAGCCATTTTCTAGGGACGTAGCCTTCTTGTCACCACTAACCTCTGAAATGTTTATTACCCTCTCCATTTTTTTTATACATTTCTCTCTCTCTACATATATACACAGGTTTATATATAAACAGGTATGCTAATGATAAGAAGAACCTATTATCAAATGACTTCTTTTGATATTCAGCATTACTGTAAAGAAATAGGTCAATTTAGAGAATTAAAACAAAGTGACCATTATTAAGTGACTGCCTTTTCCTGTTTGTATGGCTGTTTTTTAATTATAGTCTAAAAATTTAGAAAAGTTAAAAAAATTGGCCAAACCGTGGCTATAGTGAACCGTGGCTATAGTGAACCAAAAGCTCTGTCCCATTGGGGTTCACTATAGAGGGGTTTTACTGTATATATTATAAATAAAAATATTTTCTTAGGTTGTTGAAGGGTACATGAGTATGTTTTTTGATATTGCTTTGTAGTCGTTGAAAAATAATAATAAAATAAAGGTTGAATCATAATTAACTTTAATTAATATGATAACATAATTGAAATAATACCTTGACGGCGGGTAGTAACTATTTACATAGTTACATATGGTGTGAGCCGGCCATCGGGAAACAACAACAATGAGTTTTTTATAGGGGAAGCGTGACCTCTGGCGGTCGATTTAACAGAATATTTGAATCTATGAAATATATTTCATATAAAATAACATTTTAAATGATACCTTTATATAACATGTATATATTACTATGGGGGGGTCGGTGGAAGGCTGGTTTAAACTGTTGGTTTTAGACCGCTACGACCCGGGTTCGATTCCCACATTGGGCACTTTTTTATGTTTTAAAAAAAATGCTCCAATGGCCTTTGATTCTTGCAAAAGTTCAACCCCAGCAGCGAGTGCAAGTAACCAAACAGGGCTCTGGCATATTTGTAAGTGCAAAGTCGAACTGCTTTTCACATGTGTAGACATGTGGTGCACTTACTACAGTAAAAGCAGTCGCTTACTTCTACCCACCATAATTATCATCATGGCCTGTACCACGTGTACAAGGGATAAACAAATATATATATAGTAAAAACTTAAAACTCTTCCGGTGTACAGCTTATGAAAAAACGTATCATTAAATGGAAGATAGGTATCTTTTATTTGTAAACGTTACGAGCTTTCGGGCAAACGCCCTTCTACAGGTTTGACAGAAAATTAAGGCGAGAGACCGACCTATATACAAGGGATGATTTACATAATAAACAATTTTTATAACTTAGCAGTAAGAATTTTTAATTTTTAATAAGTAACTATTGTATTGATATGGTAATAAGATGTTGTATACTAGATTTTTAACTATGTAAAAAAGGAATAGATTAACTTGAAACAAAGATATCATAAATTTCAGGAATTTCTATTTTTCTATTTATGCTTTTAAGTTTGGTGGATACTATGGATTCTAACATTAATCTTTGGTGTAGGTTGGGTATGTTACGGTAATGGATAGTGGGGTGGTTGGTATTAAAAGAGTGGCCAGTGGATGCAACATGCTGATAGATGAGGGAACGTGGGTCGTTGTTATTAATGTTGCGGGTGTGCTCTGACATTCTAATGGCGACGGTTCTACCTGTCTCACCCACATAAGTGGCGGAACAATGTTCGCATGAGACAGAGTAGACCGCCCCAGAAGAATCCAGAGGACTGAGTTGGGTACCAGTTTTTGTAATGGGGTGTCGGAGAAGTGAGTGGATACTGGGGGTATTAATGAAAAAGGTGCGAATGCCAAATGGCCTGATGAGACGGGAGATACTAACTGTTAAAGGAGAATAGGGCAACATGCAGGTAGTCCTGAAGACTGGGGGAGGATTGGAGGGGGCGGGAGAATAGGTATGTTTATTAATGAATGTTAGTGGATAGGAGGCGGCGGTGAGATGGGAGATGATACGGGCTTTTTCTGTGGTTTTAAAGATGGGTAGAGAGCAGTGTGTGTGAAGGCGCCTGGTGAGTGTTTTAACGATGTTAATTTTGTGTACTATGGGGCAGAAGGAGTAGAAATGGGTGTAGGTGGGGGTACTGCTATTCTTGTAGTATACTGTGGTGTGGAATGATGCCGGGGTACGTATGATTAAGATGTCTAGGAAGGGAATGATGTGTCCCTGTTCTTTTTCCATGGTGAACGAGAGGTTAGGGTTGTAACTGTTGAGGGTGGACAGGATGGTTTCTTCAAGGTCGGTTTTACATATGCAAAGGATATCATCGACATATCGCCGCCAGAAAAGAATGTCATCACAATGGAGGTTGCAGACCCATTTATCTATTCTGGTCATAACCAGCTCAGCAGCTATGGAGGAGAGGGGGCTTCCCATAGGCGATCCCCTTATCTGTTTGAAATGGATATGGTCAAAGGTAAAGGTGCTCATGTTTAAGCATATCTGTGAGAGGGATGTGATAGAGTTGGTCTTGACGGGATCTGTGTTGATGGAAACCAAAAATTGGTTGAGGCTGTCAATTATCAGGTGATGGGGGAGACTGAGGTATAGGGATGATACGTCAAATGAACACATGGTGAAGTTTTGGGGGGGGTGTAGGCCGGTTATTTCTTGAATGAGTGTGGGGGTACTGGAAACTGTGAGATTACTTCTATTGTTGTTTAAAAGAGGTGAGAGATAATTTGAGAGGTACTTAGCTAGGGGGTAGGCGGGAGAGAGGTGATACGCAATGATAGGGCGCAGAGGGACAGAAGGTTTGTGGACCTTGGGAAGGCCGTAGATGTAGGTACCATTGGGGAGATTAGTGGTAAAGGATTTGTGTTCCTCCGTTGAGATGAGACTGGTTCTTTTCATTCGGTTGAGAGAGGACTTGAAGGTTTTTAGTGCTATTGTGCTCTCTTGTGCGGAAATTTGAGAAAAGGTGGCTGTGTCCTGCAATATTTCCAAGATTTTGGCGTGGTACGAAGATCGGTCTAGGATTACGGTGTCAGTGCCCTTATCTGATCTGCTGATGACAATTGAACGTTGTTTCATTAGTCTGCGGAGGGCCTTGGATTCAGTTTGGGAATTTGGGGGTGGGGGAAGAGGTCTCTGGAGTACCCGGGATACATGGTTTCTGATGGCGCATCTGTCTTGATGGTTATGATTCTTAACGGAGGCCTCTATACCACTGATGATCCTGGGTATATCGGGTTTGGCGGGAAGTCGATATTTGAGGCCTTTAGAGAGGAGACTGTTTTCAGCAGGGGTGAGGGTTACGCTAGACAGATTGATGATGTTGTTTGAAGCCTCGGGGTTGGCATACTTGTGATCGAGTGGGAAGGAGTATTTTTGGGACCAGAACGCTAGCTTTTTATCGTGTCTAAGCTGTATACTTCGGTCTTGTACCTTAATATCTGAGGTGGTTCTTTCTATGAGAGCTGTGAGATCAGATTCATGAACGTTTTGGGAGGTTAGGCATATCAGCCCTTTGATTGATTTGGTGAGGAATCTAATTTGGGAAAGGCAACCTTTAGTTCTTGCCCGTAAGAGTTGCCATTGGATTCTTCTTATAAGTTCTGCTGAGAAGGGGTTTCCTACAGGATCCTTTACACGGAGGGATGGAGGGATAAACACTAGCAGTTCACATAGCTGGTTGAACTTTAAATGGCAACGCCATTTGGCGAGTTGAAGAGATTTCTTGTGGATGAGGAACTTGTATCTGTCGATTTCGCCTCTAGGAAGAGCCATAATAAATACGAAGAATTAAACTCAATTGATTAATAGTAAAAACTTAAAACTCTTCCGGTGTACAGCTTATGAAAAAACGTATCATTAAATGGAAGATAGGTATCTTTTATTTGTAAACGTTACGAGCTTTCGGGCAAACGCCCTTCTACAGGTTTGACAGAAAATTAAGGCGAGAGACCGACCTATATACAAGGGATGATTTACATAATAAACAATTTTTATAACTTAGCAGTAAGAATTTTTAATTTTTAATAAGTAACTATTGTAAATCATCCCTTGTATATAGGTCGGTCTCTCGCCTTAATTTTCTGTCAAACCTGTAGAAGGGCGTTTGCCCGAAAGCTCGTAACGTTTACAAATAAAAGATACCTATCTTCCATTTAATGATACGTTTTTTCATAAGCTGTACACCGGAAGAGTTTTAAGTTTTTACTATTAATCAATTGAGTTTAATTCTTCGTATTTATTATGGCTCTTCCTAGAGGCGAAATCGACAGATACAAGTTCCTCATCCACAAGAAATCTCTTCAACTCGCCAAATGGCGTTGCCATTTAAAGTTCAACCAGCTATGTGAACGGCTAGTGTTTATCCCTCCATCCCTCCGTGTAAAGGATCCTGTTGGAAACCCCTTCTCAGCAGAACTTATAAGAATAATCCAATGGCAACTCTTACGGGCAAGAACTAAAGGTTGCCTTTCCCAAATTAGATTCCTCACCAAATCAATCAAAGGGCTGATATGCCTAACCTCCCAAAACGTTCATGAATCTGATCTCACAGCTCTCATAGAAAGAACCACCTCAGATATTAAGGTACAAGACCGAAGTATACAGCTTAGACACGATAAAAAGCTAGCGTTCTGGTCCCAAAAATACTCCTTCCCACTCGATCACAAGTATGCCAACCCCGAGGCTTCAAACAACATCATCAATCTGTCTAGCGTAACCCTCACCCCTGCTGAAAACAGTCTCCTCTCTAAAGGCCTCAAATATCGACTTCCCACCAAACCCGATATACCCAGGATCATCAGTGGTATAGAGGCCTCCGTTAAGAATCATAACCATCAAGACAGATGCGCCATCAGAAACCATGTATCCCGGGTACTCCAGAGACCTCTTCCCCCACCCCCAAATTCCCAAACTGAATCCAAGGCCCTCCGCAGACTAATGAAACAACGTTCAATTGTCATCAGCAGATCAGATAAGGGCACTGACACCGTAATCCTAGACCGATCTTCGTACCACGCCAAAATCTTGGAAATATTGCAGGACACAGCCACCTTTTCTCAAATTTCCGCACAAGAGAGCACAATAGCACTAAAAACCTTCAAGTCCTCTCTCAACCGAATGAAAAGAACCAGTCTCATCTCAACGGAGGAACACAAATCCTTTACCACTAATCTCCCCAATGGTACCTACATCTACGGCCTTCCCAAGGTCCACAAACCTTCTGTCCCTCTGCGCCCTATCATTGCGTATCACCTCTCTCCCGCCTACCCCCTAGCTAAGTACCTCTCAAATTATCTCTCACCTCTTTTAAACAACAATAGAAGTAATCTCACAGTTTCCAGCACCCCCACACTCATTCAAGAAATAACCGGCCTACACCCCCCCCAAAACTTCACCATGTGTTCATTTGACGTTTCATCCCTATACCTCAGTCTCCCCCATCACCTGATAATTGACAGCCTCAACCAATTTTTGGTTTCCATCAACACAGATCCCGTCAAGACCAACTCTATCACATCCCTCTCACAGATATGCTTAAACATGAGCACCTTTACCTTTGACCATATCCATTTCAAACAGATAAGGGGATCGCCTATGGGAAGCCCCCTCTCCTCCATAGCTGCTGAGCTGGTTATGACAAGAATAGATAAATGGGTCTGCAACCTCCATTGTGATGACATTCTTTTCTGGCGGCGATATGTCGATGATATCCTTTGCATATGTAAAACCGACCTTGAAGAAACCATCCTGTCCACCCTCAACAGTTACAACCCTAACCTCTCGTTCACCATGGAAAAAGAACAGGGACACATCATTCCCTTCCTAGACATCTTAATCATACGTACCCCGGCATCATTCCACACCACAGTATACTACAAGAATAGCAGAACCCCCACCTACACCCATTTCTACTCCTTCTGCCCCATAGTACACAAAATTAACATCGTTAAAACACTCACCAGGCGCCTTCACACACACTGCTCTCTACCCATCTTTAAAACCACAGAAAAAGCCCGTATCATCTCCCATCTCACCGCCGCCTCCTATCCACTAACATTCATTAATAAACATACCTATTCTCCCGCCCCCTCCAATCCTCCCCCAGTCTTCAGGACTACCTGCATGTTGCCCTATTCTCCTTTAACAGTTAGTATCTCCCGTCTCATCAGGCCATTTGGCATTCGCACCTTTTTCATTAATACCCCCAGTATCCACTCACTTCTCCGACACCCCATTACAAAAACTGGTACCCAACTCAGTCCTCTGGATTCTTCTGGGGCGGTCTACTCTGTCTCATGCGAACATTGTTCCGCCACTTATGTGGGTGAGACAGGTAGAACCGTCGCCATTAGAATGTCAGAGCACACCCGCAACATTAATAACAACGACCCACGTTCCCTCATCTATCAGCATGTTGCATCCACTGGCCACTCTTTTAATACCAACCACCCCACTATCCATTACCGTAACATACCCAACCTACACCAAAGATTAATGTTAGAATCCATAGTATCCACCAAACTTAAAAGCATAAATAGAAAAATAGAAATTCCTGAAATTTATGATATCTTTGTTTCAAGTTAATCTATTCCTTTTTTACATAGTTAAAAATCTAGTATACAACATCTTATTACCATATCAATACAATAGTTACTTATTAAAAATTAAAAATTCTTACTGCTAAGTTATAAAAATTGTTTATTATGTAAATCATCCCTTGTATATAGGTCGGTCTCTCGCCTTAATTTTCTGTCAAACCTGTAGAAGGGCGTTTGCCCGAAAGCTCGTAACGTTTACAAATAAAAGATACCTATCTTCCATTTAATGATACGTTTTTTCATAAGCTGTACACCGGAAGAGTTTTAAGTTTTTACTATTAATCAATTGAGTTTAATTCTTCGTATTTATTATGGCTCTTCCTAGAGGCGAAATCGACAGATACAAGTTCCTCATCCACAAGAAATCTCTTCAACTCGCCAAATGGCGTTGCCATTTAAAGTTCAACCAGCTATGTGAACTGCTAGTGTTTATCCCTCCATCCCTCCGTGTAAAGGATCCTGTAGGAAACCCCTTCTCAGCAGAACTTATAAGAAGAATCCAATGGCAACTCTTACGGGCAAGAACTAAAGGTTGCCTTTCCCAAATTAGATTCCTCACCAAATCAATCAAAGGGCTGATATGCCTAACCTCCCAAAACGTTCATGAATCTGATCTCACAGCTCTCATAGAAAGAACCACCTCAGATATTAAGGTACAAGACCGAAGTATACAGCTTAGACACGATAAAAAGCTAGCGTTCTGGTCCCAAAAATACTCCTTCCCACTCGATCACAAGTATGCCAACCCCGAGGCTTCAAACAACATCATCAATCTGTCTAGCGTAACCCTCACCCCTGCTGAAAACAGTCTCCTCTCTAAAGGCCTCAAATATCGACTTCCCGCCAAACCCGATATACCCAGGATCATCAGTGGTATAGAGGCCTCCGTTAAGAATCATAACCATCAAGACAGATGCGCCATCAGAAACCATGTATCCCGGGTACTCCAGAGACCTCTCCCCCCACCCCCAAATTCCCAAACTGAATCCAAGGCCCTCCGCAGACTAATGAAACAACGTTCAATTGTCATCAGCAGATCAGATAAGGGCACTGACACCGTAATCCTAGACCGATCTTCGTACCACGCCAAAATCTTGGAAATATTGCAGGACACAGCCACCTTTTCTCAAATTTCCGCACAAGAGAGCACAATAGCACTAAAAACCTTCAAGTCCTCTCTCAACCGAATGAAAAGAACCAGTCTCATCTCAACGGAGGAACACAAATCCTTTACCACTAATCTCCCCAATGGTACCTACATCTACGGCCTTCCCAAGGTCCACAAACCTTCTGTCCCTCTGCGCCCTATCATTGCGTATCACCTCTCTCCCGCCTACCCCCTAGCTAAGTACCTCTCAAATTATCTCTCACCTCTTTTAAACAACAATAGAAGTAATCTCACAGTTTCCAGTACCCCCACACTCATTCAAGAAATAACCGGCCTACACCCCCCCCAAAACTTCACCATGTGTTCATTTGACGTTTCATCCCTATACCTCAGTCTCCCCCATCACCTGATAATTGACAGCCTCAACCAATTTTTGGTTTCCATCAACACAGATCCCGTCAAGACCAACTCTATCACATCCCTCTCACAGATATGCTTAAACATGAGCACCTTTACCTTTGACCATATCCATTTCAAACAGATAAGGGGATCGCCTATGGGAAGCCCCCTCTCCTCCATAGCTGCTGAGCTGGTTATGACCAGAATAGATAAATGGGTCTGCAACCTCCATTGTGATGACATTCTTTTCTGGCGGCGATATGTCGATGATATCCTTTGCATATGTAAAACCGACCTTGAAGAAACCATCCTGTCCACCCTCAACAGTTACAACCCTAACCTCTCGTTCACCATGGAAAAAGAACAGGGACACATCATTCCCTTCCTAGACATCTTAATCATACGTACCCCGGCATCATTCCACACCACAGTATACTACAAGAATAGCAGTACCCCCACCTACACCCATTTCTACTCCTTCTGCCCCATAGTACACAAAATTAACATCGTTAAAACACTCACCAGGCGCCTTCACACACACTGCTCTCTACCCATCTTTAAAACCACAGAAAAAGCCCGTATCATCTCCCATCTCACCGCCGCCTCCTATCCACTAACATTCATTAATAAACATACCTATTCTCCCGCCCCCTCCAATCCTCCCCCAGTCTTCAGGACTACCTGCATGTTGCCCTATTCTCCTTTAACAGTTAGTATCTCCCGTCTCATCAGGCCATTTGGCATTCGCACCTTTTTCATTAATACCCCCAGTATCCACTCACTTCTCCGACACCCCATTACAAAAACTGGTACCCAACTCAGTCCTCTGGATTCTTCTGGGGCGGTCTACTCTGTCTCATGCGAACATTGTTCCGCCACTTATGTGGGTGAGACAGGTAGAACCGTCGCCATTAGAATGTCAGAGCACACCCGCAACATTAATAACAACGACCCACGTTCCCTCATCTATCAGCATGTTGCATCCACTGGCCACTCTTTTAATACCAACCACCCCACTATCCATTACCGTAACATACCCAACCTACACCAAAGATTAATGTTAGAATCCATAGTATCCACCAAACTTAAAAGCATAAATAGAAAAATAGAAATTCCTGAAATTTATGATATCTTTGTTTCAAGTTAATCTATTCCTTTTTTACATAGTTAAAAATCTAGTATACAACATCTTATTACCATATCAATACAATAGTTACTTATTAAAAATTAAAAATTCTTACTGCTAAGTTATAAAAATTGTTTATTATGTAAATCATCCCTTGTATATAGGTCGGTCTCTCGCCTTAATTTTCTGTCAAACCTGTAGAAGGGCGTTTGCCCGAAAGCTCGTAACGTTTACAAATAAAAGATACCTATCTTCCATTTAATGATACGTTTTTTTCATAAAATATATATATATGGAAGCAATGGTCGCCTCTCCCGTCAAAATAAACGTCAGAATCTGACGCCATCTATTGACCGTCGCCGCAACTAGCGGCATCGGGTCGGTGACAAAGCCACAACACCAACTTTGGCAAACTGATAAGCGTCCACCTAGAGACCATGGTTTCGGGCTAATGGCCCTCGTCAGTCTAGGGCGGACTTTATTCCATGAGATCCACACAGGATCTAATGGAATCCTCACAATCTACCAAAGAGGTGTTTTGCTGGCAATGTGGCTGGGCCAAATCTATTGGCAAAACATAGATGGAAAATTTGCCGGGAGGAAATTAATCCATGGAAGCAATGGTCGCCTCTCCCGTCAAAATAGACGTCAGAATCTGACGTTTATTTTGACGGGAGAGGCGACCATTGCTTCCATGGATTAATTTCCTCCCGGCAAATTTTCCATCTATATATATATATATTATAAAAAAAAAAAGAGATTTCTGTTGATTTTAATTATCTTGAGGATTATGCTATGGTAATGCAGTTGTAGTTAAAATCTTGAAAGTATAATAATAAAAATAGTGAAGATTAGAAATAGCTTTAATTGGGCTTATGGAATATAGAAAACATAATTTGAGAAAGGTATGCCTGACTTAAGACGTAGGAATAAAAAAAAAAAATGAAAACTTATTTACATAATGTACAAAAGATTTGAGCCGGCCATCGGAAAACAACAACAATGAGTTTTTATAGGGGAAGCGTGATCTCTGGCGGTCGATTTAACAGAGTATTTGAATCTATGATATATAATTTTAAATAAAATAATATTTTAATAAAACATATATATTGTTACATCATGATTAATGGCGTATTTCTTATATTATTTTAAATATATTTGAAATTTAAATTATATATTTATTTATTTTTATATAAAATATATTCTATGATATTTATTTAAAACACAGATTATTTAGATTATCATCATTTGTATTTAGGTACACATGTGACTTCACTGCTCTCTTTGATGTGAGAAAATAAATAAAGGATTCTGGTGGCTACTTAAAGTAGACTTATCTCATTATTCCCTTATATAAATTTGTAGGATGGTTGAAACACGCTCTGGTAAGATGCAAGACCCAGCACAGGAGAGAATCAAGGCTGAAGAGTCTGCCAAGCCGCAACCTGGTGCAACAATTGGTAGAGATGCTAGTTCCGACCCAGTTGTCCTGAATCCCAACATCGACATCCCCAAGTATGATGGAACGGAAGACCCTCGCCCATGGATTGAATCTCTTGAAGAAATTGGCTTCCTGTACCATTGGGCAGACTACATTATCTCTCGTTATGCCGCCATGAACATGACGGGAAGCCCTAAAACCTGGTTGAATTTACACAAAGCTAGTTTCACGAACTGGGAAAATATTAAAATCCGCCTCATTCAGGATTTTTCTTTGGACGCGAATAAAGAAGAACTTAGAATGAAGCTCAACAGAATGCAACACTGGAATGAACCAGCAATCAGGTTCGCGGAAGACATTCTAGTGTTGTGCAACAAGGTTGACCCCGCAATGGAAGAAGAAACAAAAATTGAACATGTTATTGGAGGACTGAAAAAAGAGTACTCATTCGCGCTCTACCTGAACCCTCCTAAAACGACCGATGACCTTGTTGTGTGCAAGAAAATGGATTATTTTGAAAAGAAGTATCGGGAACGTGTGGAGAAATCCAGAAACCTATATAACGGTCCACGCTATTCTAGACCCCAACAACAATCGAGGTACGTGCCGCCGACTGCCGCACGAAACTACCAGACCACTTCCAGGCTCCAAGCCCCTGTTTCCAATAATTACAAGAACGACTCCCCTCCTACTCCCAGACAGTATCGAAACAACTTTCCCCAGCCCTCTACCCCTAGACGTCCTTATAATCCTAACTTTGTGCCGAAACCAAACCTTCAGAGAAACACCTACAATAAAAGCCAAGAAGTGAGCAAAAATAGGACGGAAGATGGAAGACCAATCTGCTTTAAATGTAACAAGCCAGGGCACGTGGCCCGTTATTGTAGGGTCAAGTTTATAAGAATCCTAGAAGAGGATCCAGCAGATACTCAAGAGAAGGTCGAAGAGAAATGCCAAATGAATGAAATATCAGAGAAATCAGGACCTCGGCTTTATGCTGATGTATGTCATAGCACACAGACAAATATTCCTACCCGGAATAGATATTCCGTGTTGGAAGATTTAAACTAAGCGTCGCGCCTGAATCTGTCAATCAAAGCAAGTCGACCATAAACGGAATCAAGAAGTTGGACCCTAAATACAAATTAAAAATTAATGTGGACAAGATAGAGACTTTTGAAGCTTTGGTTGATACAGGTGCTGACCTCTCAGTGGTCGACCTCAGAACGGCCCTCGATACAGGCCATGGTATAAGTAAACTCGCAAAAATTTGTGCAGGACCAGATGGAAAAAAATTGGACATGGTAGGAAGTATATTTTTAAATATAAAAATTGATGACGAAACATTATCACACAACTTTGTGATATTGAAAACGCATTTACGGACATTAATTCTTGGGAGAGATTTCCTTAAGAAAATGAACGCAAAAATAGATTGTAAGCAAGAAACTATAAAATACGATTTGACGAATAATCATGACGAAATCAATTTTGAAATGTTGAAAATAAAGAGTGCCAAGGATTCCATTGTACCGGAATGTTCCATTAAATTGATCAAGGCATTGGTAGAAACAGAGGATGGAGAATATATTATCGAGGAGAGCAGCAAAATGTTTCAAACAAATGGACTTCGTCTAGCAAGAAGCTTGATCAATGTTATAAATAGGGAAACACACATCTGGATAACTAATCCGTATCCTCGACCGTTAAAAATAATGAAAAACCAAACATTGGCTTTTGGAAGTAGTCCAGCGAAAATAAATGTGAGTCGAGAAAGAGAGGTAGAAGAGAACGAAGAACCTAGATTCCAAATAAACGAAAATCTTTCACCAAAGGAACAGAAGGAGTTAAAACAAGTTTTAGAAAGGTATGGAGATCTTTTTTCGTCGAGATTAGGGAGAACCAATTTGGCAAAACATCGGATAGACACAGAAGACGCGAAGCCAATTAAACACAAGCCTTACCGGGTAAGTGCTAAAGAACGAGATATTATAAAAGAGCAAATTGACGAGATGCTTACAGAAGGCATAATTAGGCCATCTTCTAGCGCCTGGTCTTTTCCAGTAATATTGGTCAAGAAGCGAGATGGTAAATACAGATTTTGTGTGGACTACAGAAAACTGAATAATGTGACAGTAAAAGATGTCTATCCGATCCCTAGAATAGACGAAGTTATGGATACTCTCCAAGGATCTACACACTTCTCAGCAATAGACCTCAGATCTGGATATTGGCAAGTTGAAGTCGAAGAAAGAGACAAAGAGAAAACAGCTTTCACTACAGCGCATGGATTATATGAATTCAACGTGATGCCTTTTGGACTTTGTAACGCGCCTGCTACCTTTGAGAGAAATATGGAGAATATGCTTGGAAATCTGAGATGGCAAATTTGTTTGTGTTATCTGGATGATGTTATCATATATAGCCCGGATTTTCCAACGCACCTCAAAAGACTTGAAGCTGTTTTTAGATGTTTTCGTGAATCTAATTTAAGGTTGAACGACAAAAAATGCCGATTTGCTTTTGAAGAATTGGAGATTCTCGGCTATATAACGAGCAAACATGGTATAAAACCCGCGGAACATAACATCAAAGCTGTCAGAAATTTTCCTCGGCCCAAAAAGGTCAAAGAAGTACAATCCTTTTTGGGAATGTGTTCATATTATAGAAAATTTATCAAAGACTTCTCAAAAATTGCTGACCCTTTGACCAACCTTATAAAAAAAAGTGTATCATTTACCTGGACAGAAAGACAAGAGGAAGCGTTTCAAACCCTAAAAACAGCACTATTAAGTCCACCAATTTTAGGTCACTTCAATCCAAATGCACCTACTTATGTTCATACTGATGCGTCCAACATCGGCATAGGTGCAACACTTGTCCAAGACATCGGTGGTGAAGAGAAGGTGATCTCATATTTGAGTCGTACCCTAAGTAAAGCGGAGCAAAATTATTCAACCACTGAAAAAGAATGTCTGGCCGTTGTCTGGTCAATGTCAAAATTACGACCCTACCTTTATGGAAGACACTTTAAAATAGTAACAGACCATCACGCCTTATGCTGGCTCAAAAACTTGAAGGATCCAACAGGTCGATTGGCAAGATGGGCATTGAAAATTCAAGAATATGACTTCGATATAATACATAAATCAGGAAAGAAGCATCTGGACGCCGATGGCTTATCTAGGGGACCCTTACCAGAAACTGATTGGGATGAGGATTTTGAAAGGCTATTTTTAAATCAAATAACAGACGAAGAGGATAAGTTTATCGAAAGTGTTAAGAAAAACCTTAATGGAAGCAGGCGATCAATTGCGCAAAACTTTAAAGTAGAAGATGGATGCCTCTTTAAGAAAAACCCGAACCCTGAAGGCAGGGCGTGGTTGCTTGTGGTTCCAGAGAAGAAAAAGAGAGAAATTATGAAAGAATATCACAATCATATGTCGAATGGCCATCTGGGTGTCGCCAGAACCATGTACCGAATAAAGAGTAAATACTTTTGGCCATCCATGCTAAAGGATGTCTCAGAGTTCGTTAAGACGTGTCACCTTTGCCAAAGTAGAAAAGGCTCAAACCAATTACCTTCTGGACTACTACAGCCCATTCCCCCAGCCAACTTTCCTTTCGAAAGAATTGGAATTGACTTTGTTGGTCCATTGCCATCTACGAAAAACAGGAAAAAATGGATAATCGTGCTGACGGACTACTACACTAGATATGCAGAAACAAAAGCAGTCTCGGAAGCAACAGTGAAAGAAGTTTCAAAATTTCTAGTAGAGGATATTTTTCTCCGGCACGGGGCCCCACAATATCTTATTAGTGACAGAGGCTCTCAATTTACCAGTAATTTAATGAAAGAGGTGATGAAAACGTGCAAGATTAAACATTGCTTCACAACGAGCTATCATCCCCAGACTAATGGATTGACAGAGCGGTTAAATAGAACATTGATCAATATGCTCAGTATGTATGTGAACACTGATCAGAAGAATTGGGACGAAATACTCCCATTCATCACTCACGCTTACAATACTACAATTCAGGAAACCACAGGATATTCCCCCTTTTTCCTGATGTTTGGAAGAGAACCCACGTCTCTTTTGGACGACAGGAATATCTCGGTGGACATTGACAAGAATGATTATGATGAATACATAAAACATCACTTAGACAAAATAAACAGAACAAGAAAATTAGTTATTAACAACACAATAAAGACTCAAGAAAGAATGAAAAAGAACTATGACAAGAAACACATGGAAAGAAGCTACGAACCAGGAGAATTAGTAGCAGTTTGGGCACCAATTAGGAAAATAGGAAAGTGTGAGAAACTACTGAGAAAATATTTTGGCCCATATAGAATATTAAAGAAGCTGTCCAACGTAAATTACTTAATTGAACCAAAAGATAATCCTGGCCAAGACCCATTGATTGTCCATGTCTCAAGAATCAAACCCTATTTGAAAGAATTGATGAGGTCAATCACGAGGACGTGACGACCTCTGGAGAGGGGGAAGTGTTACATCATGATTAATGGCGTATTTCTTATATTATTTTTAATATATTTGAAATTTAAATTATATATTTATTTATTTTTATATAAAATATATTCTATGATATTTATTTAAAACACAGATTATTTAGATTATCATCATTTGTATTTAGGTACACATGTGACTTCACTGCTCTCTTTGATGTGAGAAAATAAATAAAGGATTCTGGAGGCTACTTAAAGTAGACTTATCTCATTATTCCCTTATATAAATTTGTAGGATGGTTGAAACACGCTCTGGTAAGATGCAAGACCCAGCACAGGAGAGAATCATGGCTGAAGAGTCTGCCAAGCCGCAACCTGGTGCAACAATATATTACTATATAAAGTGGAATGAACCCAGGAGGAGCTCTGAACATCAGAAATAGAGAGCATCAAACAACACTAACAAGATTTAGAACAGGCCATCTCAAGCCATTGAAGATAGAAAATTATTTTCTATTGTTTTTTATATTGTTATTATAACAAAATTTATCCC
This sequence comes from Cordylochernes scorpioides, assembly GCA_030710605.1. Classification (NCBI taxonomy): domain Eukaryota; kingdom Metazoa; phylum Arthropoda; class Arachnida; order Pseudoscorpiones; family Chernetidae; genus Cordylochernes; species Cordylochernes scorpioides. The sequence goes on from CP092874.1 coordinate 86,905,539, forward strand.
ACTTGCCCAAAATGTAGTTTGGTACCTGCAGCTCCAGAACACATTTTGGCTTGTATTAGATGCACTAAACAGGACCTTTGGGAGAGGCCGCTGCTCATCATAAAACAGCTCGAGGAGCATGAACTCATGGAATTCGTGTAATCTTTACACAAGGGGATAAGAAACAACAACAACAACACTATATAAACAAGAGAGGTATGGACTGACGCTCTATACTCAGAATAAAGTGACAGAGTGAAATCACTTGGTAGATATTGACTTTGTGCCAAGGTGCCAAGGTTACAAGACCATATCTCTCACCACTTTTTCATAGTAGAGCTTTGAAACAAAGTGTTGCCATCAAATTTTCTCAGAGCTTGGCAATACCTGCGCTGTAATTTTTTAAAATAAAAAGTATATGTTCATGTGGGAAAATAGTATGTTAGCAACACACAAGTTCATGAATTGTCTGAACATTTTCAAGATGGCTATAAATTTTTAAAAAATGTTAAGAGTGATACAATTTTGGAGTGTCCCACAACCAACCAAGCCTACACATCAAAACTGAAAACATCCAAGCTGAAAAATCAACGGCCAACAGCCCGAAACGCGTCCGTGGTTAGTTTTTCTTGATTAATCAAGAATGGGTATTTGGCCAATTCTGGAATAATTATAAATCAACGAGAATAATTTATATTTATTCCGATAGATGGTGCAAGCCATCAGCAACTTTCAGTAGCATGATAAGGAGATGCCTTTTTATTAATTTATGCACCTTATCCCAGTACAATATCACATTTGTACTATTTTTTCACATTGTGTCGCGGTCTTACACAATTCTGGCCTCAAATACCCGTTTCATGATTTTTCAGGATGCCTAAATGACCTGTTTTTTGGTCGTTGAGGTACAGCTTGCACCACTCTGATGAGGGCCAACAGCCCGAAACGCGTCCGTGGTTAGTTTTTCTTGATTAATCAAGAATGGGTATTTGGCCAATTCTGGAATAATTAAAAATCAACAAGAATAATTGATATTTATTCCAATAGATGGTGCAAGCCATCAGCAACTTTCCATTACACGATAAGGAGATGCCTTTTTCTTAATTTATGCACTTTATCCCAGTACAATATCACATTTGTACTATTTTTTCACAAATCAATCATTGTAAATCTATGGTTCAGTTCATCAAGTTACGTGACAGTTTCTTCTAAGATTGTTTAGGGAGAAATTGCTCTATGTGGAACAAAACTTTCAGCTAGGCTCAATTTTTCTTTAATGTTCTATTGAAAAAATGATTTAAAAAAAAGACCTTTCTAACTGATTGTAACCATTTAATCATGTGAAAAAATAGTACAAATGTGATATTGTACTGGTATAAGATGCATAAATTAAGAAAAAGGCATCTCCTTATCATGTAACTGAAAGTTGCTGATGACTTGCGCCATCAGCAACTTTCATTTGCACGATAAGGAGATGCCTTTTACATAATTTAATCATGGTTCTAATGGTCCTAGGTGATGACACTCTTGTAATTAGTAACCGGCAAAAACAAAATGGCATTATACCACAAGAACGTATTAACCCTTAACTAGACGGGTGGATTTTTCTTACGTAACTGGACGGGTTGGGTAGATTCAACCCACTTATTTAACTTTATGAAATAAGCTCTAAATAATGATTGAAATCAATATTCAAAAAAATATTTTTTTAATATATAGTTAATGTACAGATTTTGACTTTTAAAAAATCTGAATATAATCTATTTACAGTTTTTACAAATTTTTAAGAAATGTTTTTGCAAATGCTTAGTTGACATACAGAGCAAAGGGTTTTATTTTTTTACTACGTTTTTTGAAAGACATTTGTAGCACCTTTTTGGAGTATCTGATTGTTGTGGCATCGTAGTTTCACTTGGACCATCATTCTTCTTGAATTGTCGTCTGTAATTCCAGTGGGAGAGAATTTAGATTACGTGTGGCCAGGTGTTCATCAGTCAATGTTCTCCCAAGATCAACAATAAAATGACTCCTTTCTTTTTTACCCTTTTTATCAATCTGATCACCGATTTTCTTTTTTGGAACATAGGAGACTAAAGTGGTTGTTCCAGAGAAACCAAAAATAGATGTTCCTGATTCTCTATTAGGGTACGGTTGAAATTGTGGTGAATCTAGGGTTTAACACATAGCAATAACGCGCCATCTATGCATATGAAATGAAAGAATTTAAAAGCATGAATGTTTCTTTTATACATAATACAAACTTCTGTTTGAATGTAATTCTACTGTCCTAAAAGCTTATGTCCATAGTTTTCTTGAAAACCTTTTCTGAGATTCCACCCTTCAGTGCTGCGCATATAAGCAGAATTGTCCAATACAGTATTAGAGCTCTGAGAAGCGGTCTGGTGGATTAAATTGGCGAAACCGCTGGGAGGGTTCACCACTGATGAGCCAAGCCCTCCCAATACATATTTTTTCATTGCAGTAAGGGCAGTAGAAATTTGTATTATGTATAAAAGAAACATTTGTGCTTTTAAATCCTTTCATTTTATAATCTAGGGTTTGTTCTTTCTCATCGTTCCTAAATATGTAAGACCATGTTCTTTCAACTTATTAACTAATTCTACTGAAGTGAATCAATTGTCTGCTGGAATATTTCTTCCAAAGTGGGGTTGACTAATCGGTAAAACATATATATTTTGGGTTGGCAGGGATAGTTCTCTCTGTTGACTTGATTGATAATTCTACTTATCCAAAGAAAGAAATATTATTTTATAAAAAGAAAGCTAAAAATAGTGGGAGATATGGAATATGACTCAAGTATGAGCCACGAGTTAACATTTACACAAAAAATTCTCACGCTTCTGGATGGGCTGGGCAGAATCCGCCCCCACATGTAAATTTAACCCCCCTCCCAAAACTGAAATTTATAAATAATGGATGGAAAATGTTTGTATCACTGTAAAATTAGAATACATGAAGGCTGGTGGCTCTAAGTAAACGAAAAAATATATTTTTCCTATATTAAGTTAATGCATGGACAGAATCTACCCAACCCGTCCAGTTAAGGGTTAAAGGACCTTACATCATTATGAATGAACCTAGGAGGTTGGTGGAAGGATGGTCTAAACCGTTGGTTTTCGACCGCTATGACCCGGGTTTGATTCCCGCATTGGGCACTTTTTTAATGATTTTAAAAAAATGCTCCAAAGACCCCCGATTCATACAAAAGTCCAACCCCATCAGCGAGTGCAAGTAACCAAACAGGGATTTGGTACATTCGTAAGCACAAAGTCGAACTGCTTTTCACATGTGTAGGCATGTGATGCACTTACAGTAATAGCAGTCGCCTACTTCTACCCACCATGATTAAAATGGCCTGTACCACGTGTACTAGGGATAAGCAAAAAAAAAAAAAAGGAATGAACCTGATTGAACTTGAAGCTGGAATCTTCTGACCCATAGACAGAATTGATATTCATTATGCAGCACCTGTTCTGAAAATTGCCTATATATAATAATGAATTTAGTTGTTGCTGTGTCCAATGAAGAGCCTCAGATGTCTCCATACATCTCTATCACAGCAGCAGCAATGTTCACTATCTTGGGTGTGTAAAGCTGCTACTCTGGGTCCATGTCAATTTTCTGCAAGGCTGTGGCCATTGCTGGGCATGAGAATATGTGGGTAGGTGTTAGTTCCACACCAGGACAGTTGTTGCATGTCCTATAGGTTCTTATGCCATCTGGATGTATTGTCATTCCTTTATAATGTTTTGTTCTGAGTCTTGTTATAGTTTTTGTCAGTTTTCTCTCAGAGTTTATTTCACATATTTGATCTTTTCTTTTTTTGTTTAATTATCTTGTATTTCGCCAAAGCATCAGCGTCAAATACTGATATTTGTTCTTTTCTTTGGCTCAACTTTCTAGTTACTTTGCCAATTCATCTGACATCTCATTAAAATGAATTTAGTGGCAGATATATTAGCCCCCCCCCCCCCTCTCTCATTTTTCTATCTCTAGATCCAATTAGGTATTCCATGATATGATAAAGAACTCCGCCTTTGCCGGTCCCAAGCCCGGATGAAAAAGGAGGAGGGGGAGCAGTAACAAGCTCGCTAAAAAACCTGGGCTCAGCTGGCCCGGCTGATAGTACCCTGTAAGGGCTCCTGATCCAGGGACACAGGATGAGCAGCATTTGTACTCCATGTTAGGAGCTGCTGCACATGGCGTCTGTTCCTCATGTCAGTGATGGCCATTTATTTTGGAGCTAAGTCAACCTGCTACTGAGTAGTGTTCCCAGTCTTAATGACAAAGGCAGATGCATTCTACTTCACCCAGTCATGATGGTTGTCAAACAGACACCATCAAGGGTCACAACTTGATACCCTAATATGATTGAGTGGAGATAAGAAATAAGAAGATAAAGAACACAATTTGGATTATAGACACAAGAAAATAAGTCTGATGATGATAACAATGCTGTTACCGAAACATCACTCACTATTAAATTATTTGGATTATGTCTTATTTTCTTGTATCTTTATTCCATGATATTTGACCAACCCATTTTCTTGATAAATCAAGAAAAGCCAATCATGTGTGTGTTTTTAGGCGTTTGGCCTTTGTCAAGGTGGTGATGGCTGTTCCTCGATGATCAAATATTAGTTTAAAGAGGGCTTTCCTGAAATCAAGATATAGATAGTCAAGATAGATTATCTCTACTCAATCATATTAGGGTGTCAAACTTGTAAAGCTAGAGACTTGGCAACCATCATGACTGGGTGAAGTAGAATGTGTCTGCCTTTGTCATTAAGATTGGGAGCACTACTCGGTGGCAGGCCGACTTAGCTCCAAAAGAAATGGCCGCCTCTGACATGAGGAACAGATGCCATGTGCAGCCGCTCCAAACATGGAGTACAAACGCTGCTCATCCTGTATCCCTGGATTAGGAGCCCTTACAGGGTACTATCAGCCGGGCCAGCTGAACCCAGGTTTTTTAGCAAGCTTGTTACTGCTCCTCCTTTTTCATCCGGGCTTGGGACCGGCAAAATTACAGTAAACAGGTAAAAAGTAGGAAATGGTGTTGATGTTAAAAATAATCCTCTGATGATCACATGAGCATTTCAGATGGCACAGCACCATCTTGTTCTTGATTTCTTGGGAAGCTTCTTGGACCAAATTCCTGGTCATTGAGATAGAGTCTGCACTACGCTGACGAGGGTCAACAGCTCGAAACACTATGTGGCTTGCTTTTCTTGATTTAACAAGAAAATGGGTTTGCCAAATTTCATGGAATAACCAAAATCAATGTGTAGTTGATTTTTATTCCAGCATATAACAAGAAAATAAGACCTAATCCTAATAATTTATTAGGGTGTGACATTTCGGCAACAACATTGTCGCCATCATCAGACAAAAGATTGATAAGGCACAATTTGGATTATAGATTATAAACACAAGGTAATAAGACCAAATCCAAATAATTAAATAGTGTGTGACGTTTCGGTAAAAGCGTTATTACCATCTTCAGACAAAAGTACTGAATACTTTTGTATACTGAATACTTTTGTTTCAGTACTTTTGTCTGAAGATGGTAACAACGCTGTTACCGAAACGTCACACACTATTTATTTATTTGGATTTGGTCTTATTACCTTGTGTTTATCAGACAAAAGAATAATTGATAAAAATTCATTTATTCTTTTGTCTGATGATGGTGACAATGTTGTTGCCGAAACGTTACACACTAATAAATTATTTGGATTAGGTCTTATTTTCTTGTATTATAATCTATAATCCAAATTGTGCTTTATCATTATTCCAGTAGATGGCGCTCTTCCATCTAAAATGCTAATGTAAGTGGGGGTTTGTAAATAACTAAGGGTATTTGAGATAGAAACCTGAAAATTTGACTATAAGTTTCTCCAGATTTAACTTATTGTTAGAATTTCAGCCAGATTAGTTATGTATTGAGGATGTGCATAGCTGACAAACATATATACATACTCATTATCACAGGTTTGCAGATTTCCATTACAAAAAGGTATAACTCCGTCTTTGCTGGTCCCAAGCCCGGATGAAAAAGGAGGAGGGGAAGCAGTAACAATCTCACTAAAAAACCTGGGCTCAGCTGGCCATGCTGATAGTACCCTGTAAGGGCTCCTGATCCAGGGATACAGGATGAGCAGCGTTTGTACTCCATGTTAGGAGCGGCTGCACATGGCATCTGTTCCTCATGTCAGAGGCGGCAATTTCTTTTGGAGCTAAGTCGGCCTGCCACTGAGTAGTGCTCCCAGTCTTAATGACAAAGACATTCTACTTCACCCAGTCATGATGGTTGTCAAGCTCTACAAGCTTGATACCCTAATATGATTGAGTGGAAATAAGAAAGAAGAAGACAAAAAGGTATAAGATGTAGCAACTCTATTTTATTAATTGTATGAAGAAGCTTTCAAGCAAGTTCTTCCTCAGTAAACTAAAAGAGCTATTGTGGTGTCTTATGCCTTTTTGTAATACAGTAGAACCTCCTTGTAAAGGACAACACCTAATTGCAAGGCCAAAGTGTCCTTTAGAGAGAGGTGTCCTCTAACCGGAGAGTTGCTAAATTGTAAAAATGGTAATTTTGCAAATGAAAATTCTCTTTTGTGGAGAGGTGTCTGCTAGCGGCGTGTTCACTAAAGGAAGGTTCTACTGTACATACATACTAAACAATTTCTACTGCCCTTACTGAAATGGAAAAATTATTGGGAGGGTCTGGCTCATCAGTGGTGAACCCTCCCAGCGGTTTCGCCAGTTTAATCTACCATACCACTGTTATATTGCATTTTTAGATTTTCCTTTTATAGTGATACTGATGCTAGACTCTTGGAATGGGTATTTTAAATGAACTATAGACATAAGCTTTGAGGACAGCAGAATTACATACAATTATAAATATATATAATGATGAGCCAGACCCTCCCAATAATTTTTCCGTTGCAGTAAGGGCAGTAGAAATTGTTCAAGAATCATACACGTCTATAATAGTTTCGAATTTTCATAACAGATGGCGCGCTAATGCATCATGATACATACATACGTTGACTTTTATATATATATATGTAGTACAAAAACCTCCCCTTTTACATATACATTGTATCCAATAAATAAAGCCAACCTACAGACAACCCAGAGAGAGATGGGAGGGTAAAGTCCGGTCACTTGAGATACCAGCGACATTACAAGGGACGACCACACGTTAGTTAACACTTCGGGACTATTAAGACAGTTGGGGATTGTGTGCGACACAAATGGCCGCCCGGCTGTGCCAATCCTGTCTCTCTCTCTGGTTGCCTGGGTTCCTCTTTCAACTTGTGATGTCCTTATTTCTCTCCCCACCTCTTATTACCACATATATATATATATAGATAATAATCACCTGACCTTTTCTATTTTTATCTTTTAAATAGACAAAGGTATACAGTATCTATAAGTAGACAAGAAGTCCAGGTTACATTATTTATGCTTTCCTGTATTGTATGTAAATAGGAATAACCGTGGGAATGACCCAAGGTGAATTAACTCTAAGTCATAGGGTAGAGACCTTTGTCAAATTCTATTTGATTTTTAAAAAATAATTCTAAATTTAATAAAAAATGATGTGGCCAGATGAAATAAATACGTTCTTGATAAAATGGTGCTGATAGCATTAAAACAACTTCTGATGAGGTGTTGAAAGATGTATAAACATCTGCTTAAATAAATATGATAACGTGAAAGATATAAAAATAGTGTGATATAATACAGAGATATTTAAAATAAAAACTTCCACTATATAATTGATTCAATCATTTTGGTGTTTCATATATAGTTTTGACATTTTATTATTTCTAAACAATTAAAAAATATTCGAATAGATCCAAAGGATAAAACCATAATTGTGGTTAGATATGATAATCATTTTTGATATTTTAGAGATATAATAAAATAAACAACAATACTTTTAATATTCGATATATATTGAGTGGAATAAAATACTTACTTCTAAAACTCTATTTTCTTCAGGCTGTAATGAAATTCTGTTACTTTGCATGCCTTCTGTGCACATGGCTTTGATCTATATATGTATACGATTTTGTGTTTTAAAACTTAAATTTAATATTTTTAATTTTACATGACTACGTTTCATATCAGTAACAAATCCAATTGGTAGGATATTTTTAAATAGTTAAAAAATTAAAGTGTCAAAGTAAACAAATTCAAACGATTTTTATTGTTGTTTTAAAATTTAACATTCAAAGATCATCAGCAGGCTTATATGTTTAATAAAATAGAATAATATTTAAAGAGCGTATATAATTAAAATATCATTAGAAAATTTTTATTTTATTTTTGAGGACACTATTAAATAAAATAATTACGTTTTTACAAGTAAATAGTAGATTGTTTTACTTCGTAGATAATATACTAACAGAGTTTTTAGCTGTAAAGTTTTAAGCCATATCTTCCAAAGATACTAAACTATACATAGCGATCTATATACCAACATTTTGGTTTATTTTTGCTTTGTGTATCACACTTATTTTATTTTCAAAATATTGGTAGTTATATTTATTTTTTAAATTATTAAATTTTCCAGCTTTCAAATTTTGCTTTATTTATTTATCATCACTAAATTACTTTGTTTTAAAACATGTACTTTTGTTATATTGCAATTTGATATTGTCCCCTACACCCTACAGAGCGCTTGAAATTGTGGATCGCCTCCTAAGGGACATTATGCATTGTGAATCTGCTTTTAGCGGAATCTTACTATTCCCTCACCCCATTATGCACGCACCTATATTGAACACAGCACATGATTGTACACACCTACACTGTACCATACCACTCTACACATCGAATGCCTGCGGCTCCAATGACCTGTCGCTGGCCCACCGCTACTGGTCTTCCAGCGCCGTTCGCCCTCTCATCCAAGAGGTGTTCTCCATCATCGCCGGCCGCTTACTGCAGTTATGGATCTTTATGGTTTGTCTCGAGGGCCACCCCATCACCATCTCCTCAGCGGCGAAGCACTCGATCTACGTTTTCTTTGTAGATCGCGAAATGCGCGGTGTCAATAGAGACCCGCTTGCGATTCTTCACCAAAATCGGCAGTGGTGGCAGAGGCGCCATGTACCTATTCATTGTGCATAGTAATGTCTAATTATTATTTTAAAATAATTGAAGACTGTACACTTTTGCATATATTGACAAGATCTCAATAAAATTATGTTAATTGTCAATTGTCTACATATCAAATTAATTTATACGTAACAAAATTACTTCCCACTTGAAATAATTTTCTGCACAAATTCTTCTTTGAGAGGGGAGGAATCTGTGATATCTATATAAAGATAATCTGTAAGGAAAAGGAATGAGAAAGTTGGTTAGTAAGAACAGGCCTAGTTAACCACATGTTCTGTCTTTTTTCAAAATGGAATTTTCGGGTAACTGAGGGTCACTGCCCTGCGGACACTGTTTTTACTACTCTGAATGGTATAAATTCCCTGGATTTGATTATCAGAGGACAGTTCTCTCCAAGGCCGTCTCTACGCCGGTTGTTCCCAGGGTGGTCCTTGAAACTTCTCTTTCCTCTCCGATCTACTCCTCGCGGGTTTTGCTTCTGGATCCTGTCTTCTGAAGGGGTGTTACCACTACCTCGACTACTTCACAAATCACCACATATATTTAAATTACGCGCAACGCCAATACAAATATCATTGCGATTTTTAATAAATTAAATGGTATACATATATGTCACAGGTTTGGTTATTTTATAGGCTATTTTCAGAGATTGTTCTGTTGTTTATTCATTATGTCACACAATTAGTTCATAATTATTTCTATACATTTTCAAGAATACTCATTTGTACTAGAAGCCTGTGCATTAGCTCTGTGTTATTTTATTTGTTAAAAATTAAAATATTCACTCAAATGAAGCACATAATTACGAAAGAATGAATCCTTGTGGTGTGTGTCCAATTTTTTTTTATTAAATATACTATTTAAATAATTTTGAAAATACGTTTTTTTACAGCTATTTTCAAGTTAAAATTTGTTAATAAATGTTAATTACTATTCAAAGATTAACAAAAAACATGCTTTTGAATGAATCAATTAGCAATTTATTTCATAACACAGTATATCTAATAGAAAACACAATCGAATATATATTTTCTAATGAAAAGAGAGTAAAAAATTATTATTTCAAGATTTTTAATGTTTTTCATGAAATAGATGCATGCCTGAGTAGCTGACCATATCTGTATGTTTCAGAATTCAAGGTTAATAAAGTAATATACAAGTTATATAATTTTATGAACATAAATATCTAAGATGTATTAAAGATATAACTAAATATTTCACTCTCTGAGTAGACTATATACTTGAATAATGATAGAAAATGAAAATAATCCTCTTATTTTCTATCGAAATGTTTCTTCATTTTTTATTTCTACATTAGTGAGCAGCAGATGTAGGGTGGAACGGGGGTCCCCGATGGCAGACGAAGACGAGTTTGACGTGGAATAGGGTGAACTGCCCCTTTACGATCCTGAAAAAAAACAAAGTTTACTACTTTGACATAACAACAACAACAACAACAAAGAGATAAACAAAATTAGATATAACAAAATATAACGACGATTGAGAAATATGAGATGAATAGTAATAGAACAAGATATTTTTGCATATGAGAAAATATCTTGTTCTATTAATACTCATCTCATATTTCTTTCATTTTGTCATTGTGAAGCCTGTAGAAGGACGTCCGAAAACTTGCGAATAAAATTCTTATAAGACATTCCTCTTCAATTGTTGTTATATTTTGTTATTTTTATTCGAAGAGTTCAATTTAGTCAAAATTAGATATAAATAAAGAAAATATCAAATATTAGCAAACTTTTATATTATCCGAAAGTTGAAAACAGTCCAGGTAATGAGGATAATTTGTTGGATGGAGGTTTGTCTGAAAAAATATATGGATACATAAACCAATTTTTTATTTAGTTCTCAACGTGTCAGTGATTCGCTGTCACTCACAATGGAATGGTTCCCCTGAGGAGAGTGCCAATGAGTGACTGAAACATTGGGATCTAAATAAAAAATTGGCTGAGGTGGCTATATATTTTTCCAGTCTAGTTAATCTCATTTAGTTAATAAAAATACTCTTTATTTTAAAGAAAAATAGCTCTAATTAGCTACATATTCAAATATTTATATAATTAAGATATTAAATTCAATTATTACGATGCACTTGCGCGCCATCTGTTATCATAATTCGAAACTATTTTAAAAGCGTAAGATTCTTTTTGAAATTAAACAATTGGGAGGGTTCACCACTGAAGAGCCAGGCCCCGCCTTTAATTTTTCCATTGCAGTAAGGGCAGTAGAAATTGTTTAATTTTAAAAAGAATCTAACGCTTTTAAAATTCAATCTATATATATATATAAAATTGAATGTCTGTGTGTGTGTCTGTGTGTGTGTCCTCTATGGATTCGAAAACCATACATCCAATCGCCGTGAAATATTGGGATATTATTAGGTGTATCTCCGGAAAGGTTTACGAAAAATAATATCTTGAATATCTTTAATATCCTTAGAGTTATTTGCAGATTTGTAGCTTTAACTCGCAAGCAGCGCCACCATTGAGACGGAGATAGGCTTTTTCAAGAGCGGGAGTAATGTTAGGAGAGAGGAGCGCGTCTCGAGGCGGGTGCTCACGTGTCACTGTTAAAAACCTATTTGTTTTGGCTACATCTTTTCCCGTGGACTTAACGATAACTTTTCTAAAACTTATTTCAAATTTCATGTATAATTATTTTTACATCATTTAGTTTAGTATAATTATTTACTATAATTTCCTATCGTTCAATTATTATACTTTTTGTTCTTAAAGATTATTTAAGACAATAATCTTTAATTAGAAAGTGCTTTGCCAAAAGTTTGGAGTGGGGCAGACCCCGTGCGAGAATGGATTCGCCCGGCCGCCGGCCGACAGTCAAAGTACCCACCGACCAATCAGGGCAGAGTTGGTGACACAGCTATGCCAAGTAGACAAGAAAAAAAGCCTCGCGGGAGCTTGTCCAAGATGACCTCCGGGAACTTCGTCCATCTTCCATAAACGACCATGAATTTATTCAACCTTATCGAGTATTTTTCAAGGTACCGGGAAAAAATGTTCACTAGATAAAACGATGATTTTGTAATGTAGAAAATTAGGAAAGACAAAATTCAGAATGACACGGCACACAGGGACCGGGAAAAAATGATCACTTTATCAGTTCCAAATTATCAAAATATATCTATTTCTTTTTATAAGTCTATAGAGAATTGTTTTAACAAATGTTCGTTAGACAGACCTTTACTCGGGTACCGATTAATATTGAATTTATTCAACTTATCGAGTATTTTTCAAAGGACCGGGAAAAAATGTTCACTTTATCGAGAGATTCGTTAGACAAACCTTTACTCGGGTAAAATACGGGCAAATGTTCGTTAGACAAACCTTTACTCGGGTAAAACCTCGGGCGAAGCCGGGTACGTCCGCTAGTTATCTCTATATGCGAATATGGGTCAAAAGAGTAATTTGTATATTATTATTGTTTCTTTTTAATAAAATCAACAAGCAATACAGGGCTATATTTCTTTAACTATTTAAATTATATTCTTTAATTATACACTCAGTGTAGAGTTAGCTGGAAGTCATACTTCTAGTTCTCATGTTAAAGGGCATGTTTGCACCCGAAAGTTAGAGAAATATTCTTCTTCTTTCTTATCTCCACTCAATCATATCAGGGTATCAAGCTTGTACAGCTTGTTAAATAAAACTGCTGAAAGATCAATTATTTTCTTTAGAATGCAAGAAAGCATTTCGCAAATGGTATTGCGAAGAAAATTCAATAAAATCATAATTTGCCTTAATTGTGTTGATGAAACAAATTAAAAAGAAATAACTAATTTGAAGCGGAAAGGAGAAAGTAAATTAAGAACACAAAAACGTATTCACATAATTACAAAAGATTTTTGCCAAGAGAAAAAAAACAAAAATGAATTTATATAGGGTAAAACGGCGCTATCTCGCGGTCGACCTCACAGAGTTGTTTTCTAGAAAATATAATATCCGTAATAAAATAGAAGTATTTTTATATAACATACACATATATAATACAATATAATGCGGCTCATGATTGTAAGACGACATTTGAAAATTATTCCGCATGTGTTTCTTTTAAACGAAAAATCAAAATTTATTTTTAAGGAGAAATAACGATTATTTCTAACCTTAGGGATGAAGTATGAAAGGATGAATTGAGAAGAGTAATGATAAACGGAAAAATAAAGTCCACCCCTGGACACTTTTATTTTCCGTTTATCATTACCCTTCACAATTCATCCTTTCATACTTCATCCCTAAGGTTAGAAAGAATTGTTATTTCTCCTTAAAAATAAATTTCGATTTTTCTTTTAAAAGAAACACATGCGGAATAATTTACAATTGTCGTTTTACAATACATATATATACAGTTGAATCTCCCTGTAAAGGACACTTAATTGCAGAGACAAAGTGTCCTTTAGGGAGAGGTGTCCTCTTACTGGAGAGTTACTAAATAGTAAAAATGGTAATTTTACAAATGAAAACTGTCCTTTATAGAGAGGTGTCCACTAAAAGAAGGTTCTACTGTATTAAAAACAAAAAAGGTACATCCTTACTTCTTACATGAATATTTGAATATGTAATTACCGAAGTATTAGTGAAGCAATTAGAGTTAAATATTCTTGAATATCAAATTTATAGGGAAAATCCAAATGCAATTAATCAACTCACTGACATATCAAACTAATTTATCCGAGCTTATTCATTTTGTACTAAAGACACATCAGAGACTATGATTTTACTCTTTACTTATTGCATTTATAAAGAATATATTTTTGTTGAATCAGCCGACAGTTTGAAGGAAGTGAAGATACAAGAAGAACCCTAGGAAATGTATTGACCATCTAACTTCCATTAAATCCTTTATAAACATCAGATTTAAAGAGAGAGAGATTAAAGACATATTCCAAGTGTTAAAATAATGAGAAAATGAATTAGATGGAATAAATATATATATAAAAATACATTGTATATTTAAAATTATCCCAAATATATTACTGCCTTTTAAGTCATCAATATATTTAAAACTTGAATTAACATTGAAGGTATGTATTTTTAAGAACCAAGTTCATTAAAAAACCATTTTTTAAAAAGGATTATGAAAGAGAGTTTTAAGAAAACACAATACTTAAAATAAAATAATTAGGCACAATTATTATAAATTTATTGGGATTAGGTCTTATTTTCTTTTAACTTAAAAAGATTTTGCTCTCAGCATTGCTGCATCAGCAAACATTAAACTATATGAAAATGCCCTTAAAAATAATTTAAATTATAAAAGAGAAATTATAAAATATAAAAGAAAGAGAGAGAGAGAGAACACTTCAGTAAAATTTATTTACCAAACATCAAAACTTTCCTTTATACAACCAAAAACATTATTCAACAACAACAACAACAACAAAAGCCTTTATTTAGGGTCACTGACCCTATACAGGATTCACCAGAGGTATGCATAAGCAAAAACATTATTCTCATTCCATGCCATACTTTCATTTTTAAAGGTTTCAAAAAAACTCATTTTTCTACATTTTAATTACCTACACCCTCATTCCTGGAAACCTCTCTCTGATGTCACCTTCGCCTTCAGCTGAAACAAAATACGCACCAAGAAACTGGGTTAGAAAACTTTGAAATTCAGCAAATCCTTCATGAATTACAGAAATTATACAATAACAATGATATCATACAACTTTGTTTATTCTTCTAGCTTCACTTGCTAGAATGACACTACTAACCTACCTGTATAAATTACTTTTATAGATAACATTATACAATAACAATGATATCATACAACTTTGTTTATTCTTCTAGCTTCACTTGCTAGAATGACACTACTAACCTACCTGTATAAATTACTTTTATAGATAACATTATACAATAGCAATGATATCATACAACTTTGTTTATTCTTCTAGCTTCACCTGCTAGAATGACACTACTA
Source organism: Cordylochernes scorpioides (assembly GCA_030710605.1). Classification (NCBI taxonomy): domain Eukaryota; kingdom Metazoa; phylum Arthropoda; class Arachnida; order Pseudoscorpiones; family Chernetidae; genus Cordylochernes; species Cordylochernes scorpioides. The sequence continues at coordinate 86,920,635 of CP092874.1, forward strand.
ACCTACCTGTATATATTACTTTTATAGATAACATTATACAATAGCAATGATATCATACAACTTTGTTTATTCTTCTAGCTTCACTTGCTAGAATGACACTACTAACCTACCTGTATACATTACTTTTATAGATAACATTATACAATAGCAATGATATCATACAACTTTGTTTATTCTTCTAGCTTCACTTGCTAGAATGACACTACTAACCTAGCTGTATAAATTACTTTTATAGATAGCATTATACAATAGCAATGATATCATACAACTTTGTTTATTCTTCTAGCTTCACTTGCTAGAATGACACTACTAACCTACCTGTATAAATTACTTTTATAGATAACATTATACAATAGCAATGATAACATACAACTTTGTTTATTCTTCTAGTTTCACTTGCTAGAATGACACTACTAACCTACCTGTATGAATTACTTTTATAGATAACATTATACAATAGCAATGATATCATACAACTTTGTTTATTCTTCTAGCTTCACTTGCTAGAATGACACTACTAACCTACCTGTATAAATTACTTTTATAGATAACATTATACAATAGCAATGATATCATACAACTTTGTTTATTCTTCTAGCTTCACTTGCTAGAATGATACTTCTAACCTACCTGTATAAATTACTTTTATAGATAACATTATACAATAGCAATGATATCATACAACTTTGTTTATTCTTCTAGCTTCACTTACTAGAATGACACTACTAACCTACCTGTATAAATTACCTTTATAGATAACATTATACAATAGCAATGATATCATACAACTTTGTTTATTCTTCTAGCTTCACTTGCTAGAATGACACTACTAACCTACCTGTATAAATTACTTTTATAGATAACATTATACAATAGCAATGATATCATACAACTTTGTTTATTCTTCTAGCTTCACTTGCTAGAATGATACTTCTAACCTACCTGTATAAATTACTTTTATAGATAACATTATACAATAGCAATGATATCATACAACTTTGTTTATTATTCTAGCTTCACTTACTAGAATGACACTACTAACCTACCTGTATAAATTACCTTTATAGATAACATTATACAATAGCAATGATATCATACAACTTTGTTTATTCTTCTAGCTTCACTTGCTAGAATGACACTACTAACCTACCTGTATAAATTACTTTTATAGATAACATTATACAATAGCAATGATATCATACAACTTTGTTTATTCTTCTAGCTTCACTTGCTAGAATGACACTACTAACCTACCTGTATAAATTACTTTTATAGATAGGATTATACAATAGCAATGCTATCATACAACTTTGTTTATTCTTCTAGCTTCACTTGCTAGAATGACACTACTAACCTACCTGTATATATTACTTTTATAGATAACATTATACAATAGCAATGATAACATACAACTTTGTTTATTCTTTTAGCTTCACTTGCTAGAATGACACTACTAACCTACCTGTATAAATTACTTTTATAGATAACATTATACAATAGCAATGATATCAAACAACTTTGTTTATTCTTCTAGCTTCACTTGCTAGAATGACACTACTAACCTATCTGTATAAATTACTTTTATAGATAACATTATACAATAGCAATGATATCAAACAACTTTGTTTATTATTCTAGCTTCACTTACTAGAATGACACTACTAACCTACCTGTATAAATTACTTTTATAGATAACATTATACAATAGCAATGATATCATACAAATTTGTTTATTCTTCTAGCTTCACTTGCTAGAATGACACTACTAACCAACCTGTATATATTACTTTTATAGATAACATTATACAATAGCAATGATAACATACAACTTTGTTTATTCTTCTAGCTTCACTTGCTAGAATGACACTACTAACCTACCTGTATAAATTACTTTTATAGATAACATTATACAATAGCAATGATATCATACAACTTTGTTTATTCTTATAGCTTCACTTGCTAGAATGACACTACTAACCTATCTGTATAAATTACTTTTATAGATAGCATTATACAATAGCAATGCTATCATACAACTTTGTTTATTCTTCTAGCTTCACTTCCTAGAATGACACTACTAACCTACCTGTATAAATTACTTTTATAGATAACATTATACAATAGCAATGATATCATACAACTTTGTTTATTCTTCTAGCTTCACTTGCTAGAATGACACTACTAACCTACCTGTATAAATTACTTTTATAGATAGGATTATACAATAGCAATGATATCATACAACTTTGTTTAATCTTCTAGCTTCACTTGCTAGAATGACACTACTAACCTACCTGTATAAATTACCTTTATAGATAACATTATACAATAGCAATGATATCATACAACTTTGTCTATTCTTCTAGCTTCACTTACTAGAATGACACTACTAACTTACTTGCATAAATTACTTTTATAGATAACATTATACAATAGCAATGATATCATACAACTTTGTCTATTCTTCTAGCTTCACTTGCTAGAATGACACTACTAACCTACCTGTATAAATTACTTTTATAGATAACATTATACAATAGCAATGCTATCATACAACTTTGTTTATTCTTCTAGCTTCACTTGCTAGAATGATACTTCTAACCTACCTGTATAAATTACTTTTATAGATAACATTATACAATAGCAATGATAACATACAACTTTGTTTATTCTTCTAGTTTCACTTGCTAGAATGACACTACTAACCTACCTGTATGAATTACTTTTATAGATAACATTATACAATAGCAATGATATCATACAACTTTGTTTATTCTTCTAGCTTCACTTGCTAGAATGACACTACTAACCTACCTGTATAAATTACTTTTATAGATAACATTATACAATAGCAATGATATCATACAACTTTGTTTATTCTTCTAGCTTCACTTGCTAGAATGATACTTCTAACCTACCTGTATAAATTACTTTTATAGATAACATTATACAATAGCAATGATATCATACAACTTTGTTTATTCTTCTAGCTTCACTTACTAGAATGACACTACTAACCTACCTGTATAAATTACCTTTATAGATAACATTATACAATAGCAATGATATCATACAACTTTGTTTATTCTTCTAGCTTCACTTGCTAGAATGACACTACTAACCTACCTGTATAAATTACTTTTATAGATAACATTATACAATAGCAATGATATCATACAACTTTGTTTATTCTTCTAGCTTCACTTGCTAGAATGATACTTCTAACCTACCTGTATAAATTACTTTTATAGATAACATTATACAATAGCAATGATATCATACAACTTTGTTTATTATTCTAGCTTCACTTACTAGAATGACACTACTAACCTACCTGTATAAATTACCTTTATAGATAACATTATACAATAGCAATGATATCATACAACTTTGTTTATTCTTCTAGCTTCACTTGCTAGAATGACACTACTAACCTACCTGTATAAATTACTTTTATAGATAACATTATACAATAGCAATGATATCATACAACTTTGTTTATTCTTCTAGCTTCACTTGCTAGAATGACACTACTAACCTACCTGTATAAATTACTTTTATAGATAGGATTATACAATAGCAATGCTATCATACAACTTTGTTTATTCTTCTAGCTTCACTTGCTAGAATGACACTACTAACCTACCTGTATATATTACTTTTATAGATAACATTATACAATAGCAATGATAACATACAACTTTGTTTATTCTTTTAGCTTCACTTGCTAGAATGACACTACTAACCTACCTGTATAAATTACTTTTATAGATAACATTATACAATAGCAATGATATCAAACAACTTTGTTTATTCTTCTAGCTTCACTTGCTAGAATGACACTACTAACCTATCTGTATAAATTACTTTTATAGATAACATTATACAATAGCAATGATATCAAACAACTTTGTTTATTATTCTAGCTTCACTTACTAGAATGACACTACTAACCTACCTGTATAAATTACTTTTATAGATAACATTATACAATAGCAATGATATCATACAAATTTGTTTATTCTTCTAGCTTCACTTGCTAGAATGACACTACTAACCAACCTGTATATATTACTTTTATAGATAACATTATACAATAGCAATGATAACATACAACTTTGTTTATTCTTCTAGCTTCACTTGCTAGAATGACACTACTAACCTACCTGTATAAATTACTTTTATAGATAACATTATACAATAGCAATGATATCATACAACTTTGTTTATTCTTATAGCTTCACTTGCTAGAATGACACTACTAACCTATCTGTATAAATTACTTTTATAGATAGCATTATACAATAGCAATGCTATCATACAACTTTGTTTATTCTTCTAGCTTCACTTCCTAGAATGACACTACTAACCTACCTGTATAAATTACTTTTATAGATAACATTATACAATAGCAATGATATCATACAACTTTGTTTATTCTTCTAGCTTCACTTGCTAGAATGACACTACTAACCTACCTGTATAAATTACTTTTATAGATAGGATTATACAATAGCAATGATATCATACAACTTTGTTTAATCTTCTAGCTTCACTTGCTAGAATGACACTACTAACCTACCTGTATAAATTACCTTTATAGATAACATTATACAATAGCAATGATATCATACAACTTTGTCTATTCTTCTAGCTTCACTTACTAGAATGACACTACTAACTTACTTGCATAAATTACTTTTATAGATAACATTATACAATAGCAATGATATCATACAACTTTGTCTATTCTTCTAGCTTCACTTGCTAGAATGACACTACTAACCTACTTGTATAAATTACTTTTATAGATAACATTATACAATAGCAATGCTATCATACAACTTTGTTTATTCTTCTAGCTTCACTTGCTAGAATGATACTTCTAACCTACCTGTATAAATTACTTTTATAGATAACATTATACAATAGCAATGATAACATACAACTTTGTTTATTCTTCTAGCTTCACTTGCTAGAATGATACTTCTAACCTACCTGTATAAATTACTTTTATAGATAACATTATACAATAGCAATGATATCATACAACTTTGTTTATTATTCTAGCTTCACTTACTAGAATGACACTACTAACCTACCTGTATAAATTACCTTTATAGATAACATTATACAATAGCAATGATATCATACAACTTTGTTTATTCTTCTAGCTTCACTTACTAGAATGACACTACTAACCTACCTGTATAAATTACTTTTATAGATAACATTATACAATAGCAATGATAACATACAACTTTGTTTATTCTTCTAGCTTCACTTGCTAGAATTACACTACTAACCTACCTGTATAAATTAATTTTATAGATAACATTATACAATAGCAATGATATCATACAACTTTGTTTATTCTTCTAGCTTCACTTGCTAGAATGACACTACTAACCTACCTGTATAAATTTACTCTAAAATAACTCTCAATAATATCTTTGTATTCTTGAAGTTATTGAAATCCTTATAATATATAGGTATAAGCTCCCTATAGCTTTCAGAAAGTATCCATTAATTCCATATTTTTTTAGAATTGCAACCGAAAAGAAGCAATCGTCCTGCCATCACGTGGAAAAATTCCCTACTATACATTTCTAAAATCAATTTATTAGGTACCCCTCAAAAAGAGAAATCTAGTTTATGATAATTGAAACAATGACTAATATGTGAAGGTTATTCATATATTAAACAAAATGTTAACGCGGGATTCAATCCCGGTTCATAGATGTCGGGAATCGAGGGTGTTACCTACTCGTCCACCGACGTTTTTTTTATTTCTACTATACATTCCATAATCGAAATATAGTTGTAAATATTTCTATGAAAAATAGACACTTTGGCAAGTTAGAGTTTTTTATTTTTCTTAACGTTTTGACAAAAATCTTTTGTTCTTGTCAGGAGAAGTAAATAAAAATAAAGCATTTGGCAAGGCGTTAAAAAGTGTTCTTATATACACTGCGTGACATTGAAATGGAACACCAAAAAATAGTGGCCAGAAAGTGATGAAACTCGGCAGACAGAGAGAGACAGGGACGAACAATAAGTGATCTTTATTTCAAAATGATAGTCAAAATACAGAGCGAGAACGGCGTCGGCTTAGTAGCAAGTAGGACCACCGCGGACGGCGATGCACGCAGGAACACGTCTAGGTAGAGAGTCAATCAGAGTACGGATGGCGTCCTGAGGGATGGCTCTCCATTCCCTCTCAACCATTTGCCACAGTTCGTCTTCTGAACGCGGCTGTGGCAAGGCATGCAAACGGCGTCCAATGATGTCCCAGACGTGCTCGATTGGTGAGAGATCAGGAGAGTACGGTGGCCAGGGAAGCATCTGTACATCTTGCAGAGCTTGTTGGCTAATGCGAGCAGTGTGCGGTCGGGCGTTATCCTGCTGATAAAGGGCATTGGGTACCCCCTGAAGGTAGGGGAGTGTCACCGGTCGCAGCACATCATCAACGTATCGTTGAGCCGTCATAGTGCCCTGAATACGAAGTAAAGGTGACCTGGAATCATACGCGATTGCGCCCCAAACCATGATTCCACGTTGTCGCACGGTGGGGCGTTCCACAATTGCTGCCAGATTGGACCTTTCTCCACGTCGACGCCACACGCGTACACGGCGACTATCACTGGACAAGTAGAAACGCGACTCATCTGAGAACACGACCCTGTGCCATTCCGTCATCCACGTCGATCTAGCCCGGCACCATTCCAAACGTTGGCGCCTATTCGGTGGGGTCAATGGCAGTCTTCTTAGCGGACGGCATGAGTGCAAGCCATTAGCAACCAATCGACGGGAAATGGTTCTGGTCGAGATGGAATGATCTAGGGTGTCTTGCACATGTTGCAGGATGGCGGTACAAGTGGCTTGTGGGGCCGCCACTGCTTGTCGAAGGATACGCCGATCCACACGTGCTGACGTCACACTGGTTGCACCGACATTCCTATAAATTGCCACATTTCCTTGTTCCAACCATCTTCTCCACAGTCGGTGCACCGTGGACGCACCAAGGTGTGTATCAGCTGCGATTTGACGTATGGACCAACTTGCCCTTTTCAGTCCGATCACCATGCCCCTCGTAAAAGCGTCTGTCTGCTTGAACTGCCTCCGTTTACGATGACCTGGCATTCTCTGTTATTACACGTGTCTTTTGACACAAGAACAAAATTTCTACAATGATTTTCCTTGAAGAAATAACGACACGAATACTGTCCTTTCTGCAAGTTCCTTCCCTTATATCTTACTCCATGTGCGCACGAGAGCTGCGCATTTTACATCATTTGCATAACTCGGTTAGGCGCGTCTACCCTGAAATTTGCATAATTTTCTGGCCACTATTTCTTGGTGTTCCATTTTCAATGTCGCGCAGTGTATATTATAAAATATTCTTGTCGAAATGTTGAGAAAAATAAAAAATATTAACTGGCCGAAGTGTCTATTTTTTATATAAATATAAATGCCGGCCAGACAGCCTCCATCTTTACGATAATTGCAAATAATTGTACTTTAATAAAAAAATACTTTAATTACAAAAAATAAATGATAAGATTTTCAATTAGTTTTTTTTATTCAAAAAGGGAGACAAGCTATCATGTGGTTGAACTTCATCAGGGTGATATGTTGGCAGAGGCCTGTGTGCACACTGAGAGAACATACAATACAATAGTTTTAAAGTAAAAAAATATCAGGTATCTAAGGATAAGTTATTTTTTTAAATATTTATTTACAAATCACTTGCTTTCGGGCAAGAAAGCCCCTCTTCAGGAGAAAAAACACGATACAATAAATTGCCAAAAGGATAATAGTTCAAATATAATGAAACACTATTTTACATAATTTCATAAAAATGCTGTCGATATAAAATTTTTATATTTGATTTTTTTGTTGTTATACAAATGGTGACAGAGGTTTAAAATATATAACAAATAAAGAAACAAATATAGACTTCTGGGATATAATTACACAGGTCTACAAAAAAAACTTTTTTTTTTTGCACAAGAGAACCTGATGGTGTTTCTAGTGTAACTTTTCATGCTGAACTCAAATATCTAATCAGAAATTTCCCATCACCCATGGTTTTTGCCTGACGGTCTTTTTTTAGTATTGGGATAAATACATGCATCCAACATGAAAGAGACTTACGAAAACATGAAACTGCTTTTGAAAAAGATAGAATACGAAAGATACGGTTGGAAAATATGCAGCGATTTGAAAGTCGTTGCTCTCTTGCGTGGATTACAGCTTGGATATACAAAATTTTGTTGTTTTCTATGTGAGTGGGATAGCAGAGATAGGGAAAGGCATTACATTAAAAAAATCTGGCAAAACCGTAAAATCTTTACTCCAGGATATAAAAATATTGCAAATCTACCCCTGATCGATTCAGAAAATATTTACTTACCACCATTACATATTAAACTGGGATTAATGAAGAACTTTGTCAAGGCAATGGATCAAAATGCCAGTGGATTTGCCTACCTAAAACTAAAAATTTATAGTATAAGTGAAGCGAATATTAAAGAAGGCATTTTCGTTGGACCTCAGATTCGAGAATTGCAGCAGGATGGAAATTTTCAAAATAGTTTGAATGAAGTTGAAGCAGCAGCATGGAATTCCTTTAGAAACGTTTGCAAAAACTTCTTAGGGAGTGTCAAGGTTGAAAATTACCGAGACATAGTTAATGATCTGTTGCTTTCCTACAAGGCACTGGGATGTAACATGTCCCTCAAGATCCATTTCCTGCATTCACATCTAGATTTCTTTCCAGACAATCTTGGCGCAGTTAGCGATGAGCATGGTGAGAGGTTTCATCAAGATATATCAAGCATGGAGAAGCGGTACCAAGGTAAATGGAGTCCCGTTATGCTTGCCGACTACTGCTGGACACTCAAGAGGGATCTACCACAAGCAAAGTATAGAAGAAAATCCACTGTCGCTGCTTTTCAATAAATAAATGTTTCGTTCATATATGCCTATATATTAACAAGATTTCCAAATTTCAAGTAGGTGTATTTCAGAAATATTGCGTAATAGAAAAAAACTAATGGTATATTTGGATTCAGGACATGTAGATAAGATGCTATTTCTTTGTGGACAAAGAAAAATATTTTTTGATAAACCAGTTACGTGACATTGTTTGCATTTTTTACTGTATTTATCCCAATACTAAAAAAGACCGTCACGCAAAAACCATACGTGATGGGAAATTTCTGATTAGATTTTTGAGTTCAGCATGAAAAGTTACACTAGAAATATAATCAGGTTCTCTTGTGCAAAAATCTTGTTGACCAGTGTTATGGAATCAAAGATTACATATTAAGCTGTAGTTATTGTCATGAGATATCCATCTGATTTCACTATTGCTATTTAGAGGGGATTTGAATTTTGGAGAATATGGGGTGAGCTCAGGGAATATAATATTATAAGTTTCCGGAACTTATATTCCTTAGTTTCGCAAAATAAACGTAAAAATCAAAATCAAATACAAATTTATTAAAATAGGAGAGGGTTGAGAACAATCTCTATGGTATTAGCTGTGTTGGAACTGCTGAAGTTGGGCAATTCTTGGAAGAATGACGAGATGATTGTAGCTATCCGTATTTTTTAGAGCTAGTTGGTCAAAACATCCATTCGTACATCCTTTTTATTCACTCCTACTCGGTCATGTATTGTTTATGTGATTTGTTGTAAATGTCCTGTTTTATTAAATTATATTTTTGATTTTCTCTCTGCTTAATAAATCATTTTTATTCATAAATGTTACTAATATGAATACACACTCATGGACAAAACTTAAGGAAGTTTCCTACAAAGATACTGAACTATACATAGCGATCTAGATAACAAAAATATTCGTTATTTATCATCACCAAATTGCTTTGATTTTTAAAATAAATGCAATGTTGTTGTTGTTGTGTCCAATGAAGAGCCTCAGATGTCTCCATACATCTCTATCACAGCAGCAGCAATGTCTACTATCTTGGGTGTGTAAAGCTGCTGCTCTGGGTCTATGTCAATTTTCTGTTGCTGTTGTTGTGTTCAATGAAGAGCCTCAGATGTCTCCATACATCTCTATCACAGCAGCAGCAATGTCCTCTATCTTGGGTGTGTGAAGCTGCTGCTCTGGGTCCAGGTCAATTTTCTGTTGTTGTTGTCGTGTCCAATGAAGAGCCTCAGATATCTCCATGCATCTCTATCACAGCAGCAGCAATGTCCTCTATCTTGGGTGTGTAAAGCTGCTGCTCTGGGTCCAGGTCAATTTTCTGTTGTTGTTGTCGTGTCCAATGAAGAGCCTCAGATATCTCCATGCATCTCTATCACAGCAGCAGCAATATCCTCTATCTTGGGTGTGTAAATCTGCTGCTCTGGGTCCAGGTCAATTTTCTGTTGTTGTTGTCGTGTTCAATGAAGAGCCTCAGATGTCTCCATACATCTCTATCACAGCAGCAGCAATGTCCTCTATCTTGGGTGTGCAAAGCTGCTGCACTGGGTCTATGGAAATTTTCTGAAAGGCTGCGGCCATTGCTGGGCATGAGAATATGTGAGTAGGTGTTAGTTCCACACCAGGACAGTTGTTGCACGTCTTATAGGTTCTTGTGCCATCTGGATGTATTGTCATTCCTTTATAGTGTTTTGTTCTGTCTTGTAATAGTTTTTGTCAGTTTTCTCTTCAGACTGCAATTGTATTAATTTCTAATGGTAGATATATTTATTGTTTCTAAATCAAATTTTTAAATCTTATTTTGCTCATAATTAGAAATACTTCTCTGTAGAAATTTTCTTTGCGGGTCTATTCTGAATGCCCCGAATTTATCCGTGTGTGTATCTGCCCGAATGTATATAATTTAACTTTACCTACAATGCTGATTATAAGAAATCAGAATAAAGCCATGAAAATTTAACCTACTATTTATACTCTTAATGTGTGTTCATAGGCCCTTCAGGTAAGCCCGTTGCTCAGGTCACACTCGAGGCTAGTCTATATTAATAAAATGGAAATTTCATAAGTGGACATCACTAAAACCTTTCGTTACAATGCATCAATTTCAACCAAATTTTCAACATTTATGTAAAACGAGATGGAGCAGGGTTTGCTTAACATCAAAATATATTTCCTAACATTAACATGCGTAACTTCGCTGTTATCGATTAAATACCAAAAAAAATCAACAGAGTTAATTTTATTTATATATAAATACAAAATTAAATTTCAACAGAGTTAATTTTTTTACATACTAGCTAATAATCTCAATCTAAAAAATATTCAAAACAAGCAATTTTAAGATAACACCATATGTAAAACAGTCGGCCAAGAAAACAACAACGATATTACATCTTTCTCACATATTCACACACAATCTTGATTAATAATTAAAACTAATCTTTAACATTGTTTATTATACTTCAACTTTTATTTCTACATTTGTTTTTAAATACCGAATTGTTTTATCATGTTTCTAATTTCGCCTAAGAAATATACAAATTTATAGTGACCAACATATGCAAATTTTATCTTTGTTTTTATTTAACTTGATATCGTAAACATAACATCCATTGTAAGCATTTTTCTGTTCACCTTCCGTGGTTTCTCTTTTCTCTGATAGTTTTTAGGTGTAGTATATTTTCTTATTACTAGACAGCAAACATTCCCTCGAGAAAAACCTGGGCGAAGCCGGGTACATCCGCTAGTATATAATAAAATACAATTATAAAAATATCCATACTAAAAGGTACAATTTCCTTAAGTTTTGTCCATGAGTATAAGTATATTTAAAAAGCAAAATTATTATTAATAAATTTGTTTTTTTAGGCTAGTTGTGTATGTGTGTGCATGTGTGTTGAGAGAAAAAAATGTTTTAAAAATGAATTACAGATTAGCTTTTTATCGGCCTAACATAAAGCACGTCGAATTTTTTACTTTCGTGCTTTATATTCGGTATATTACTTATGAAAAATAAACAAATAGGTCATTAAGATGTTAAAGCACAATTTAGATTATAGATTATAATACAAGAAAATAAGACCTAATCCAAATAATTTAATAGTGTGTGACGTTTCGGCAACAGCATTGTCACCATCATCAGACAAAAGAATAAAAAATCTTTCGTCACACACTATTAAATTATTTGGATTAGGTCTTATTTTCTTGTATTAGGTCATTAACATGTTCTAGATTCAAGTGTTCCCCTAGAGAGCATTTCAGGAACGTCGCAAACACCACGCAGACAACAAATAGGATGGAATGTTGGCGACTTCCCAGTTGTAGAGATCTGAAATAGAAGAAGCGTCTCTTTTTTATCAGGTACCATTATCTGTTGGCCTTTTGGCTTGACAGTTTATAGATTCAAATATTATTTTGAAATTTGAAGACACCTTACGATATATGGACTAAATACATCTATATCATTCTATGGTTAGAAATAATCGTTATTTCTCCTTAAAATAAATTTCGATTTTTCGTTCAAAAGAAACATTTGCGGTATAGTTGTCAAATTCATTCTAAAATCATAAGCTGCATTATATTGTATTATAAATTAAGATATATATCCACTATTTCAATGATAATTATATTTATATATTTCTGCATTGGCTATAAATTCAACGAAAATTTAAAAAAATCGAATCATAAATAGCTATAAGACAACATGGTTTTGTCTGAATTTGCTAAATTGGTTTTGTGGGTCATTCTTCATCATTAGTAAAGTTTTTTATTAAGGTGCTGAATAAAATGCATTGTTCTGATGTAGTATTAAAGAAAAAGATGATTCTCTAGGTATATAAATAGCTATATGTGTTAGAATGTGCATTTTAAAAAAGATTAGCTGTTTTCTTAATGGTAGCCACCTACCAGAACAACGTCAGTGGCAACTTCTAGTTCTTCCGCTTCCATCAGCTCTTCTGCAAGGCTAAGTCGGTTAGTGTAAAGATGTCGATCCTCATAGGCATGTCCCAGTACATCGAGATCTTCGGAACTCGCCTCGCTCTCCTCTGCCCGGGATTCTCCAGAAGGGGAAGGTTCTTCTCGTAGGTCTTTGAAAGGCACTTGGGGACTGCTATCTGAATCTTCTGGAGATGACAACTGATCAAGATTCGATTCTGGAAATCCGAAGGCAATACGATGATAATCCCTAGGTTGGAATAGTTCTGTTTTTATCTCATTAGAGACAAATTTTGTTTGTTTATAAGAAGATTCTTCAATTTTTTCCTGATTCATTTCGTTTATCTTATTTTCATCTTCATTTTCTACTTTATGTTCTTCATTTTTTATGGAAACATTTTCTTCTGTAGTTTTGGAATCATCGACTTGGTCGAAATCCGGAATTTGTTTAAGAGCTTCTTCAGGTACTTTGATAACAGTGAATCTTCCATTAACGTCGCCATCCATGGGCGCTTCTACTAGAAATCCGTCTAGCCACTGTACGAGATCGTTCTGGCGGTTGGCGATGGTTTTGCAGAGGACGCAGCGATCGAGGTGATCTCGACGGCCAACCTCCCCTGGCGCATCGCCCGTCCTGACGTCAGTCATTAGCTTACGACGTACACTTCCCGCTCGTTCTCTAGTTCCTCTTATCACCCCACGGAGATCTCGCAGTATATCTCGCTTTATCAGAGGACACGGGGCCTGCAGACTAGTTTGTTCTCTGCACACCGGCTGCTTGTTTCTCCGATAAGCTGAATCAAGAAGACGACAGAATAAACAGCGCAAACGAGCAAATTTAGGTAATAGTGGGGATTCGTTTACTTCCTCAACAGTTTCTTTGCTTTTATTAATTACGATATCTAACTTATCTCTTGATTTATCTTTTAAAAGAGGGATTAAGTTCTTGTCTTTTGCTATATGCCACGCACTGAATTTTGCGACACTTTCTAACAATTTGATGAAAAGTTTATCAAGATATCTTTGAAATTTAAATGGATCGAATTTTTCGCGTATGCTTTCTTGTACTTTATTACTCTCTATATATTGAAGAATATCATTAATTTCTTTTAATGTTTCATTGAATTCTGGGGGAATATTTTCAGGAATTTCTTCAGATACTTGTGTTTCTAAAACAATATCCTCTTTGCAATTTGAATTATTTTTTTCTAAAATATTAGTGGTATCACAACAGGGGTTAACGTCTATATTTTCTATATTTGTCGCCAAAGGATTTTCGGAAGTTGTTGATTCTATAAAAATCTCTTTTTCAGAGATCTGTTCGTTTTTTATTTCGATAGAGTATTTTTCAGAAATTAGTTCTTTCTCTTCTTCTATTTTAGGTTTGGCAGTAAAATCTTCCTCACAAATATTTTTAAAAATATAAATTAATTTGTAGTTTTTAACATGAAAGTCAATAGCACCGTTTAGCGAACTATTTTTAAGAATAATTTTGATAAATTTTAAAAATTGATCCCTTTCCAAAGTATTTAAGGCGGCAGTACGATGTGTAAATTTGAAAATATTTTCAAATCGATAAGAAAGTTTGAATTTTGGAAGTTTGTGGATACGTGGAGTATTCCAGTACGGTAGAAGATGACCGGGCAGTGGAGAGAGTTGAAGAAGACGCTGGGGAGATAGAAGTGCCTTGAGGACTACTTTGGAAGGACACAACTTCTTAGAGAAACCCGCAGCTATTGTCCCACAGAGGATTTCTTGGGACGGAGGATCGTCGCTAAGAAAAGGATCTGTGAAGGTAGGAGAGCCTTCCTCCTGAGGAACCTGGCACATCACAGAATTATCTGTTACCAACTCCATTAGGTATATACACTCATGGACTAAACTCAAGGAAGTTGTACCTTTTAGCATGTATATCGGGATTCAGACAATAACTCTGGAAGATACACTCATGGACTAAACTTAAGGAAATTGTACCTTTTAGCATGTATATCGGGATTCAGACAATAACTGAAAGATACACTCATAGACAAAACTTAAGAAAATTGTACCTTTTAGCATGTATATCGGAATTCAGACAATAACTCTAAAAGATACACTCATGGACAAACCTCAAGGAAGTTGTACCTTTTAGCATGTATATCGGAATTCAGACAATAACTCTGAAAGATACACTCATGGACTAACCTTAAGGAAGTTGTACCTTTTGACATGTATATCGGGATTCAGACAATATCTCTGGAAGATACACTCATGAACAAAACTTAAGGAAGTTGTACGTTTTGACATATATATCGGGATTCATACAATAAATGAAAGATACACTCATAGACTAAACGTAAGGAAATTGTACCTTTCAGCATGTATATCGGGATTCAGATAATAACTCTGAAAGATACACTCATGGACTAACCTTAAGGAAGTTGTACCTTTTGACATGTATATCGGGATTAAGACAATAACTCTGGAAGATACACTCATGAACAAAACTTAAGGAATTGTACCTATTGACATATATATCGGGATTCATACACTAACTGAAAAATACACTCATAGACTAAACGTAAGGAAATTGTACCTTTCAGCATGTATATCGGGATTCAGATAATAACTCTGAAAGATACACTCATGCACTAACCTTAAGGAAGTTGTACCTTTTGAAATGTATATCGGGATTAAGACAATAACTCTGGAAGATACACTCATGAGCAAAACTTAAGGAAGTTGTACCTTTTGACATATATATCGGGATTCATACAATAACTGAAAGATACACTCATAGACTAAACGTAAGGAAATTGTACCTTTCAGCATGTATATCGGGATTCAGATAATAACTCTGAAAGATACACTCATGGACAAAACTTAAGGAAGTTGTACCTTTTAGCATGTATATAGGAATTCAGACAATAACTCTAAAAGATAAACTTATGGACAAAACTTGAGGAAGTTGTACCTTTTAGCATTTATATCGGGATTCAGACAATATCTCTGAAAGATATTTTATACACAGTGATATTTATTGAAGACACACGCGATAACAAAGTGTGAACAAAATTGCCTTTGTCTCTTTCAAAAAATAGTTCATGAGTGTATGTATCATAAAGAAAACAATTTAGTTCAATTAAAATTCAATACGTTTGCCTATTTTTGCTATCCTTGCAGCTATTTTGGGAATGGAATTTCATAGAGAAACTAGAAAGGAAGAAATAATTTCTTTCGCTTGTTCAGAAGGTTCTTCTATTTTGAATGTGTTGAAAAAAGGAAGGAAATATATATAAAATAAAAATAGAATTGATTCAAATATTTACTGACAAATCAATTAGTAAAGTGTGTTTTAAATGAAGATGTTGTTGTTAGAAAGAGGGAATCATATATCGCCGCAACTCTTTTTTTTTTATTAACGCGATTAAGGAAGCTTTCGGGCAAGCCCTTCTTCAGCTAACTATAGTGTACAAACAAGGAGAGATTATATATCGTTTTTAATATGAAATAAAATAAAAGAAAAGCTTGTTGTTGTTGTTTCTTATCCCCTTGTATAAAGATTACACATATTCCATGAGTCCATGCTCCTCGAGCTGTTTCATGATAAGCAGTGGTGTCTTCCATAGGTCCTGTTTAGTGCATCTAATACAAGCCAAAATGTGTTCTGAAGCTGCAGGTTCCATGCTACATTTTGGGCAAGTGGGGTAGATATTGTTGTTATCTTCTATCTTCAATGGCTTGAGATGGCCTGATCTAAAACTTGTTAGTGTTGGTTGATGCTGTCTGAGGTTCAGAGTTCCTCCTGGGCCCACCCCGATGTACTAACTGTTCTTAGGTGGGATCCTCCAGTTATTATTTATTTTTGTTTTGGCTGCTGTCTCTATTTCTTTAAAAGTAAGTTTATTTCTCCGTGGCAAGAAGAAGAGACCAAATATAAAGGCGATGAGCTTCTTTATTGATGAGGTATGAGCTTGATGAGAGCTTTCGGACAATGATGTCCTTCAACAGGCTGTAATAAGGATACCATTTAATTCTCCTCTAGTTTATTGTATTCGTATTACAGCCTGTTGAAGGACATTATTGTCTGAAATCTCGAAGCACTTCAATGCAAAAATTCGTCGCTTTACTTTTGGTCTCTTCTTTACAATAATATGTGGCGATTCCTCCTATTGTGTATTTAATGTGGCTTAGATAGATATATAAAAAAAACTATGAAAGAGCACACATGAAAATAGGTTGATATAGATAAAGATAGTCTAACAGGGACTTGAGGGGAAGTGAGCCAATGCTGATCGAAAAAGTACTTAAAATAGTGCTCTTCTTCTTATTTCTTATCACCACTCAATCATATCAAGGTATCAAGCTTGTAGAGCTTGTTGATGTTGTCTGTTGGGAATGAGTAGATCTCATCAATGGATGAGTAAATACAGTCAATAATGTGTTTTCGGGTTGCAAGATGAGTATTGCATTTAGTTGACAACCATCATGACTGGTTGAAGTAGAATGCGTCTGCCTTTGTCATTAAGACTGGGAGGACTACTCAGTGGCAGGCTGACTTAGCTACAAAAGAAATGGCCGCCTCTGACATAAGGAACAGACGCCATGTACAGCCGCTCCTAACATGGAGTACAAACGCTGCTCATCCTGTATCCCTGGATTAGGAGCCCTTACAGGGTACTATCAGCCGGACCAGCTGAGCCCAGGTTTTTTAGCGAGCTTGTTACTGCTCCCCTTCCTCCTTTTTCATCCGGGCTTGGTACCGGCAAAGGTGGAGTTTAAAATAGAGCTAAAATCCTGAGACAGAACCATTCTGTCTGTAAGAACAACACCATTCTATATAGAGGATGATAGACAGTTGGCCGCAGCTTTGAAAGATGTTCAACAAAAGTTCACATTCATCACCAGATTCAATAGGGCCTTTGGTTCCTGGGGTAGCAGGGACTGATTAGCCGACTGCTGTCGAGGTCGGCAATTTCAGTCAATATTGACGCCACATATTGGCGTCGAAGAAAAACGAGTTGTATTTGAATCAAAGAGTGTTGTTGTTGTCGTGTCCAATGAAGAGCTTCAGATGTCCCCATGCATCTCTATCACAGCAGTCGCAATGTCCTCTATCTTAGGTGTCTAAAGCTGCTGCTCTGGGTCCATGTCAATATTCTGTTGTTGTTGTCGTGTCCAATGAAGAGCTTCAGATGTCTCCATGCATCTCTATCACAGCAGCAGCAATGTTCTCTATCTTGGATGTGTAAAGCTGCTGTTCTGGGACCATGTAAATTTTCTGTTGTTGTCGTGTCCAATGAAGAGCCTCAGATGTCTCCATACATCTCTATCACAGCAGTTGCAATGTCCTCTATCTTAGGTGTGTAAAAGCTACTGTTCTGGGACCAGGTCAATTTTCTGTTGTTGTCTTGTCCAATGAAGAGCCTCAAATGTCTCCATACATCTCTCTCTCTATCACAGCAGTCGCAATATCCACTATCTTGGGTGTGTAAAGCTGATGTTCCCGGGTCTGTATCAAATAGTGTGCGGTTGAAGTAGGAATATTCAGAAACTATCTTATTCCTGAATCAGTATTGTAGAACCTGCACTCCCGGATTAGATTGCTGTTCAAAGAACGGCCAGCTACGAATGTCATTCTTCGGTCTCCATATGGTGGTGCACTTCCAATCTATCAACTATGTAGGCCTCGAATTGCTCTTCCTCTTCAACTTCATGACAAGTCGTATGATTGATTATGTTTCTACTCATCTTCTTTATTTTCTAATTTTCACACTCATTTCTAAATATCGTTTTGTAAATAGAGCGATCCATAAATAAATCTTTAATTACAAAGGCATATATTGGATCAAAATACGATTTATTTTATCAATATTTCAGTTGGTTGAACGCCAACTTTTCGAAGGTATTATAACCAATTAATGTTATTACCTTGAAAAAGGTTGGCGTTTAGCCAACTGAAATATTTGTAAAATAAATTGTATTTTGATCCAATATATGCCTTTGTAATTAAATTTCGAAATATAGAATCAACAGTTCGAAAAACAAATATGATTAAGATGGTACGAGATTTACTAACTTCTGCTTTAAACGAATTTCTATACACTTTAAAGCTTTCATTACCAATGTTTAGATTTTTTGTAATTACTTTCAAGTAGATATTTTTTCTCTATTTGAGACTTTCACATTATGCACATTCATGGACGAAATTTAAGGAAATAGAAAGACTTTTATTTCTCCAGTCGTCTGTCTTTTTTGAAGGTGACAGAGGCAATTTTGTTCACACTTGGTTATCTCTTGTGTCTTCAATAAAGGTCACTGTGTATCAAATATGTTTCAGAGTTATTGTCTGAATCCCGATATACATGGTAAAAGGTACAACTTCCTTAAGTTTTGTCCATTAGTGTATCTTTCCGAGTTATTGTCTGAATCCCGATATACATGCATAAAAGTTACAAATTCCTTATGTTTTTGCCATGAGTATATACATTCTTCCTCGACTTCTAACAGAATTTAAAGTTAGGAAGATTGTGTGCATCAATTTTTCTGTAGTCTACTTCCCTAGAGTTCGTCTCATTTTAAAGTACATCAATGCTAAACCATTGTATATAATCATAATTTCTCTTTCTCTCTCTCTCTCTCTCATTCTTTCTATCTTCAGTGTTAAAGGGGATATGCAAGGATCTTCCATAAACTATTTGACAATTCCATTGTTTGTTCCTAAGTTTCTTCGACTTAAAAATTGTTTCTTTGGTCTCAACGTCTCTTATCTAAATGCATTTATTCTCATTATTCTTGAGTTTATACTTATATCTTTAAAAAACCCCACCACACTCAATATTTGCATCAGCAAAGTAACTTTGCCGGAGAGATCTAATAAAAAGGTTATAAAACCTCAATGGTATTTTAAATGCTAGTTTGTATATCGACGACGTTCAGATTGAGTAAAAGGTTTGAATTTTTTTACCTTGCATTGTATTTGTATTTGCAATAATGAACAAAATGTAAGGAGGTGGAAGTTTTTTCACACTTGGTTATCTCGTGTGTCTTCAATAAAGGTCACTGTGTGTCAAATATATTTCAGAGCTATTATCTGAATTTCAATATACATGCTAAAAGATACAACTTACTTAAGTTTTGTCCATGAGTGTATCTTTCAGAGTTATTGTCTGTGTGAATCCCGTAATACATGCTTAAAGGTACAACTTTCTTAAGTTTTGTCCATGAGTGTATCTTTCAGAGTTATTGTCTGAATCCCGTAATACATGCTTAAAGGTACAACTTCCTTAAGTTTTGTCCATGAGTGCATCTTTCAGAGTTATTGTCTGAATCCCGTAATACATGCTTAAAGGTACAACTTCCTTAAGTTTTGTCCATGAGTGTATCTTTCAGAGTTATTATCTGAATTCCGATATACATGCTAAAAGACTCAACTTACTTAAGTTTGTTAATGTGTGTATATATATATTATATATAAAAATATATGCTACGAAATTGCGAAATATATGAAAAAAAAAAAAAGAAAGAGATACTCTTCTGGATTAAGGACCTGTTTTACCTAATGTTAAGTACCGGGGTGAAATGTCAATGTGAATTTGGGCGAAAAGAGTTGATATTTTATCTTTGTTCACACAATAAAATACACTCATGGACCAAACTTAAGGAAGTTTTACCTTTTAGCATGTATATCGGGATTCAGATAATAACTCTGAAAGATATTTAAATAACAATGACCTTTATTGCAGACATGAGATAACCAAGTGTGAACAAAATTGCCTCTTAATACAATATAATATAATGCGGCTTGTGATATTGTAAAACAACATTTAAAAATTATCCCGCATGAGTTTTTTTTTCAATGAAAAATCAAAATTCATTTAAAGGAGAAATAACGATTATTTCTAACCTTAAAGATGAGGTATGATTATATTGTGTGATATATATATTCACAATTCATCCTTTCATACCTCGACTTTAAGGTTAGAAATAATCGTTATTTATCCTTTAAATAAATTTTGATTTTTCATTGAAAAGAAACTCATGCGGGATAATTTTTAAATGTCGTTTTACAAAATTGCCTCTGTCTCCTTTAAATAAACAGACGGTTAGGGATATAAAAGACTTTCCACCTCCTTGAGTTCTATTCATGAGTGAACGTATACACAATTGGGTTCGAAAATCATTCACTTTGGTTGGTAGCCCGTGAAACCATATTCTTTCTGTATGTACACATAGCTTGCTGATTACAGCAAGAAGCTAAGTTACCTGGGAATAAGGTGTCCTCTTGCGCTGTCGTCGCCTGGGGAACTTGTGGCTGGCGGGGTCGATGTTGTAGTAAGGGAAAATGATCAACTCTCTCTCCTCGTCTGAAACACCAACCAACATGAACGATCATTCCGTGCCAAATCATCCTTTACATAAAAGTGTTTTAATCACACATAACATAAACATAAAGTAAGAAAAAGACATCTCCTGTTCTTTCAACTAAAAGTTGCTGATGACTTGCTCCATCTGTCGAAATAAATATCAACTATTTGTTGATCTTTAAATATTCCAGAATTGGTCAAATACCTATTCTTGAGTAATTAAGAACAGCTAAACATGCATTTATGGCTGTTGGCCCTCATCAGCGTGGTACAAGCTGTACCTCAACGATTGAAATAACTGATCATTCAGGCATCCTGAAAAATCATATTAAAAAAACTGCTCTTTACCTCATCTACGACTGTCTGAACTTTACAGAAGTGAGAGATCGTTTGCTCCCTGATCTAAATGATCTAACTCTTTTATATCAGCCACTTGGTCTATATAAATTTTATGAACTCTGTAGAATAATACATGTAAATTTGTAAATATTTAATTCTAAGTTCTAATATGTATGCTGTTTTGTTTCCTCTGTAATAGACGCAAATATTTCAATTTAGAGTTATTGTCTGAATTCCGATATACATGGTAAAAGGTACAACTTCCTTAAGTTTGTCCATGAGTGTATATATATTATAGATTAACAATACATGCTACGAAATTGCGAAGTATATGAAAGAAAAAAAAAAGATACTCTTCTGGATTAAGGACCTGTTTCACCTAATGTTAAATACCGGGATGAAATGTCAATGTGAATTTGGGCGAAAATAGTTGATATTTTATCTTTGTTCACACAATAAAATACACTCATGGACAAAACTTAAGAAAGTTGTACCTATTGGCATGTATATTGAGATTCAGACAATAACTCTGAAAGATATTTAATACACAATGGCCAAATGATGACATAATGGCGCGATGCATGGTTGTAGCATGTATATTGAGATTCAGACAATAACTCTGAAAGATATTTAATACACAATGACCAAATGATGACACAATGGCGCGATGCATGGTTGATTAATAAATTCATAAAAAAAAAACAACATAAAACAGGTAGTTAAGGCCAGAAATTGCGTAAGAACGCCAAACAATGTGAAAAATATTACAAGAGTGAAATTGTAGTGAGATCAGGTGTATATTCTTTTCTTGATTACTCAAGAATGAGTATTCGGCCAATTCTGGAATAATTGTAAATCAATGAATAGTTGATATTTATTCCAACAGCTGTATAAAGCCATCAGAATCTTTCAGTTACATGATTAGGAGATACCTTTTTCTTAATTTATACTTCTGATCCCAATACAATTTTACTTTTGTACTATTTTTTAAT
This sequence comes from Cordylochernes scorpioides, assembly GCA_030710605.1. Taxonomy (NCBI): domain Eukaryota; kingdom Metazoa; phylum Arthropoda; class Arachnida; order Pseudoscorpiones; family Chernetidae; genus Cordylochernes; species Cordylochernes scorpioides. The sequence goes on from CP092874.1 coordinate 86,943,203, forward strand.
GTAAACATAAAGGTTATAAAATATGCACACGGTCTGTTTTCATTTTAAGATGATTAAGAATGTTAAGAGACGCTTAGAGAAACTTGAGTATCTCCTTGTTAATATCTTATGACTATTCTTTACTGCCTAAAATTATTGTGTAAATATGTATAGATAACTGTAGAAACATACATGTATGACAGTGCAAGTGTTCCTAGGGGGACATCGCGCTTTAAATTGAAATAAAATAAAGAACTTGAGTATTGAAAAGACGTTAGATTGTTGTTGTGTCCAATGAAGAGCCTCAGATGTCTCCATACATCTCTATCACAGCGGTCGCAATGTTATCTATCTTGGGTGTGTGAAGATGATGTTCTGGGTCCATGGCAATTATCTGTTGTTGTTGTTGTGTCCAATGAAGAGCTTCAAATGTCTCCATGAATCTCTATCACAGCAGTCGCAATGTTCTCTATCTTGGGTGTGTGAAGCTGCTGTTCTGGGTCAATTTTCCGTTGTTGTTGTCGTGTCCAATGAAGAGCCTCAAATGTCTCCATGCATCTATATCACAGCAGCAGCAATGTCCACTATCTTGGGTGTGTAAAGCTGCTGTTCTGGGTCCATGTCAATTATCTGTTGTCGGGTCCAATGAAAAGCCTCAGATGTCTCCATGCATCTCTATCACAAGCAGACGCAATGTCCTCTATCTAGACGTTAGGTTACACACGTTATAAACAGATGAATTCTAAATACGCAGTAAGCAGAATCGAATGATAGATTCTAAGCAGACTTACATGGTTTTATTCTATTGTGTGTTCCTAATTGTCATTTTGGATGTTCTCTCTGTGTAATGTAGAGTAGAGGATGAAGGTGACAATCAAATAGAAGAGCATCTTCTGATCATTATCTGAATGTTGTAATTGTCGAGAGACATCAACTAAACTTTGTTTTTTACGAAAATTGAGCAAAACCTTTCTCTTAACACAACAAAAAAGAGGGTACCTGAATCTGTGAAAGAAAAAAATTTTTTTTTTCAAAATATTTCAAGAGATTTCTCTCTCTTTATCAATTCTACAAATTATTGTAGATCACATATATATAACTTTATCATTGGTAAAATATATATATAAATAATAATAATAATAATAAAATATTTTGGAAAATTTTAAAAATATTTTTTCTTTCACAGATTCACGTACGCCCTTTTTTATATAAATATATTCAATGGATCACCTTTTGTTTCAGATAACATAAAAAGCCTACCAAATACGCGTTTTGGGCTGTTGGCCCTCGTCAGCTTTGTACAGGTTCAATGAACCCCTTATAGGTGTCCTAGAGACTTTATATCACACATACATATAGCTTTATTGAGATCACGGGTCTTATACAGATTCACTTCAAGAGGAAAGCATAGATGGAGCTCCTATACTCCAGACAGCACAGAACCCAACAACAGCCTCCAGGTCTGACACATGTCCAGCGGCCACAGAATCCACCGTGCATAGGTTAGCGTATCACTGAAAAGATGAGTGTGGAATCAGCCACGTTCTAGTCTTCACATCCCTCATCCAAATGGACCACTACATTCGGCGATTCTATTAATCTCCTCCGATGCCTTGTAGAATTTATATAAACCAAGAATACCTTGATCAAACATCATTGTATTCATCCAGTTATATATTTGTTGAATATCGGATTGAGATAAGAATTTATATCAAGGATGATAATTTAAAGACAAAAGTGTATGAGTACGCTTGATTTAAAAAAGTCTCCAAGAATATCTTTGTAGGTTGTTAAGATGCAACCAATACCACGCTGAGGAGGGTCAATATCCCGAAAGGCATACCTTGCTTGCTTTTGTGGTTAAATTTGAAACAAAAATCTTTCTCCCTCATTTCTGCTAATAAATCTGTAGATGATTATTATCGCTATAGGTGACTGACTCTCTGGTAACTGCAACGTTTAGTCGCATGATGGCGAGATGCTATATATATATAGATGGAATATTTGCCGGGGGGAAATTGATCCATAGAAGCATAGGGCGTCTCTCCCGTCAAAATAAACGTCAAAACCTGACGCCATCTATTGACCGTCGCCGCAAACTAGCGGCCTTGGGTTGGTGACAAAGCCACAACACCAGCTTTGGCAAATTGAGAAGCGTCCACCTAGAGACCATGGTTTCGGGCTAATGGTCTTCGTCAGTCTAGGGCAGACTTTATTCCATGAGATACACACGGGATCTAATGGAATCTTCACAATCTACCAAAGAGGTGTTTTGCTGGCAAGGTGGCTGGGCTAAATCTATGGCTAGAATATAGATGGAAAAATTGCCGGGAGGAAATTGATCCATAGAAGCATAGGATGCCTCTCCCGTCAAAATAAACGTCAGTCTACAATGAAGGGTAGAATCTTAGAAATGGAATTTTATCAAACTTTATGGACATAAGCTTTTAGGAAAGTAAAATTACATTTAAATATTTGCATCGAGCAATGCTCTTCCGCAAACAATAAGGACTTTGAATGTGTAAATAGACTGTATATGTTAAAAACCTGTAAATATTATCCATTGTAAATATCACAAGCTAGGTTTCCCTTTTTGAGTGGTACCTAATAAAGTTATTTTAAAAATTTGTAATAACAACAACAACAACAAAAGCCTTTATTTAGGGCCTTCCGCCCCATATAGGATTCGCCGTATTTACACATCAACAAGAGGAGAGGGAAGAGGAAACATTTACAACAAAATAAAGTTTGTCTCATTTTCAGTTACCTATTTACAGATAGGTCATCCTCCAGTATCCTTTTGCCCTGCATTCTTTCTCATGCGCCCAGCTTCTGTGCAGAACTTAAAGTATCTAACAATCAGTAATTCATCATCCAGAGCTGAAGAGAGAAGTTGACATATGCGATGGTATCTAAGTTGACCAAAGTTAGGGCTTGGGAAAATTTCAGTACGTTTTTCTGTTAAGAGAGGGCAAAAATTTGTAATAATTAAATTTACTGGCAATGTATTTCTTTTCAATAATACCATCAAATATTATCTCTACAGACTTTACTGCAATGACATAAGTTATTGAATGAGAGGATTTGGGTTATCAGTGGTGAACCCTCTCAGTGGTTTCGCCAAAATTTATCTCCAGACCGTTCTACTATTGTATTGGATTGGTTTTGGATATACCCTGTATTTACTATGGAAAGCAGCTTAGGGGTGTTTAGTGAACCTGTGGATAATAATTGATGTATTTATTGAAAAAAAAACTACATTGCCAGTAAATTTAATTGTTGCAAATTTTAACGATATATTTATTTATTTATTTCAATACACAAAAACGCGATTTCCCGGCTAGGGATAATTGCGCCGATTTACATTTTTAAACAAAAGCAGTTATTAACATATTATTACGTAGAAGGAAAAGCACATTCCAGAATGGAGAGAGAATATTCTAGAACATTTAAGAATAATGTAGAAAAAGCAGAAGACAACTGATTAGCCAATCTAAAACGATTGCGCAAGGCTCGGTGCTGGCGGCATTCTGATTGGCTGACCAACCGTGACCGTTCTGGAAAGATCTACTCCAGGATAAATAGGGATGAGGAACTCATGCAAGGGAAGAGAGGGAAGAAAGATAAGAAGTGAAGTAGAAGAACGAAGCTACGTGGTGTACTCCAAGCAAGCTGCTGTCTCGAGAGGTCGGACTGCTGCTTACCGCCGACGCCGGTGTACTTCCTGGAAAATTCTAGAAGGTTCTAGGAACTTCTGTCTCCTGTTCTGCTCCTGCTTTCCCTCATCGTGCTGCAGTTGGTGAGTTTGTAACTGCTGTTTTCTTTATTGTTGTTTTATCTTTGCAATCTTCTGTAATTATTTTATCGATTAGGCTTAAATAAAGTCCTAAAGATCCTTTGTACTCATGGAAGTCATTCTTTGTTAACCAACAACGCAACAATAGAATTTTAAAAAAGAGAGAGAAACAATAAGATATATTAGGAACCTGATTCTTCCAGGTTAGAAATATAATCATAAATATAATTACAAAAATGGTTAAATCTATGATAATTCTCTCTAGTATTTACAAATTGATATAGATCTACAACATTGTTTATTGTCTGTTGTCTAGTGATAAAGAAGAGTGGACATTCCAACAGTAGGTGTCTCGAGTCCTGGATTTCCTTGCCATAGTGACAGCTAGATCCTCAACCGCTCCAATTGTTGCTAAAAATTCCTTTAAAATTTCCGTGGTTCGTTATGAACTGGGTATTATAAAAGTTAACGAGATAGTGTAAATTCGCGTTAACTACCTAGCTCAAATGCTATGAGCTGCGGTATATAGCGATGATCCACTTGAATGAGTTCTGTAAACTTGAATAATGGAACTCTACGTAATTGAGTAAAGAATTTCGATTTAATGATTCTAGAATAATTTTACAGAAAATAAATGCTACATGAATTAATTTGATTAGCCTAACATGACTTGATGGCTCGATTTAACTAGACTAGCGAGTAAACTAAACAAAACAAAAAATATATAGACAACACACTGTTGCCGAATCAATACAAAAAAACAATAAATTAATCAATGAAAATATATACAGATTAAAATAAAACAATAAAGAATTAATTATGTAAAATAATGAATTATATAAATTAACAATAAAGAATAGAATAACATCAATGAATAATATTTAACAACAATTTATACAATAATTAACAATTAATAACAAATAAGAATAAAACATACATTTTTAACCAAACAGATAGCAATTGAATTTATAAAGTGAATTTTGAACTTTTGAACTTCCTATGGTGTAGCAGGCTAACAGGTAGGAGAGCCAACCCAGACGCTATATATAGCTGGATGTTGGCCCCGAAGCTAAGAATACATTCCTTCAACCTCTCTTTAAAATAAAACCTTTCTCTAACAGAAAAGTTTAAAGTAGCTAAAACTCCACTACAGCCCAGAGTATGAATTTGTGAACATAACGCATACCGTTCGTAAAACAAAATTTGAATGTGATTCATTTACTTAGTCTACACGTTGTTCTAACTGTTGTAAATGGCTATTTTTGTACACATTTCATACGGTGTATATTATTTCAAGCTACTATTTCTAATTACTGTATACAAAATTTGACATCGAATGTGTAATTTGCGTGCTTCCCAATGTTCAATTATGTTAATTTCACGATGATTTGATTTGAATATAATTTCAGATTTACACGCAATTATCCTAATTATAGATATGGTGTATCTTTGCAACTGTTAAATAAATAAATAAATAAATTTGGTAGAAAAACGTTGCAACGATTTCGTGTATCATCTAGAAATGAAGATACCTTTTATATTTTCTCTCTTACAGAGTTACCTTGATCTATTTTCAGTTTTTGATACTCTATAAAAGGCGTAGAAAGGAAACTCTGAGAGACAAATATAACCGCCCATCAAGCTGAGGTGAAATAGATAGAAACTGCATATATCTGATATATGTTGTACATATATTTTTAGTTTAATTAATTGTTTCCACAGAGTATATATATATGCACAAGATTTCAAGTAAATAGGTCCACTCTGACGAGCGCCAACAGCGCGAAATGCGTTCGTGGATGGCTTTTCTTGATTTATCAAGAAATTGAATGAGGTGGTGAGAAACAGAGCTGGAGCGTTTGCGTTGTTCAAATTTTGGAAGACGGCTGAAGAGAAGGGGAAGCTATATACATAATCTAATTGATGTAAATAATTATATGTAAATAATCTTTGTCAGGATTAGAATGACGAATCCTGTATGGGACTTTGATTCCAGTAAAAGGTTTGTTGCTGCTGTTGTATATAGTTACAGTGTAGAAAATACTATACTATACCTACTACATATAGGTTTCTCTCTGTATTCTTAGTTCTCTTCTCTTACTCTGTAAACTGGCGAAACCTTTATAGGACAAGAGGTCCTCAATAAAGGCTTTTGTTGTTGTTGTTAATTTATCAAGAAATTGGGTTGGCAAAATATCAGGGAACACAAGTAAATAGAAGCGCTAACCTGATAGAAAAAAAGTTTCTTTGTTTACTCTTTCATTTTAGTCTCTCTTTTGTAAATCAATAATGTGTGATTAATATTCTTGGAATCTGTATCTTTAATAATTCATAAGCAAAGTAAGCAGTATAATGTTTCCAATATCCTGAAATTTGAATTTTTCAACATATCTCTTAATGAAACATTTTCTGCTGGGAACTATACTTTCTAAATAAATACTTATTCTCTCTTTCTATTATATATTGTATATTTAACTACAAGTCTATATAATTTGTATGTACTCTTGTTTATATAATCTAATAAAAATAAAAAAGGCATATCCTGACCAGGAGCACATGTGCTTTTTCAGAAGGTAGAGCGCCATCTAGTGGAACAGAAATCAACTAAACATTGATTTAACCTGTTCCCTGATATTTGGCCAACCCAATTTCTTGATAAATCAAGAAAAGCCATTCACGAAATTGGGTTGGCCAAATATCAGGTAACAGGCTAAATCAATGTTTAGTTGATTTCTGTTCCACCAGATGGCGCTCTACCTTCTAAAAAGCACATGTGCTCCTGGTCAGGATATGCCTTTTTATTTTTAATATCAACACCTGACCCACTTATTTTTTATTTTTTTTTCTATCATTTTTTTTCATATAATCTTATATGAAAGATTTAATAAGGTAGTTTCAATCTCTCTAAAACTGTATTTGAATTTCTACTAATGATTCTAAACTAGCCAAAAGGTTCTGTATATCACGTGAATAATCGCATTGTGGACTATTCCATCATATAGTACTTTAAATAGAGATGTTATATATATCTATTCAACGCACGGATAAGAAGGTTATCACTTGCCAAGTAAACGAGAAACATGGTCTAAGATAGTTGCAACAAAAGAAAAATAGGATATGGGTGTATTAGCGAAATTTTCACTCAATATATAGTAAGAGAAAGGTCTCAATTATCTTGCAAATAAATCGATTTTCTTTTAATAAATACAAATAAATATATAAAATAAGATAGAATTTATAAAATATATTGACAAATATATAAAAATAGAGAATAAATAGTAAATATATCGATTATTATAAATTGTAAAGAGATAGAGATGGCCTGGCTGGAATTCATAGTTCGTAAAATTAAACATACTTCGGCCAGTAAATCTTTTTTATTATCTCGATGTATTAGTTCCTGACGAGGACAAAATATTTTTGTTGAAACGTCGAGATAATAAAATGATTTACTGGCCGAATTATCTTTTATTTTAAGAATTATGAATTGGCACATTCGAGAAAATGGTATTTTGTTTGTTTCGAACTTAATAGACCTTCTAGAAATTTATATTCTATTGAAATTCTTTTTAAAGTTAGAGCATTATAGATAGACCATATATACACTCATAGACAAAACATAAGGAAGTTGTACCTTTCAGCATGTATATCGGGATTCAGACAATAACTCTGAAAGATACACTCATGGACAAAACTTAAGGAAGTTGTACCTTTTAGCATGTATATCGGGATTCAGACAATAACTCTGAAAGATACACTCATGGACAAAACTTAAGGAAGTTGTACCTTTCAGCATGTATATCGGGATTCAGACAATAACTCTGAAAGATACACTCATAGAACAAAACTTAAGGAAGTTGTACCTTTTAGCATGCATATCGGGATTCAGACAATAACTCTGAAAGATACACTCATGGACAAAACTTAAGGAAGTTGTAACTTATAGCATGTATATCGGGATTCAGACTATAACTCTGAAAGATACACTCATGGACAAAACTTAAGGAAGTTGTAACTTATAGCATGTGTATCGGGATTCAGACAATAACTCTGAAAGATACACTCATAGACAAAACTTAAAGAAGTTGTACCTTATAGCATGTATATCGGGATTCAGACAATAACTCTGAAATATATTTGATACCCAGTAACACTTATTTAAGACACACTAGATAACCAAGTTTGAACAAAATTGCCTTTGTCTTCTTCAAAAAACAAGAAGACGCGCTGCGATACAGGATATGAAGCTTCCTTAAGTTTTGCCTATGATTGTTGTGCGCGTGAATCTATAAAAAAAATTATTGCTTTTATCAATTCGATATTAATATATGGATATATAGTATGGACAATGATATATATGGATAAGGGTAAAAGAGATCATAATGTAGAGTGGAGTTACTCACATGGATCACCCACAGAACCGGCAAGCTGCGACTGCGCGTCTCAGGAATGTGCCGGATGCCATTTTAAGAAACTCACGTTTTTTGTTGCCGGCCACTTGGGACCTAGTTTATGAGATCTTTTTTCAGGCTACTTTACGATATCCAATTTTATTTTGAAATTTCTGCCCTCTAATATGAATTTAAGCTATGAATAATAGATTTTATATTGCGTTTTTGAATATATTTTCTATATATAAATTATATGAAATGCGTAAGCTATTTCTGTCCTGTGAGAAGTTTATGCATACAGTTAAACCTGTCTATAGCGCCCACTCTAAATTGCGCCCTTCCTCTCTATAGCGCACGATTTTAAATATCTAGTACGATGCGATTTACATTAAAAGTGACCTGTCTATAGCACCCCCTCTCTATAGCACCCTATTTTGGTGAGTCCCAAGAGGGGACGCTATAGACAGGTTTAACTGTATATATATATATTCATATATATGTAGTAATATGCATAAGAATCAATATTTTAGAAGATTATTTATATTATTTTAAATTCATTCGAAAAATATTTTCTGTGGGTCGAAAAGAAGTATTAATAAAATGAATCTAGAATCAAGCAGAAATTATATTAGAGTTTTCCAAACACAGAAGAAAGGAGTGAAATTTAGGGATTGGAAGGTGAAATCTCTAAGGGTGGGCCACAGATTGAGTGTTGTTCTGTTTAAATATGTGTAGGTACTGTATAGGGAAGTCAATTTTGCGGTTGATTCTGTTGAGTTGGATTGAAGTGAAGGATTCTAGGAAAATACGCTGTTGATTTTTATGTAAGTATAATGTGCTGTGGCTTGGTGTAAATTGAACTTGTGGCCTGTACTGAAGATATGCTGATATATTTGGGATCTGGTGTGTTATGTACTCTTCAACCTAATATTCAATAAACTTAGGTAGTGTAGTTTCTATTAAAAGATATTGTATGTTATATATTTGTATAATATTATTACAGAATTATCATAAGAACTTAAAACATGAATATCTCACGCTATATATTGATTACATCACGCAACAACAACAAAGTCCTTGGTCAAAACCATATAAACATATTATATATTACATGGTGTCTTTATTGTTTTTCATTAAGATCCAAATTCGAAACTTTTCACTCGCCCACTGTTCATTTCTTTTTGCAAAAAAACAATTCTTCAAGCGTTGATGACTAGTGTTGCAATAAGACTGCTGCAAATATAAACATATTTATATATATACTAAAACATTAACCCGTATAACGAACGGCTCTAAAATGACAACCAGTTCTAAGTTTTATTAAATTTTAACCTTAATAAAGTATTTGTGATACGTTTCATTAATAGATGTTTAACACTCTACCTAATGAAAAAAAAAATAGAAAAAGATGAGTGGGTCAGGTGTTGATATTAAAAATAAAGAAGGCATCTCCTGACCACGAGCACATACGCTTTTTAGATGGCAGAGCGCCATCTAGTGGAGCAAAAATAAACTAAATGTTTATTTAGCTTGCTCCGTGATATTTGGCCAACCCAATTTTTTGATAAATCAAGAAAACTCTACCTAATGTAAATAAATGGGTAAAACTGACTATCAATATAGTCGCGGAGATAAATAAAGCAAGGACAAATTTGGGGAAAATTAATTTACTATAAAGGTGGGTATTTACCTTTTTGTTCTCCAATAAAATTATATACAAGAGGTATTTATAGGGAGAACAACTTATCCCTAAGTAAAGATAATAATAATGAAATTAATAAATACTTTGTTACAATATAAAGTTTTGAAAATAGAGCAATCCATAAATAAATCTTTAATTAAAAAGACATATATTGGATCAAAATATAATTTATTTTACCAATATTTCAGTTGGCTGAACGCCAACCTTTATCAAGGTATTATAACATATTTAATCTGTGTCAACAACAAACTCAGCGCCACATAATTCTGTTGACGTTATGTGGTGCCGAGTTTATTGTTGGCACACATTAAATATGTTATAATACCTTGATAAAGGTTGGCGTTCAGCCAACTGAAATATTGGTAAAATAAATTATATTTTGATCCAATATATGCCTTTTTAATTAAACAATATAAAGTGTTTTATAGTTTTTTAATCCAATCTATCTCAATTTATATTATGACATCAACCATTCTACACCCTTATTTTCATTTAATTATATAAAATCGTTTTTTAAAATATATTTGACTATTTCATCATTTTCAACTTGCTTACTCACAATGAGAATTCAATTATTTAGAACATATTTTTAATTTGAGTCAAAAGGCGATCCATTAATTAAGATTATATAAAAGGGCGTACTGATTCTGTAAAGAAAAAAAAAAACATTTTTTTTCTCGAAATATTTCGAGAAATTGCTCCCTCTTTATCACTGTGCAATAAATTGATAAAGAGGGAGCAATCTCTCGAAATATTTTCAGAAAAAAATGTTTTTTTTTTCTTTACAGATCCAGGTACGCCCTTTTATATAATATTTTTAATTGTCATTTTCTAAATAACTAAACAATGCTTATATTTGATTAAAAATTCTATATACAGTTACGAGCGTCATGCGTCATCTCTGTCACCGTTTGCTTTTTCTTTGGAATGGCGCTCTCCTATTGGTTGGCTACGATCACGTGGCTATGATGGCGCCGCCACTACGCGAGACACTTTGTTTTTGACTTTGCCCCCCCCCCCCCCCCCCCCCACTCGCTTTTTGGTTTTTTAACTATTGTGTTGGAGCGGGTCGCTCCTTAAATAAATGTATATATTAGTTAATAACTAAATGGAATCCTCTCTTTCTTTTTCCCAGTAAGAGACGCCTACGGAAGCCAAGCTATAGTTATTAACTAATATATGCATTTATTTAAGACACCAATTTATAATTGTAACAAATAGTATTTGAATCAAAACATTCAATCGGGTAAAACACGGGCGTTGCCCGGGTCATTCGGCTAGTGTATATATAAGTATTTAATTTGGATCGGAGATTATTTTGAAACAAGGAACACCGAATTTCTGAAGAGAGAGACTTGTAAATGTGTATTATAGATAATAATACTATGATGCTTTAGCGCGCCATCTGTTATGAAAATACGAAACTATTATAGATGCGTATGATTCTTTTAAAATTAAACAATTTATATTGTCCTTACTGCAATGGAAATAATAATGGAAGACCCTGGCCCATCAGTGGTGAACCCTCCCAGAGGTTTAGCAAGTTTAATCTACCATACCGCTGTTATATTGCATTTTTCAATCTTCCTTTTATAGTGATACTGATGCTAGACTCTTGGAGATTTATAGAGAAAATATAGTTAACATGAATATGTGCATGTTGATATCTGAAGCACAAATTTCTTATTTATAACTGATAAATTAATTTGAGTCAAAAGGCGATCCATTAATTAAGATTATATAAAAGGGCGTACATAAATTGATAAAGAGGGAGCAATCTCTTGAAATCCAGGTACGCCCTTTTATATAAAGATAAATTAATGTTTATCAATATTCTTACCAGTTTTTGATTGTAATTCCAAGAAGACTTGAGATAGATACCTGCATTTTTGTATTTATTCCTCATTTTATGCTATGAAGAATCTATAAATGCATCAGTTCTCCTCAGAATCCTGTTGGGAAAAATTATGGATTCGCAGAGAAAGATCCTTTATTACCTAAAAGATATAAAACTATAAAAGAAGGACAAAGAGATCAAATTATATGTACATCAGCAGCTCACGCCGGCCTGCCCTATCCAATAACCGCTAGCCAGCTAACAATCCAACAAGACCACGCTATATAGGCAGATGTAAATTTGCACAAACAATACTAAAATAGCGTAGAAATATGTGCAATTGAGTCAATTTCAACAAATTCATAAAAACACAACATGAGATTTTGTCGAAGTGTTTCTGCTTAGCCAAGAGTTCTTGAAGTGGAATTGGCTGAACAGCTATTTCATCACGTTGGGGAGATTCCGGAAATATTTTTACTTTCCCTTCCCCCATGTTACAATTATAGAATTCATTGATTGTTTTTCATAGAATCCGGTGTCTTCTACTAAACAACAGGGTGAATGAACAAGGGTGAGTTTTCTCCTATACTGGGGTCATAGTTCCTACGGTGCAACTTGGTAGTTTCTGTGACCACAAACTAATAAATTGGTATTTAAACGGTTTTATATTGAGGGGAAGATACTGGTTGGCTAAGAGAGCCTTTATAACCATGTGACAAGGTTGTGGCCGGTGAAGAACAAAATGGCACTTGTTGTCCTCGTTTCAGATGCTGGTTGTTCCATTACTAAGCCTTTAGATTGATAGGTTCCACATCTCAGAAGGCGAACACCGTTTGAGAGAGGATCGAACAACGTAGCAACTCCAATACTTGTGGTCATAAAGGAATAACAGATAGCACAGTGATAGCATATCTAGAGACAGGGCAGTCAGGATCCACTGAGCATGAAGAGTCAGTTACATTATTTCTGCGTTGTGCTCCGAAAAATATTCTTGCGCAGTTCGGGAACAAGCGATATAGAATGGTAGGTAGTTTTCTTCGACGATGAGGCTGCAGCGCTCCAAGAGTTCTCCAATCAGATTAGCTTGCAGCTTCAACGTTTCAAGAGATTGACTGGCTAATGATGAAGGCAAGGAGAACCCTTACCTTATTACGGTCTCCAATAAATATATGGAGTTGGCTTTTTACAGTTTGAGAATGTAAGAAAATCTCAACATATCGTGTGTTCTGTAAAGCAGCACGTGTTGGGAGCACTAAGGCAGAACCACCATATGATGGCCAGAAGCGACGGCTTGGGTGCCAGAAGGTCTCTTACACTGCTAGAAGGGGATCTTGATGATTCAGCTCGAGGATGCAGCAGTTGGAATTCAGTTGACCCAGTAGATTTCTTCTATGCGAGGTTCAGATGTCAGGAGACGGCATTGTCAGCCACAACCCACTGAAGACCAGCCAAGAATAGCCATAAGGTCTCCGTGCAGTGAAGTCTACATTCATTTTCGGCAAGCTAAGCAGCGATGTACAGCAGATCGAAGTCATTCTCAGACACTGACTGCGCTAGGATGTCTCAGGGAAGCTACAGAACCATGCAATATCTACAACCAGGAAGTAGTAGTTTTTCAGTAGAACATAGTAGTGCAGAGATGGTGCATGCTGGAGTCCAAAATGATGAAAGATGTTTATAATACAATATAATGCGGCTTATGATTGTAGAACGAAATTTGACAATTATACCGAAAATGTTTCTTTTGAACTAAAAATCGAAATTTATTTTAAGGAGATATAACGATTATTTCTAACCTTAGGGATGAAGTATGATAGGATGAATTGTGAAGAGTAATGATGAACGGAATGATGTCGCGAGGTATGGATCTCCAGTGAGAGTCTGTTAACCAGAGGGACTTCTTCGTGATAGCTCAACCCAGCAGCTTCATCAGGTTGATAAACTTGACGGCGATGGCATCAATAGCTGAAATCGTGGAGCCAAGAACAGCCGTCTGGATCAGGAAATTCCAAGAGAAATTTTCATTCCGATACTTTCAGCAACCACACCAGACATGGGCATTATGGAAACTGGTCAGACGGTAAAAATGGCGACAGAATTTTTGTCCGTACATAAGATAAGCGGCAAGTAGAACACTATATGCTGGCGAATCCACAATGGCTGTTGTTGGTGCAACAATGGCACTGTATTGGTGGCAAGGAAAGGTAAGAACTGTTGAAATCTGAAGCGAACATGTAATATTTAATAAATTTTATATTTGAAAGAGGAAAAATAAAAATCGGGTAAAAAGTTTCTTTTAATTTTGAATTTGCAAGCTTCCGAGCAAAATATACTGTTCTTCAACGGGCTAATACTCTATGTACACAATCTCTAAATAATCTTTATACAAAAGTTTTTCAATTATTTTGTATAAAGATCATTAAGGGATTGTACATAGAATATCAGCCCGTTGAAGAACAGTATATTTTGCTCGAAAACTTGCAAATTCAAAATTAAAAGAAACTTTTTACCCGATTTTTATTTTTCCTCTTTTGTCGCATTTTGTCGCAAGATTGTTGACGCTTCATCATTCAACGTCATATAAAGAAAATATCAAAACAAAATTTGAATTATGAAAAAAAGTTATCTCCTTATCGTGCAACTGAAAGTTGCTGATGGCTTGCGCCATCTATCGGAATAAATATCAACTATTCTCGTTGATTTTTAATTATTCCAGAATTGGCCAAATACCCATTCTTGATTAATCAAGAAAAGCTAACCACGGACGCGTTTCGGGCTGTTGGCCCTCATCAGCGTGGTGCAAGCTGTACCTCTGTAAGGCTGTAAATTTTGATTATCCCAATGCAAAATTTATTACAATCGATGAAACATGGGTTCACTACATTCATCAAATTCTAATACCAACAGTCCATGCAATGGTACTCTGCCTCATATCTATCATTAAAGAAGGACAAAGGTAGTTTTTCTAATCTATTGGAAAGACGATGGGGCAGTCGACTAGATGTTTTGATGGTGCAAAAATGATCGATCATTTAAGGTGAAGCCAAAATATACACAAGAAAATAAATACAATAGACAAATTTTTCGAAGAAAATTTGAATGATATATCCCTAACTAAAAATTAAATCCAAAAGACAAAAAACCTCTCGCAATCTCGCAATAATAAAAGATACTGATTGCGAGAGGTTTTTTGTCTTTTGGATTTAATTTTATGCGCAAGTTCTTTGATCTTAGAACTAACTAAAAATAAAATATATGAATTATGAATGATGTTTATCTTAAATTGTTGATTAAAATTAGTATATTTTCTATAAAGGTTTTATACCCTTCTCTCTATATATATTTATTTTATATTTAACCTTATATAATCTTATATAGACATTGTAATAAAGTATTTTCAATCTCAATCTCTCCTATCCATAGGAAGGATTTGTAACTCTATGCAGAGATTCAAAGTAAGTAGATACAGTGTGTTCCAAAGGATGGATTTTGGTGTAATAAGAAAGTCATTATAACAAGTTTTCTCTTGTGAAAAAATAGTACAAATGTGATATTGTACTGGGATAAGGTGCATAAATTCAGAAAAAGGCATCTCCTTATCGTGCAACTGAGAGTTGCTGATGGCTTGCGCCATCTATCGGAATAAATATCAACTATTCTCGTTGATTTTTAATTATTACAGAATTGGCCAAATACCCACTCGTCCGTGGTTAGCTTTTCTTGATTAATCAAGAATGGATATTTGGCTAATTCTGGAATAATTAAAAATCAACGAGCATAGTTGATATTTATTCCGATAGATAGCGTAAGCCATCAGCAGCTTTCAGTTGCACGATAAGGAGATGCCTTTTTCTGAAAAGTTTTCTCCTGTTGAAGGGCGCCCGTGACCGAAAGCTAGAAATAAAAATGTTTTGAAAAGACACTTTTCCCTGGAGGTCTGATTAATTTTACTCAAAGCCATGACTATCTCACCTACGAAAGGACCAGGGGTGTAGAAGCACCAGGAATCTTCAGGCACTGAGGGGGGCGGTGGGGGTGGGGGCCAGTAGTAGCCAGGGGGCAACTGAGGATAAGGGATCCATAGACCTGGAAAAAAAAAACGAATCAGTTATATATATGTTTTTATTTAAAAAGGCATATTTATTTATTTATTTCCTCTCAAATTTACAGTGTACCATTCGAGCATAAAGCTCACGAGTCACTTTGTCGTGGATGTTAGGCATCAATAATTTCTAAAAAATGGCCTTCAGAACTGACTGGAAGGTCACAGTTCAGGTAGAGTGAAGTCCAGGTCTTTTATGTCTTGGATTGAGGTCTCCATCAAATTGGAACAATTCTTGTATAACTGGATTTTGGGAAGTAGAGAGTTTTAGATATAATTTCTGGGTCGAGGATATGTATATTTCTTCTATATTAGGCTGGTTTAAGTCCTGCTTTAAAATTGCATTTGATAAAAGGCATATATTGGATCAAAATATCATTTATTTTACCAATATAGGTGTAACATTTTTTGTATTTATTTATTTATTTATATAAAATATTTAATTATTCTTAGATTTTTATCTATAGTTAAACCAACATTTCACCCTAAGTATTGCTTTCAAAAATATCAGCAAACAAATCTAAGGCAATAGCTTATTATACATTTTTTAGATCATCATTATGTAAGGACCAGTCAAAAAGTGAATGACTTTGACACGAAGAGTAAAGCCAGTTCAATTTCTATGTAAATAACACAAGACGATTATTACCTTACCCAATTGGGAGAATCTGTATGGGCAAATCCCTAATAAAGGCTTTTGTGTGTGTGTGTTATCCATAGTTAGGCAGTCGGAAACACTGTACTTTTTTTCTTTCTGTAATTTTACATTTTACATTCTAATTTAACCTTGCTGTAATTAAATTAAATATTAAAACACAAAGCATTGTGACCTTATTTCTAAATAGGAAACGTTACAATAGGTATTAGATATAATATCATTTATATTCAAGCATTAAAACCATTAAAACTACAAATATTTTATCACAATTAGTTTCTTTTTTATTTTAAAATCCAAGCATTCAAGTGATAATCGCTCTTCAACGGGCTTAATTGAAACAATTGACTATTTCTTACAACTCCGCTTTTGCTGGTCCCAAGCCCGGATGAAAAAGGAGGAGGGGGAGCAGTAACAAGCTCGCTAAAAAACCTGGGCTCAGCTGGTCCGGCTGATAGTACCCTGTAAGGGCTCCTAATCCAGGGATACAGGATGAGCAGCGTTTGTACTACATGTTAGGAGCGGCTGCACATGGTGTCTGTTCCTCATGTCAGAGGCGGCCATTTCTTTTAGAGCTAAGTCGGCCTGCCACTGAGTAGTGCTCCCAGTCTTGATGACGACAAAGGCAGGCGTATTCTACTTCACCCAGGCATGATGGTTGTCAAGCTTTACAAGCTTGATACCTTAATATGATTGAGTGGAGATAAGAAAGAAGAAGAATACTTTCTTACAATAAATATTTACAAATATACATGTGCAGAGTGGATATTTTTAACTGAAAATACTTGTAAATATTTCATGTAAGAAATAGTTGATGTTTTAATTAAGTATACATTAGGAAAAAACAGAGATTATAACTATGAAGAACGACATTTGAAAATTATCCCGCATGTGTTTCTTTTGAATGAAAAATAGAAATTTATTTTTAGGAGAAAAAACGATTATTTCTAATCTTAGGGATGAAGTATGATAGGATGAAGTGTGAGTTGAATTGTTGAGTAATGATAAACGTAAAAATTAAGTGTCCAGGGATGGGAACCCACAGTGTTCCGCTTACCAGGCAGATGCCATGTCCCATTCCTGGACACTTTATTTTTCCGTTTATCATTACTCTTCACAATTCATCCTTTAATACTTTATCCCTTAGGTTAGAAAAAAATCGTTATTTCTCCTCAAAATAAATTTCTATTTTTTATTCAAAAAGAACACATGCGGGATCATTTTCAAATGTCGTTCTACAATCATAAACCGCATTATACTGTATTATAAGTCTGTCTTACCATTGACGTAGATTCCAGTGACGGGGGCTACAGGCTCCTCTGTTGGGGAACTCGAGGACTCACAAGGAGGTTCTGTACACAATGCATTGATTACATTACCAAAATTATCTTAATAGTCGAAAGTAAATAATATTGTAACGTTTCCTATTTAGAAATAAGGGATAGTCACAAAACACTGCCTTTGCCGGTCCCAAGCCCGGATGAAAAAGGAGGAGGGGGAGCAGTAACAAGCTCACTAAAAAACCTGGGTTCAGCTGGCCCGGCTGATAGTACCCTGTAAGGGCTCCTAATCCAGGGATATAGGATGAGCAGTGTTTGTACTCCATGTTAGGAGCGGCTGCACATGGTGTCTTTTCCTCATGTCAGAGGTAGCTATTTCTTTTGGAGCTAAGTCGGCCTGCCACTGAGTAGTGCTCTCAGTCTTAATGGCAAAGACAGACGCATCTACTTCACCCAGTCATGATGGTTGTCAAGTCTCAAGCTTTACAAGCTTGATACCCTAATATGATTGAGTGGAGATAAGAAAGAAGAAGAAGGATAATCACAATCCTTTTACAACATGGTTAACCATAATATTTAAACAAAACAAACTCATGCAAAATTAGAAAAAGAAAGAAAAGTACAGTTGCCGACTGCCAACTATGAAAAAAAATTAAACAATAATTAAATATTTTACATAAATAAATACAAAGCATGTTACAAACATATTATATATATGATGATTGTCTAATATCATAGATATGCAATATTTTATTCTATGTTTATTTACATGATTACACACACTCAATACACATCCTCACAATGGAAACAATGTAATTATAATATACAATTAAGGTCTGAAATATACTTGCTGTTTAAATACGGTATTTATCCATCAACACCTGATTCACAATGTTAAACATACTATAATATTCTTATATGGTAGATTAAACTGGCGAAACCGCTAGGAGGGTTAGCTACTAATGAGCCAGGCCCTTCCATTAATTTTTCAATGCAGTATGGGCAGTAGAAATTGTTTAATTTGTAGTAAAAGAATCATACTATACTAGTTTCGAATTCCGATAACAGATGACGCGCTAATGTATCATATTGTCACGGTAGAGAAGACAAGTATTCCAAAAGCTTAA
Organism: Cordylochernes scorpioides; assembly: GCA_030710605.1. Taxonomy (NCBI): domain Eukaryota; kingdom Metazoa; phylum Arthropoda; class Arachnida; order Pseudoscorpiones; family Chernetidae; genus Cordylochernes; species Cordylochernes scorpioides. Next base: position 86,962,072 of record CP092874.1, read on the forward strand.
TTAAAAATAATTTATTAAATAATTAAACTTATATATTGCATAAAATATATCAAAGGGTTTTTAAAGTGGTAATTTACAAGCATGGTAAGAAGTGATGTCTATGCAAATATTTATGATGATAAACAACAGAATATTTAAAATAATTATTTTCGAATTTTTATAATAGATTGCACTCTAATACATCATATTGCCCACGTGGAAAATTAGGGTAGACAAACTTCAGGATGACACAGCAATATATTTAAGACAAGAACAAACTATGAATAATAAACAAAAGATAAGCAATGAGGGAAGTTTACAGAGTAACAAAATATAAACATAAAAATAATACAATATAATATAATGCGGCTTGTGATTGTAAAACGACATTTGAAATACTATCCCGCATGTGTTTCTTTTCAGCGAAAATTCAAAATTTATTTTAAGGAGAAATAACGATTATTTCTAACCTTTTGGATGAAAGGATGAATTGTGAAGAATAATGATAAACGGAATGATATTTCTCTTTGAAATAAATTTTGAATTATCGCTGAAAAGAAACACATGCGGGATAGTATTTCAAATGTCGTTTTACAATCACAAGCCGCATTATATTGTATTATAAATTACTTTATGTATTATTTACGAACGGAAAAATATGTCCAGGGTAGCCTAGTGGACATGGCATCTGCCCAGTAAGCAGAACACTGTGGGTTCGATTCCCATCCCTGGACACTTTTATTTTTCCGTTTATCATTACTCTTCACAATTCACCCTTTCATACCTTATCCAAAAGGTTAAAAATAATCGTTATTTCTCCTTGAAATAAATTTTGAATTTTCGATGAAAAGAAACACATGCGGAATAGTATTTCAAATGTCGTTTTACAATAAAACAATAATACTCTGTTAATAAAATAATAAATACTTTGCTACAATATTATACTACTAGACGAATGGCCCGGGCAACGCCCGGGTTTTACCCGGGTGTATATATATTTTAAAAACGTTTTAATTCAAATACTATTCGTTACAATTATAAATTGGCGCCATGGATGTCACTCTTGTGAAACGTCCCGTTCCAAACTCTGTGTTTTTAAAATGTTTTAATTAAAATACTATTCGTTACAATTATAAATTGGCGCCGTGGATGTCTCTCTTGTGAAACGTCCCGCCCCAAACTGTGTGTGTCTTGAAAATATAAAAATAAAAATGTGAATTTTCATAAAGATTTCATCATGTCGATTTTTTTTTTTGCATTTCACCTACTAAATCGATAGAGATAATTACATTTGCAACATGAACTTGGGTATATTGACTAAATAGAAAACTGCATAGTAATAAAGATCATTTTTTAAAGGCACCATATCGTTTTTTTTTTCAATAAAATCGAAACAAAAATTAACGATAAATAACGATAATTGCCTTAAAAAGAAATTGCCTTAAAAAAAAAAGAAACATTCGCGGTGATTTTGTCTTGCATTCGTTTATACAATTATTATATACGAATGACCCGGGCAACGCCCGGGTTTTACCCGATTAAATGCTTTTATTCAAATACTATTCGTTACAATTATAAATTGGCGCCGTGGATGTCATTCTTGTATAATATATAAATGAGTTTTAAAAATTGTAAAAAAAAAAATGCATCGGCCGGGAATCGAACCCGGGCCGCCCGCGTGGCAGGCGAGCATTCTACCACTGAACCACCGATGGTTATGAAAAATCCCATCCGTGAGCTTCAGACAGACAAACAAACAGACAGAATAAGGCAAATATATAAGTAGATAATATACATACATATTTTAACATGATGCATTACATGATATCTTTTATAGGAAATTTAAGTTATTTTTAGAAATTATGATTCTTTTCAAAATAAAGCAACTTTCTACTGCCGTTACTGTAATGATAAATTAAAGGAAGGGCCTTGTTCATCAGTAATGAATCCTTCTAACGGTTTGAACAGTTTAATCTACCATACCGCTGTAATATTACACACATGGGGCTCTTTTAAACTGATATATATACGTATACTAGCCGAATGACCCGGGCAACGCCCTGTTTTACCCGACTGTAGATCTTACAACGGTGATCCTTAGGTCGCTGGTTCAAATCCGGCTCGAGGGAGTTTTTATTTATTTTTTATTTTTATTGGCTGCCGGCGAGCACGTGACCTCCCTGTGCGCGCGCATCCGTGACAGAGGTCGATGAGGAAAGACGGTCGTGACTATATATAGGGATAGAAGCAATGGGCGCTTCTCCCGTCAAAATAAACGTCAGAATCTGACGCCATCTATTGACCGTTGCCGCAACTAGCGGGATCGGGTCGGTGACAAAGCCACAACACCAACTTTGGCAAACTGATAAGCGTCCACCTAGATGGCGTCAGGTTCTGACGTTTATTTTGACGGGAGAAGCGCCCATTGCTTCTATGGATTAATTTCCTCCCGGCAAATTTTCCATCTATACACGTATATACAAAAAAAAAAAGACATCCTGACCAGGAGCACATGTGCTTTTCCGAAGGCAGAGCGCCATCTGGTGGAACAGAAATCAACTATTCATTGATTTATCTTGTTCCCAGATATTTGCCCAACCGAATCAAGGAACAGACTAAATCAAAGAATAGTTGATTTCTGTTTCACCAGATGGCGCTCTGGCTTTTGAAAAGCACATGTGCTCCTGGTCAGGATATGCCTTTTTTATTTTTAATATCAACACCTGACCTTTTTATTTATTTTTTTCTATTGCTTTTTAACACGTATATACACTGCGTGACATTGAAAATGGAACACCAAGAAATAGTGGCCAGAAAGTGATGAAACTCGGCAGACAGAGAGAGACAGGGACGAACAATAAGTGATCTTTATTTCAAAATGATAGTCATAATACAGAGCGAGAACGGCGTCGGCTTAGTAGCAAGTAGGACCACCGCGGACGGCGATGCACGCAGCAACACGTCTAGGTAGAGAGTCAATCAGAGTACGGATGGCGTCCTGAGGGATGGCTCTCCATTCCCTCTCAACCATTTGCCACAGTTCGTCTTCTGAACGCGGCTGTGGCAAGGCATGCAAACGGCGTCCAATGATGTCCCAGACGTGCTCTATTGGTGAGAGATCAGGAGAGTACGGTGGCCAGGGAATCTGTACATCTTGCAGAGCTTATTGGCTAATGCGAGCAGTGTGCGGTCGTGCGTTATCCTGCTGATAAAGGGCATTGGGTACCCCCTGAAGGTAGGGGAGTGTCATCGGTCGCAGCACATCATCAACGTATCGTTGGGCCGTCATAGTGCCCTGAATACGAAGTAAAGGTGACCTGGAATCATACGCGATTGCGCCCCAAACCATGATTCCACGTTGTCGCACGGTGGGGCGTTCCACAATTGCTGCCGGATTGGACCTTTCTCCACGTCGACGCCACACGCGTACACGGCGACTATCACTGGACAAGCAGAAACGCGACTCATCTGAGAACACGACCCTGTGCCATTCCGTCATCCACGTCGATCTAGCCCGGCACCATTCCAAACGTTGGCGCCTATTCGGTGGGGTCAATGGCAGTCTTCTTAGCGGACGACATGAGTGCAAGCCATTAGCAACCAATCGACGGGAAATGGTTCTGGTCGAGATGGAATGATCTAGGGTGTCTTGCACATGTTGCAGGATGGCGGTACAAGTGGCTTGTGGGGCCGCCACTGCTTGTCGAAGGATACGCCGATCCACACGTGCTGACGTCACTCTGGTTGCACCGAAATTCCTATAAATTGCCACATTTCCTTGTTCCAACCATCTTCTCCACAGTCGGTGCACCCTGGACGCACCAAGGTGTGTATCAGCTGCGATTTTACGTATAGACCAACCTGCCCTTTTCAGTCCGATCACCATGCCCCTCGTAAAAGCGTCTGTCTGCTTGAACTGCCTCCATTTACGATGACCTGGCTTTCTCTGTTATTACACGTGTCTTTTGACACAAGAACAAAATTTCTACAATGATTTTCCTTGAAGAAATAACGACACGAATACTGTCCTTTCTGCAAGTTCCTTCCCTTATATCTTACTCCATGTGCGCACGAGAGCTGCGCATTTTACATCATTTGCATAACTCGGTTAGGCGCGTCTACCCTGAAATTTGCATAATTTTCTGGCCACTATTTCTTGGTGTTCCATTTTCAATGTCACGCAGTGTATGTTATGAATAAAATGAGATTTCTGTTGATTTTTGATTATCTTGAGGATTATGCTATGGTAATGCAGTCGTGGTTAAATCTTGAAAGTATAATAATAAAAATAGTGAAGATTAGAAATAGCTTTAATTGAGCTTATAATAAAAAAAGATAATTTGAGAAAGGTATGCCTGACTTAAGGCGTAAGAATAAAAATTAAAAGACTTATTTACATAATGTACAAAAAGTTTGAGCCGGCCATCGGGAAAAAACAACAATCGGTTTTATATAGGGAAAGTCCCGACATCTGGTGGTAGATATAAACAGAATATTTGATTCTATGAAATATAATTTTAAATAAAATAATATTTTTATATAACATATATATACAGTTAAACCTGTCTATAGCGCCCCCTCTTGGGACTCCCCAAAATAGGGTGCTATAGACAGGTCAATTTTAATGTAAATCGCATCGTACTACGTATTTAAAATCGGGCGCTATAGAGAGGGAGACGCTATTTAGAGGGAGCGCTATAAACAGGTTTAACTGTACTTGTATACTGAAGTTGACCTCCTGTAAAGGGTATTTTAAATGGATTTTAGCTAGCAACGATTGATAGAACAAGTTGAACGTGTATTCCAAATTGAAATTCTAAGTTAAGATATTTGGTACCTTCCCTCAAATCTTCCGTTCCCCCGTCAACTACCTCCCACCCCCTGACATTCTCCCCCCTACCCCGAGACTTCTAATTCTGGAATGAACTCCTCCTCTTGTTTTCCTATCGATAAGATCTTGCTGTTTCCTATCACTATTGTGTAGACATGTCTGTTGATATAGTCGGCTAGAGTGAAAGTGTATTAATAGGTTATACATATCAGATTTATATTATAGACTAGCGGATGTGTACCCGGCTTCGCCCGGGTGTTATCCGAGTGAAAGTTTGCCTAACGAATATTATATATTATGAAGTATAATAAACAATGTTGAAGATTAGTTTTAATTATTAATCAAGATTGTGTGTGAATATGTGAGAAAGATGTAATATCGTTGTTGTTTTCTTGGCCGACTGTTTTACATATGGTGTTATCTTAAAATTGCTTGTTTTGAATATTTTTTTAGATTGAGTTGAATAAATTGCTGAATTTTTTTTTTGTATTTATATATAAATAAAATTAACTCTGTTGAATATTTTGTATTTAATCGATAACATCGAAGTTACGCTTGTTAAAGTTAGGAAAGATATTTTGATGTTAAGCAAAACCTGCTCCATCTCGTTTTACATAAATGTTGAAAATTTGGTCGAAATTGATGCATTGTAACGAAAGTTTTTAGTGAACAACACTTATGAAATTTCCATTTTATTAATATAGATATATATACAGTATACCTGTCTATAGCGGCCCTTCTTGGGACTCCCCAAAATAAGGTGCAATAGAGAGGGGGTACTATAGACAGGTAACTTTTAATGTAAATCGCATCGTACTACGTATTTAAAATCGGGCGCTATAGAGAGGGAGACTCTATTTAGAGGGAGCGCTATAAACAGGTTTAACTGTACTTGTATACTGAAGTTGACCTCCTGGAAAGGGTATTTTAAATGGATTTTATATAGCAACGATTGATAGAACAAGTTGAACGAGTATTCCAAATTTAAATTCTAAGATATTTGGTACCTTTCCTCAAATCTTCCGTTCCCCCCGTCAACTACCTCCCACCCCCTGACTTTCCCCCCTACTCTGAGACTTCTAATTCTGGAATGAACTCCCCCCCTTGTTTTCCTTTCGATAAGATCTTGCTGTTTCCTATCATTATTGTGTCGTTGTGTCTATTGATATAGTCGGGTGGCGTGAATTGAACGTGAAAGTGTATTAATATATAGGGTATACATATCAGATTTATATTATAGATAATATAATTGTAACATATATTGGAATAAAATATTTTTATTCAATCGAATATATGCCTTTTTATTATCAAATGATTCAATTATGGATTGCTCTATATTCAAAACAAAAACAAAATATATATACAGTTAAACCTGTCTATAGCGCCCCCTCCGGGGACTCACCAAAATAGGGCGCTATAGAAAGAGGGTGCTATAGACAGGTCACTTTTAATGTAAATCGCATCGTACTACGTATTTAAAATCGGGTGCTATAGAGAGGGAGGCGCTATTTAGAGGGGGCGCTATAGACAGGTTTAACTGTATGTATATGTGTGTGAAAAACAATAGAAAAAAAAGTCAGGGGTTGATATTAAAAACAAAGGAGACATATCCTGACCACAAGCACATATGCTTTTTAAATGGCAGAGCGCAATCTAGTGGAACAGAAATCAACTAAACGTTGATTTAACCTGTTCTCTGATATTTGACCAACCTAATTTCTTGATAAATCCAAAAAAGCCATCCATTTGGTTGCAGAGATACAGCCTGCTCCATTCTAACGAGGGCCAACAGCCTGAAACACGTTCGTGGATGGCTTTTCTTGATTTATCAAGAAAATGGGTTGGCCAAATATCAGGGAACAGGATAAATAAACGTTTAGTTGATTTCTGTTCCACTAGATTGTGTTTTCTGCCATCTAAAAAGCAGATGTGTTCGTGGTCAGGATATGCCTCCTTTGTTTTTAATATATATATTGTAACAAAGTATTATTAATTTTATTATATCTATTAACAGAGTGGTCATTTTTATGTTTATATTTTGCTACTCTGTAAATTTACCTCGTGGCTTATCTTTAGTTTACCATTCATAGTTTGTTCTTGCCTGAAATAAATTGTTGTCTCATCCCGAAGTTGGTCTTCCCTAATTTTCCACGTGGCAATATTCTTATAGATGGAAATTTTGCCAGGAGGAAATTGATCTAAAGAGACAAGGGTATTTTGATGGGAGAGGCGAGCCTTGTCTCTTTAGATATATATTCTTGTAAACTGTTTACTAATACAGTTAAACCTGTCTATAGCGCCACCTCTTAGGACTCACCAAAATAGGGTGCTATAGAGAGAGGGTGCTATAGACAGGTCACTTTTAATGTAAATCGCATCGTACTACGTATTTAAAATCGGGCGTTATAGATAGGAAAGCGCTATTTAGAGGAGGTGCTATAGACAGGTTTAACTGTATATTTATTTTCCGAAATGTGTGTTACATATATTAAAAAGTAAATTTTAAAAGTGTTTTTAATATTTCATAGTTTAATCAATGATTGTATAGATCGGGGTGATGGTGGAATAAAGTTGCTAAATGGTGTTTCTAAAAGAGGATTTACCCTGGTCGTCATTGGGGCGTTCAGGTTGCCCAGGAGTTGTCTCTGTGTCGTCTGCACACACCATCACAGCGTTTACAGTACTGGCCGATATACTCAGTGTAAACTTTAATTGTTGTCCAAGAACCTAGACACTATGTCTCCAACACTCTCCGTTAGTAGCTAAGATCATACACTAGTTCTATACATATTCAAATTGGATTGAATAAAAAGAATTCGTTGAATACCATGCCGAAGCTCATCACGTTCTTATAATTGTTGTAGCCTTGATGGTGGTGAACCGCTTTTAGAAGATGTATTCTTTGTCTTCTGCAAGGTAGACGATATTCACAGGGAGATAAATCAGGCTGGTCAGTTTCTCGGGATTGGAGGCACGAATTAACTTCTTCATAGAGTGTCGGTAGATGAATGCCTGCACAATCTATCCACTCCCTATGCCTGCTTACTCAGTGTCCTTATAATACAATATAATACGGCTTATGATTGTAGAACGAAGCTTGACAATTATACCGCAAATGTTTATTTTGAACGAAAAATCTAAATTTTATTTTAAGGAGAAATAACGATTATTTCTAACCTTAGGGATGAAGTATGATAGGATGAATTGTGAAGAGTAATGATAAACGGAAAAATAAAGTATCCAGGGATGGGAATCGAACCCACAGTGTTCCGCTTACCGGGCAGATGCTAGTCCACTAGGCTACCCTGGATATATTTTTCTATTCGTAAATATTATATAAAGTAATTTATAATACAATATAATGCGGCTTATGATTGTAGAATCAGTGTCCTTAAACAAGGTGGCTAAGAGATGGTCAAGGACTTCATCCAGCTGTTCGTGGACTTGAAACTTTTTCCCAGATAATTCTTGGGATATGATTCTTCTTCCTGCATGTTCATAAGTGTTTTTCTAATGAATAAGGATATAAGGGCAGTGTCAAGATAAAATCTGAGGTGCTGGGCAGGCTCTCTTTAATAGATATGATCTTTTCTGGTCATATAGATAAATTTGCGGTGCATTTGGTTGTGTAGGCAAAAGAAGACTTCGAAGGAACAGGAGCTTTTGCTGCATAGGGCTCCTCAGTCTTTGCATAGCTAACTGCAGCTGATGAAGGGAACGTCGAGGGCCGTGTCTGGATGGATGAAGGAAGTAAACCTGGATCATGCTGGGAGGTAAGTTATTGATTTAAACACACATCTATTTGCCTCTTAGATCAGCTGGCAAACTGATGTTCTTGGCGGTGACGCTTTTTGCATTTGACTCCTTAGGATATGTATGCTGCTGTCGTTCACTCTTTAATTTTATGTTCAATATTACCAGGAGCTGGTGGATATTTAGACTACCATTGAACAAACACAATAGATTTTGTATCCTTTACATTTTAAAATACATAATAAACGTGTGCTGTGTTGAAATATAGAATAAAAACACATTGCTTGATTAACACTAGTCATTTAATGATTTTTATCATGCACCTTCTGCAAAAAAGGAGGAGGCAACCCCAGACCATTTACTCTCATGTATGGGAGTCACCAAATACGACTTTATACCACAACTAATCCTGAACAAGATACATGTATCTCCATGACATTGTGTAATGACACAAGAGATAAAAGATGATTTTTATAATATATGTAACTTTATTAACATCCCCCCCCCTATAACGCGATATCCCAAACTCAGAGATATTTGCATCAATACATTTCTTTACATCATAACAAATTGGCTATATACAAACTTATACAATTATTTTACATAATCATCCAAAGAAAATTGGTCAAGGAGAAAAAAAAGACAAACATACAAAAGCAATTCCCTCAAAATTTCCTTCCTTCTCTTTCCCAGTTCAAAATATAGTTGTATATATATCTACAAAATTGATTAAAATTTGTATATGTTCTTTTCTCATCGACGAATTCATGTAGCTGTCTGATGTCCCCAAATTTTCTTTCCCTATAATCCCGAAAAATTGGGCATTCCAGAAGTAGATGTTTCGAGTCTTGAATTTCACCTCCGCAGAAGCATCCCTTCACCGCGCCGATAGTTGCCAAAAATAGCCCAAAATTTCCATGATCAGTGATAAATTAGACATTATAAAAATATGGACAGAAAAAACTTGGAATTCCAAACACACAAAAAAAAAGCATTCAAAGATATCATTTATATTGACAAAAACATAAGTATGTAGGTGATGTTGATATTAACATGAAAACAATGGAAACTTGAATATTTTATTTTTAATATCGTCTTGCGGGGTACAAGGCCCTTTGGTATTTAAGAAGAGCTAGGAGGAGTTATTTATAGGGGGGCAGGGGTGAGTGATATAAAAATAAAGGTTTCACCGCGGGGTCAGATCGCCTTGAGGAGCTCCTTCTCTTCCAGACAATACTGGATGTCATAGAATATACAAGACGTCAAGAAACCTTTTTCGATCATTATGTAAAATTGACTTCGTATCCCTAGAGTATCTTTGCTGAGGTTTATCAACCGGGTCAGTTGAATTCAGGATTTTCTTTCTCCTCGTTCTAACAATGCTGCTGTTGGTCTGCGACGGCTTATTCGTCAGAGTTATTCTGCTTTTTTCGCAGCTGACCTTCATATCTGAAGATGTTTATTCAAATTTTGATTAAAAGTTAGCAATACGTACTTTTTAATTGTAAAAAGCGAGCTTTCGCACTAACGAACTGGCTTATCATTGTCAAGTGAAGAAATACAAACTGTTTGTTGTTGTTTCTTATCCTCTTGTGCAAAGATTACACAAATTCAATGAGTCAAGCTTCCCGAGCTAATCTCATGGAATGGGGTGTAGGGTGTAGCTTTAATTGATCATGGCATCATGATCCAGGCACTCTTTGGTGAAAGTCTGACTTAGCCTGTAATTAGAGGCCGTTCCTAACATGGAAGCCTTTGCTGCCGACTCTAATCTGAGTACAGACGCAACTCCTATGTATCCCTGGAGAGGGACCCTTGCTGAGGTCTATCAACCAGATCAGTTAAACTCAGGATTTTTAAAGAGGTCTTTCTCCTCTTTCTAACAATGCTGCTGTTCGTCCGCGGCTGCTTATTCGTCAGAGTTATTCTGCTTGTTTCTCAGCTGGGCCTTATTAAAGGCCTTAAAAGACTAATACAGTTAAACCTGTCTATAGCGACCCTCTTGGGACTCACTAAAATAGGGTGCTATAGAGAGGGGGTGCTATAGACAGGTCAGTTTTAATGTAAATCGCATCGTACTACATATTTAAAATCAGGCGGTATAGAGAGGAAGGCGCTATTTAGAGGGGGCGTTATAGACAGGTTTAACTGTGTATATGTCCTAATATTATATGTAGATGGGACAGAACATTGTTTCTCGAGAAATAAGAAGTTTAAAAAGTACAAATATTTTCTCACAATGAATTTCTTTTTGTTTTAAATTACAAGCTTTCAAGCGATAATAGCTCTTCAACGGGCTTAATACAAACAATTGACTATTTCTTACAAGAAATATTTACAAATATACATGCGCAGAGTGGATATTTATAACTGAAAATACTTGTAAATATTTCATGTAAGAAATACTCGATGATTTAGTTAAGTAGACATTAGAAATAAATAGATATTATAATTATGTTTTACCATTGACGTATATATATATACATTTATAACGTCTTTCTAAATGATTTAATATTTATTTTTTACTGATGAAGACAATATAAATTTGAACTATTTTTGGCGTGTATGATTCTTTTAAAATAGATATATTTTCTACTGGCATTACTGCAATGATATAATAGTGGGAGGGCTTGGTTCATCATTGGTAAAACCTCCCAGCGATTTCTTCAGTTTATTCTACCATACTGCTGTAATATTTCATTTACGGTTTTCCTTCTATACTGATACTAAAGTTGAGCTCTTGGAAAGGGTATTTCAAATGAATGACTATAAACTTTTAGGACAGTATATTATATATAGAAAAACATTGAATTATAAATACAGTTAAACCTGTCTATAGCGACCCCTCTAAATAGCGCCTTCATCTCTATAGCGCCTTCCTCTCTATAGCGCTCGATTTTAAATAAGTAGTACGATGCGATTTACATTAGAAGTGACCTGTCTATAGCACCCCCTCTATATAGCGCCTTCCTCTCTATAGCGCTCGATTTTAAATAAGTAGTACGATGCGATTTACATTAGAAGTGACCTGTCTATAGCACCCCCCTCTATATAGCGCCTTCCTCTCTATAGCGCTCGATTTTAAATAAGTAGTACGATGCGATTTACATTAAAAGTGACCTGTCTATAGCACCCCCTCTATATAGCGCCTTCCTCTCTATAGCGCCCGATTTTAAATAAGTAGTACGATGCGATTTACATTAGAAGTGACCTGTCTATAGCACCCCCTCTATATAGCGCCTTCCTCTCTATAGCGCCCGATTTTAAATTAGTAGTACGATGCGATTTACATTAAAAGTGACCTGTCTATAGCATCCCCTCTATATAGCGCCTTCCTCTCTATAGCGCTCGATTTTAAATAAGTAGTACGATGCGATTTACATTAGAAGTGACCTGTCTATAGCACCCCCTCTATATAGCGCCTTCCTCTCTATAGCGCTCGATTTTAAATAAGTAGTACGATGCGATTTACATTAAAAGTGACCTGTCTATAGCACCCCCTCTATATAGCGCCTTCCTCTTTATAGCGCCCGATTTTAAATAAGTAGTACGATGCGATTTACATTAGAAGTGACCTGTCTATAGCACCCCCTCTATATAGCGCCTTCCTCTCTATAGCGCCCGATTTTAAATTAGTAGTACGATGCGATTTACATTAAAAGTGACCTGTCTATAGCACCCCCTCTATATAGCGCCTTCCTCTCTATAGCGCTCGATTTTAAATAAGTAGTACGATGCGATTTACATTAGAAGTGACCTGTCTATAGCACCCCCTCTATATAGCGCCTTCCTCTCTATAGCGCTCGATTTTAAATAAGTAGTACGATGCGATTTACATTAAAAGTGACCTGTCTATAGCACCCCCTCTATATAGCGCCTTCCTCTCTATAGCGCTCGATTTTAAATAAGTAGTACGATGCGATTTACATTAAAAGTGACCTGTCTATAGCACCCCCTCTATATAGCGCCTTCCTCTCTATAGCGCCCGATTTTAAATAAGTAGTACGATGCTATTTACATTAAAAGTGACCTGTCTATAGCACCCCCTCTAAATAGCGCCTTCCTCTCTATAGCGCCCGATTTTAAATACGTAGTACGATGCGATTTACATTAAATGTGACCTGTCTATAGCACTCCCTCTAAATAGCGCCTTCCTCTCTATAGCGCCCGATTTTAAATAAGTAGTACGATGCGATTTACATTAAATGTGACCTGTCTATAGCACTCCCTCTAAATAGCGCCTTCCTCTCTATAGCGCCCGATTTTAAATAAGTAGTACGATGCAATTTACATCAAAAGTGACCTGTCTATAGTACCCCCACTCTATAGCACCCTATTTTGGTGAATCCCAAGAACGGGCGCTATAGACAGGTTTAACTGTAAACAATTTTTTAGAGCATATATTTCTCTTTAGTAAATTGTAAGTAAGAGTATTTTCGAAGCACAATAGTAATAGGATGCATTATCCCGCCATCTGTTATCAGAAATTCGAACTATTTTGACGCGTATGATTCTTTTAAAATAAATCAATTTTCTACTGCCCTTACTGAAATGATAAAATAATGGGAGAACCTGGCTCATCAATAGTGAACCCCCTTATAATTTTCCTTTGCATTGTACGTTGTGTTCTTCCCTTCTTCTTCTTTCTTATCTCCACTCAATCATATTAGGGTATCAAGCTTGTAAAGTTTGAGATCATGACTGGGTGAAGAAGAATGTGTCTGCCTTTGTCATTAAGACTGGAAGCACTACTCAGTGGCAGGCCGACTTAGCTCCAAAAGAAATGGCCGCCTCTGACATGAGGAACAGATGCCATGTGCAGCCACTCCTAACATGGAGTACAAACGCTGCTCATCCTGTATCCCTGGATTAGGAGCCCTTACAGGGTACTATCAGCATGGCCAGCTGAGCCCAGGTTTTTTAGTGAGCTTGTTACTGCTCCCCCTCCTCCTTTTTCATCCGGGCTTGGGACCGGCAAAGGCGGAGTTTAAAGTACGTTGTGTTAAAGTGTTCTATACTTTATTATAAAGCATACGTTTTTTAAATCTTTAAAAAGGCTTAGAACTGGCTGTTTTTCTTGACCCGTTCTTAGAACATATGAAATTTTACATATTTAATTCTTAATTGGATACAATTTCTGATAATCTAATTAATTTTGTTTCATATGAACTCTGATAAATGATATGTAAATTTTATCGTTTTTATTTAAAAGAGTTAAGTTGGAAAAAATATTTCAGTTTAATTCTTTTTCTCGCAGAAACATGACAAGATCAAAAAAGACCGAGCTTAAGCCCAACGAAAGTCAACTTGAAAAAATACCGTTAGAAGATAATAAGGTAACTGAAGAGGACAAAGTGGCTGAAAAATCTGTTGAGGATACTGCTGTAAAGCCAAACGATGGAAACCATTCCAACTGTGACGAAGCAAAGACTAAAGAAATCTCTGCTGAGGAAAACAAGCTAAATGAACAGGAATTTGAAAATGCCTTTGAAGAGCTTTTAGAAGGATTCTTAGAAGAGAAAGGAAAAGCAAAATGTATCGAATCTCTTCAAAATTCCACTTCATTGGAAAATAGCAAGAAATCTAATGCACTCTTAAAACTAGGAATGACGTCAGATAATGAATGGACGGAGATTAAATTTCGGGATTCTAATAACAAAACATATACTTTGGTTCAGTCGGATCTCTTGAGGTTCCCCGATTCTGATCGCTTCTTAGTGCATGGTCATATTACCCCGGAGACTGAATACAGACAAGCCCATATCATGGCAGATAGCAAACTGAAGCAGAATCTGGTAGCATCAACCATGGCTACGGATGAACTTGTGCCTATTGAGAATGAAGAATATGAAAATGAGGATGCAGATCAGGAAGAGGGTGAAGAAGAAGAGGATGAAGAAGAAGAGGATGAAGAAGAAGAAGAGGACCTGAAGGAAGCTCCAATCCAATCGACTCCGAATCAAAAACGGGAACTTATAGGGGAAAATGAAGAACTGAATCAAATTCAGACTTGTGATGTCGACGAATTTATGACTATCTTCAAAAAGGCCAGAGCAGAAGCTATAAAAATTCTTCGAAAAAAATAATGTTTTGATGGATGCATTCATGAAATTCCACAAGAATAACCTTGCATGTAAATTGACTGCTGTGACACGTATAAATGAATAAATAAATATTTTATAAAGTTTTATTTTTTAAATACTTTTCATGCTTTCTATACTTTTAATATTCCAGTATTGACCTGCAGTAGTTGCTATTTATATTTTGTCAGTCAATTCAACTCTATATATGTTATGAATAATTTGTTGTTGCTAAATAAAGGGTTGATAAGACAAAGGATCGATAAGATAAAGGGTTGAAGGTGCAGTCGTGGTAAGGAAAAAATTATTTACCATCAAGTAGCTTTTATTTTCAATTACTTAAGGAAATATTAGCTATTTTCACATTATATAGAATTTATAAAGTTAATCCTATATTAGTGATTCAAAAAGATAATGTTAACTACGTATATTTACAACAAAACTGAGTCTTTCTAAAAACGATGATAACAAAAGTAAAATTATCAATGAATAAAATGAAAAAATATATATTTTAAAATATAGAAATATTTGAATTTTTAGATTATATAATCTCTATATATATAAAAATAAATGTCTGTATGTTTGTCTGTCTGTTTGTATGTCCGGTATACAAATTCGCAGTAGTTCACTAATTCAAACCAAAATTTCCATACATAGGTAAAAGAATACGGGGAAGACGATAGGCTATTTTAAAAATATATATAAATCAATTATTAAAACTATATATTTTTAGTCAGAAAATGATGACGATATTTCTGTATCATGTTTGATTATCAGATACAAAATTATATCGGGAAAAATTCCAAAAAGCAGAGACCACGGGTGAAACCAGTTCATTATTTTGTATGCAGGAACAAAATTCTAACAGAAAAACTTTCATTCGAGCAGAAAACAAAAGCCAGATCATCTTTCTATAAAAATATCGCTTCTCAGACACAAAGTTTGGAGCGGGACGTTTCACAAGAGTGACATCCACGGCGCCAATTTATAATTGTAACGAATAGTATTTGGATAGGGTATATTTAATAGGGTAAAACCCGGGCGTTGCCCCGGTCATTCGGCTAGTATATATATAAAAGTTAGTGTATGTATGTTGTCGGCTATACACGTCCACAATACGTAACTAATCTGGCTGAAATTCTAACAGTATATAGAGTTGAATCTGGAAAAAACTTATAGGCAAATTTTCAGGCTTCTATTTCGAATATCCTTGGAGTTATTAACAAATTTTCCCTATTTCACTCACAACCGGCGCCTGTGTATATATCAAATATAAAAAAATTAAATTAATACAATTTTCATATCGTTGTGAAAATTTACATTTTTATATTTTAAATACAAAGTTTGGAGCGGGACGTTTCACAAAAGTGACATCCACGGCACCAATTTATAATTGTAACGAATAGTATTTGAATAAAACATTTAATCGGGTAAAAACCCGGGTGTTGCTCGGGTCATTCGGATAGTTGTTCTATAAAAGTATTTTATCTAATCAATATAAGCCTTTGTTAAAAAGAAAACATACGAGTACATGTGTACACCATTTTTTTTCCACGTATATTTTACATTACTTTATTGTAAGTCTGTCTAAATGAGGCTTATAGTTCAAGGGTTCAAATTTTATGGGAATCTTTTGGATTATCTTGAAAAATGGCAACCTAGTTCCTAGAAGAACTTGCATGAGAGCAGATTCCACCTCTATACAAAGAACAGTTTCATCACCAGTATTACCATTTTACCAATCAACAACCCCCTGGTAAGAGGCCACCTCTCTCTAAAGGACACTTTTGCTCTACAACTAAATGTCCTTTATAGAGGTTCTACTGTATTTCTTTGTATGACTCTTTGCTATGATAAACTTTTACTTAGAAATGAATGTCTAAATGGATACTGGTTTATTCTCCTGGTGATTGGTTCACCTCTATAAGACCATATAAAATCAGTTCGTCAGTCAATCGTCAATGTTTTCTTTGATCGTTAGCAATAGCGTCTATATAGGACGATGTGAAATATTTAAAAAATACATAAGACGCCGCAATTCTAATTTTTTTTTAAGGAATCTTAAAGGAAAATCTTTCCTCAGCGAACTAACATATAAAAAGGTAATGGAGATTATATAACATTTTGTGTGTGTGTGTGTGTGTGTGTGTGAAGATATGTGTAAAAATTTAACAAAAGAATTAAGAATTTAAATAAATTTTTGATACAATATAATACGGCTTGTGATTGTAAAACGACATTTGAAAACTATCCCGCCATGTGTTTCTTTTCAACGAAAAATCAAAATTTATTTCAAGGAGAAATAACGATTATTTATAACCTTAGGGATGAGGTATGAAGTTCCCATCCCTGGACACTTTTATTTTTTCCGTTTATTATTACTCTTCACAATTCACCCTTTCATACTTCATCCCAAAGGTTAGAAATAATCGATATTTCTCCTTGAAATAAATTTTGATTTTTCGTTGAAAATAAACACATGCGGTATAGTTTTCAAATGTCGTTTTATAAATTATTGAATTAAAAAAAAAAAAACTAGAATATGAAATATAAGATCTCTCTTGAGAAGAATGAATCAAAAGTTTTCGGCGACAAATTCCTTTCAGAAAAGAATTATTCGGCAAAGTATTATAACATTTATAACACCTTGCTAAATACTTTAAATTTTTTTTCCTAATGAGGACAAAAGAATTTTGTCGAAATGTCGATAAAATGAGAGCATTTATTAGCTGAAGTGTCTATTAATTTTAATTTGATTCTAACTTATAATACGATATTTAATTAAAAAGGTATATATTGGATCAAAATATCATTTATTTTACCAATATTTCAGTTGACTGAATGCCAACCTTTATCATGGTGTTATAACATTTTAAAGTATGTCAACAACAAACTCAGCGCCACATAACGTCATTGATAAAATATATTTATCAATTTTTTTCTCCCCATTGAATATAACAAAATAATTTTAAAACTTAATTCTATTGACGTTATGTTGCGCTGAGTTTGTTGTTGACACACTTTAAAATGTTAGAATACCTTGATAAAGGTTGACGTTCAGCCAACTGAAATATTGGCAAAATAAATATTTTTTCAAATCCAATATATGCCTTTTATTATCTAATGAATTAAGTATGGATTGCTCTATTTTCAAAATATTTTAAATGTGTACAGAATTAGTATGCAAGTTAGTTAGATGAAAATTAATACAATATAATGCGGCGTATGATTGTAAAACGACGTTTGACAAGTTTTATCGCAAATGTTTCTTTTGAACGAAAAATCGTAATTTATTTATTTTCTTCTTTTGTTAGACCATGCTTTTTACTGCATTTCATGTAATATTGTACATATAAAACTCCACTCATCCTGATCATTGTTGTCTACACTCTGGAGAATCTGTATAAGACCAATGGGGACTTTTATTTATTTATGCTTATGAGGTGATACAGCAACGTCTTTACAATAAGAGAGGAGACAAAATGAATCAAATCTAGAAAAAAGAAGTGAGGACTTCTCGGTCATTAAAGTCTGAGAGGCAAGGCCTTCAGCCAGTTCAGGGCTTCCGGGGTGACAGAGTGGAGATTGGAGATTCCTCCATTGAATTTGTACAGCGGGCAGTCATCTAGTATATGGGACATTGATTGTGGGACGTTGCAGGCACAATTTGGATCTTTGGTGTAGCCCCATAACTTCATCAGCTCTGCACACCTTCCCTGTCCTGTCCTAAAGCGGTTTAGAAGCACCCATTCTCGTCGAGGGAGGGAAAAACCTGGGATCTTGACACTTGGGCTTGTGATGAGGTTCTATAATGTAGCTGCTGTATTGTCCGTGAGGTCAAGAGACGTACGGACCAATGGGGACTTAATAAAGGCTTTGTAATCTATTAGCTCGATTGTTTTTATATAATTTTCCCTGTATATAGTTATCATTAAGTTCTATTACTGTTTTTCCTGCATGTATCTTATATTTCTGCTTGGAGAATCTGTATAAGACCAATGAGGTCTTAATAAAGGCTTTGTAATAAAATCTATTAGCTTGATTGTCTTTATATAATTTTCCCTGTATATAAATATCATTAAGTTCTATTACTGTTTTTTCCTGTATGTATCTTATATTTCTGCTTGGAGAATCTGTATAAGACCAATGGGGTTTTAATAAAGGTTTTGCAATCTATTAGCTTTGATTGTCATTATATAATTTTCCCTGTATATGAATATCATTAAGTTCTATTACTGTTTTTTCCTGCGTGTATCCTATATTTCTGCTTGGAGAATCTGTATAAGACCAATGAGGTCTTAATGAAGGCTTTGTAATCTATTAGCTTGTTTGTCTTTATATAATTTTCCCTGTATATAAATATCATGTTATCATTAAGTTCTATTACTGTTTTTCCTGCATGTATCTTATATTTCTGCTTGGATAATCTGTATAAGATTAAAGGTCTTAATAAAGCTTTTGTATCTTATATTTCTGCTTGGAGAATCTGTATAAGACTAAAAGGTCTTAATAAAGCTTTTGTTGTTATTGTATAAATTTGTGTGTGTGTGTTAAGGAGAAATAACGACTATTTCTATCCTTAGTTTCTAATTGTCAAAAATATTGCGTGTACAAGAGGTATCTTATATTTCTGCTTGGAGAATCTGTATAAGACTAAGTCTTAATAAAGCTTTTGCTTTTTTGTATAAAGGCTTTGTGTGTGTGTGTGTGTTAAGGAGAAATCACGACTATTTTTATCCTTAGTTTCTAACTGTCTAAAATATTTCGTGTACAAGAGGTATCCTATATTTCTGCTTGGAGAATCTGTATAAGACTAAAAGGTCTTAATAAAGCTTTTGTTGTTATTGTATAAATTTGTGTGTGTGTGTTAAGGAGAAATAACGACTATTTCTATCCTTAGTTTCTAATTGTCAAAAATATTGCGTGTACAAGAGGTATCTTATATTTCTGCTTGGAGAATCTGTATAAGACTAAGTCTTAATAAAGCTTTTGCTTTTTTGTATAAAGGCTTTGTGTGTGTGTGTGTGTTAAGGAGAAATAACGACTATTTCTATCCTTAGTTTCTAACTGTCCTAAATATTTCGTGTACAAGAGGTATCCTATATTTATGCTTGGAGAATCTGTATAAGACTAAGTCTTAATAAAGCTTTTGTTGTTATTGTATAAATTTGTGTGTGTGTGTTAAGGAGAAATAACGACTATTTCTATCCTTAGTTTCTAACTGTCCAAAATATTGCGTGTACAAAAGGGATCGAGACAGTTTTAAAGCGGACGCGGAAATAGAACGGTTGGCCTTGTCATTGAGAAGTTACATAACATTTTGGGACAGAGACCGTCTCCCTATTTCCTATAACACATTCTTTTCCTGACAAAACTTTTAGTTCTATTGTGAGCTATATGTTAAATAATTTCCATATCATATATTCAATGTATGCAATAGATTATTGTTTATTGGTTATTTCTCGTTCCAAAATCACTTTATTAGGTACCGCTCAACAAGAGCAACCTAGTTTATGATAATTGAAACAATGAATAATATGTGAAGGTTATTCACATATTAAACAAAATGTTAAGGTGGGATTCAATCCCGGTTCATAGCTGTTGGGAATCTGGGGTGTTACCCACTCGTCCACTGATTTATTTGGTTATTTCCAATTATTATTGTGTAGTACTACATTTATGGTGAAAAATAACACTATACTTTTAGTAGCGTCTACCTCATTGGTTACTTTTCATAAGCCAATCAAAACAAACCTTTTTCTTACATTGATGGATGAATAAGGTGTTGAAATAAAGAGTGTGGAAGAAATAAACACTTTAAGATGTAGAACGACATTTGAAAATTATCTCGCATGTATTTCTTTTAAACGAAAAATCGAAATTTAAGGAGAAATAACGATTATTTCTAACCTTTAAGGATGAAGTATGAAATGATGAATTGTGAAGAGTAATGATAAATGGAAAAATAAAGTGTCTAGGGATGGGAATCGTTATTCGTTATAATCGTTATTTCTCCTTAAATTTCGATTTTTCGTTTAAAAGAAACATATGCGGGATAATTTTCAAATGTCGTTCTACAATCGTAATCCGCATTATATTGTATTATAAATTACTTTAAGATGTATTTCTACTTCTCACATTGGAGTAAAACCAGCTCATTCCCACAACCTAAACAATAGCAAAAAATAGATATTACTAAAGATAGGTTCTACAAGTATTTAATATTGAATAGCGTCTCTTTTTTCATGAATTAAATCAAAAACCTATTTTTATTCAGTATAAAATGATATATATAATACATATTACTAATTATATACTTATATACTATATATAATTATATACTAAATAAGCGTTATTGTTAATTTTCAAAATATATACAGCTATATTTTACAAAAATTATTTTGTTCATAATATAAATATATTTTGAAAATAGAGCAATCCATAGATAAATCTTTAATTAAAAAGGCATATATTGGATCAAAAAAATATTGGTAAAATAAATATTTTTTTGATCCAATATAGGCCTTTTTAATTAAAGATTATATAAATATATTGTTGTAAGATTTAGGTACTTACAGCTTGTAGGAAGGCATGAGGACGTTGAGGATTATATGATAATAATCTTTATTATCCATTTAGCAAGAAAGACAAAGTTATGGTAGCGAACAGTTATTGAAGTATAGAGAAGAAAGGTAAACAAACAGTTGTGATGATGATAGGTCCAGTGTGGCGCTAGCTGTCGTAGCATTCAGTTATCCAACAAATCCCCGGCATGAATGTGGAGACATCACGAGGTTGTAGCGTAACTTCTCAAATGTCGGCCTTGGTAGCGGCTTGGTCAGAATGTCCGCCTTCATGTCGCCAGTTGGGCAGTAGATCATTTTTATCACTGTCTTCTTCTGAAGATCCTTCAGGTGATGGATCTTGGTTGCGATGTGCTTGGTTCTAGAAGACACTTTTTCGGATGAACATATCTTGAGACATGATTGATTGTCTTGGTGGAAGTAGATTGGAGCTTTCTGTTCCAGTTCGAGATCCTTTAGCAAGTCGAGAAGCCATAACAGTTCTTGTGAGGCTTCAGCTGCGGAGGTAAGTTCCGCTTCGGTGGATGAGAGAGATACGCAACCTTGTTTCCCAGTCATCCATGAGATGGGGTTTGAACCCAGTAGGAACAAGTTTCCGCTTAGTGATTTTCTGTCGGTGTTGTCGCTTGCCCATGTGGCATCGCTGTATGCTTCCAGTGTGGGAGGTTTTTGGTTAGATATGCGTAGCTCGAGTTCTTTAGTAGTTTTTAGATATCTTACGATTCTTTTTGCTGCATTCCAGTCACAATTTCTAGGATTCTGGTTTCTGCTGCTAAGTATGCAGACTGGAGCTGCGATATCTGGTCTGGATACTACGCTTAGGTACAATAGTGAGCCTATCAGTTGTTGGTATTGGACGTTGTTTGGTAGAAGTTTTTCATCAGATATACCGGGGTATCCGCTTTCCATGGGAGTGAAAGTAGGTTTCGCTTCTTGGAGGTTGTACCTTTCAACTAATTCTTGGATTTTATTCTTTTGGCTCAGAAGGAGTTCACCTTCTCTGTTCCTTGAGATTTCTATACCAATGAATTGAGTGGGGTCTCCAAGGTTCTTTATTTCGAATTCTTTTTCGAGAGTTTTTACAGTGTTTTGGATGATTATTTCGGAATCGCTTGCAAGGAGCATGTCATCCACATATAGAATCAAGTAGATGGAATGGTTTTCTTCATTCTTGGTGAATAGGCATGGGTCTACAATGCTCTGTTTGAAGTTATTTTTAATTAGAGTGCTTGCGATTTTTGTGTTCCAAGATCTTCCAGCTTGTTTTAGACCGTAAATTGCCTTCTTTAGTTTGCAGACTTTGTTTGTTTGTTTTGTATGGAGTCCTTCTGGGAGTTCCATGTAGAGTTCTTTATCTAGGTCGCCGTGTAGAAACGCTGTCTTCACATCGAGGTGGATCACTTGCATCCCTTTGTAGACTGATGCAGCTAGGAAGGCTCTAATTGTAGAATGCTTCACAATTGGTGCAAAGGTTTCTTCGTAGTCTCGGCCAAATTTCTGATTGAACCCTTTTGCTACGAGTCTGGCTTTGTACCGCTCTATTTCTCCTTTGGAATTGAGTTTTTGTTTATAGGTCCATTTACATCCTATGATCTTTTTGTCCTTAGGTAGAGGCGTTAGTTCCCATACATTGTTCTTCTCAAGAGAATTTAGTTCTTCGTTCATTGCTTGTAGCCATTTATCTCTTTCTATTTTTGGTAATTGTAGGACTTCCGAGTAGCTGGTGGGTGTCGGAATGTCTTGAGCTTCAGTTTTGTACAGCATGTAGTCATTTCTTATGGGAGGTATTCCCTTTGTTGGTCTCGTGGATCTTCTTTGTGTGACCACTTGTGTTCCTGTGCTTGTACCGGGTTGAAGGTAATCCTCGGTTTCTGAGTCCTCAAGGTTTTCGGATTGTGTTCCTGGTTCCTGACTTTCCTCTGCATTACCAATATGATTGGAGGAAGTTAGATCTGTACTTAGTACTTGTGGTGAAGTTGTTTTTGTGGAAGCGTGGTGAAATCCATTTTCTTTTTCTAGAAATTTTACGGATCTGCTGATTGTGATGTTGTCTGTGTCGTGCAGGATTCTGTATCCTTTGCTCCGATCATCGTATCCAAGAAAGATCCCTTCGATAACTTTGCTATCCAACTTGTTTCTTTTTATCTTGGGAATATAGGCGAAGGCTTTACATCCGAATCTTTTTAGATGCTTCAGACTGGGCTTCCTGTTGGTCCATAGTTCAAATGGAGTCTTGTCTGTAGCTTTCGAGGGTATTCGGTTGTGTAGGTAATTAGCTGTGGTAACCGCTTCCGCCCATAGAGACTGTGGGAGTCCTGAGTCAAACAGCATGCATCTTGTCATCTCCATTAGTGATCGATTTTTCCTTTCGGCTACTCCGTTCTGGGCTGGTGAGTAGGGGACTGTTAGCTGATGTTTGATTCCGCTTTGGTTCAGGAAATCTTCGACTTGTCGGTTTACGTACTCACGACCGTTGTCTGTCCGTATGGTTTGGATATTTTTTCCAAATTCCGTGTGTGCTGAGATGACGTAGTCTTTTATTTTTTCATAGGCTTCGTCTTTTCCTTTCAGGAGGTAGACCTTCGTGTATCTGCTGTAGTCATCAGTGAAGGTGATGAAGTATCTCTTACCGCTGAGAGAGTTAGTTGGCAATGGACCGCAGATATCACTGTGGACAAGTTGAAGCGTTTCAGTTGCTCTGTACTCTGTCTTCTTTGGAAATGGGGTTTCGGTGAGTTTTCCTTGAATGCACTGAACGCAGTCTGTGCTGTGCGAACAGTTATTTAGACTTAGTCCTCTTGCTAGGTTCTCATTTCGAATCTTCTTAATTGATTCTATATTTCTGTGTCCTAGTCTGTCGTGCCAGAGCATGAGGCAATTTTTGTTCTTGCAGTGGTTTTGTTTTGCAACATTTGCTTTGAATGTGCGAGTTTGGGGGTTGTCATCCAGGTGGAGTCGGTACATTCCATTGTCAAGTATACCGTTCGCGAGGGCTGTGTTGTCTCTTTCGATGGTACACCAATCTCTGTTGAACGTTACTTTACATCCGTTGGAGGTGGCCGCACTCACTGACAGAAGGTTGTCTGTTAGTTCCGGGATGTAGAGAACTTTTGTGAGAAGTAAGGTGTCAGTCTTTCCTTGGGGTGTGATGACTTTGATTTCTCCTTGTCCTATCCCTTTGACCTGCAGCTTATTGCCATTAGCAACCACAACATTTTGTGTTTGTTCTCTGTTAAGTTCAGTGAAGAAGCTTTCATCGTACGCCATATGAGATGTGGCTCCAGAGTCGACGAACCAGTTGTGTACACTTGCTTCTCGTTGAGTGCAATTGAGAGCTTTTGGGTTAGGTCCTTTTGTTGTTCTCTGATTTGTTGGTTGTTCTTGGGTGACACTCGACTGATTTGTGTACTTTGGTACGTTTCCTCTTCTGAAGTTTTCATATTTGTACTCTTTGTTGCTGTTGTTTCGCTTTTGATAGTGCCAACATTCTTCTTTGGAGTGGTTTGGTTTGTGGCAGAAAGAACAGAATTTCTTCTCTTTTTCTCTTCTTTGGCTTGAAGCACTGTGGAGGCTTTTTAAGGCTTTTGATTCGGTGCTTTCGTCTTTCGAGCTTTCTACTCTGCGTGTGTGTTCATCAAGGAGTTTGTTCTTGGTGAATTCAAGCGTTAGCTCGTCATCAGGCCTTGATTCCAACATCGTGATGAGATTGGAGTAGCTCTTTGGAAGCGAGCAAAGCAGTATAGCCGTGATGTGAGAGTCCTTTAGTGTTTCGCCAATGGTTCGCAGTTTGTCAACTATTTCCATCATGGTAGTGATGTGCTGCTGCATGTCTTTGTCTTCTTCGAGTTTTAAGCTGTATAGTTTCCTTAGCAAATAAATTTTTCCTGAGAGTGTTTTTCTTTCATAGATATTTTTAAGAGTGTCCCAGGTAGCTTTGGCTGTTAGTAGGTTTTTGACATGCACTATTTGTGAGTCGGCGATGCTTAGATTAATGATAGCTCTAGCTTTTGAGTCTTTCTTTTTCCATTCGATTTTAGGTTCATCTGGAATATTTTCGGTGACAACTTCCCAAAGATCTTCCTTTTGCAAGAGCATTTCAATTTTGAAAGACCATAGTGAGTAGTTATAGCCGTCGAGCTTATCTAGGGTTACATCGTGGCTCGGGAGTGACGCCATTTTTGCTAAGCCTTTTTTCTTTGTCTTAACTCGTTAGTTGAATTTCATGCAATATTCAGTCTCATAATCTAATTGTTGTAAGATTTAGGTACTTACAGCTTGTAGGAAGGCATGAGGACGTTGAGGATTATATGATAATAATCTTTATTATCCATTTAGCAAGAAAGACAAAGTTATGGTAGCGAACAGTTATTGAAGTATAGAGAAGAAAGGTAAACAAACAGTTGTGATGATGATAGGTCCAGTGTGGCGCTAGCTGTCGTAGCATTCAGTTATCCAACATATATATATAATTTTTTTTCTCCCCATTGAATATAACAAAATATTTTTAAAAACTTAATGCTGTTGACGTTATGTGGTGCTGAGTTTGTTGTTGACACACTTTAAAATGTTATAACACCTTGATAAAGGTTGGCGTTCAGCCAACTGAAATATTGGTAAAATAAATGATATTTTGATCCAAATATATGCCTTTTTAATTAAATATTACTAATTATATTAAAATACAAATTACACTCATAGACAAAAATTAAGGAAGTGGAACGTTTTTGATTTTACTGAATAATGATACAAGGAATTATTTTATAGAAAATAATAAATATTTAAAACTTTTCTTATAAAATAAATAAAGCTTCCAGGGTTAAGTTTCTTGTGCAACTTTTTATTTTCAAGATTTCAGACTTGTCAGTCCTTCAACAGGATTATCACGTTAACAACTTAATAATAAATACTATTTTTATATACACATTATTTTATACATATTTTAAATACTTATTATATATTGAGAGAAGAATATTTTTAATTATTTCTGTTTGAAAATAAAATTTTGAAAATATACGTGCATGGTGGATACGTGGCTATATCTCTTTTTGGTATGTTTCTATTATAGGTTGAATATTAATAGTGAAAGTTATTTTATAAGAAATTGCACTTTATATATATTTATATATCTTTAAAGATAAATGAAAGATACACCGTTTTTATGCTACTATAATAATAATTTTTTTTTTACAATTCTTGTACACGTGAACATTATATAACCAACATTTTGTTGTCCACAAGATGATGATAAAAATGTTCGATTCGTTTCGAATCAAAACAGAGTAAACTAATAATATATCACTGATATATTATATTTTAAACAAAACAGATCACTTTTGATAACACATTCACATTAATCTATATAAAAACCCCATTGTTTAAAATCTATTCTATAGACATCTACTGATCGAATGCCCAGCATTTCAAGATTATAGAATGAAGAATGAACTAGTTGTTTGTGAACTTAACGATTTGATTTCCGACAAAAAAAATCATATTTAAAGTTTAATTCATTTTGTAAATACATTCTAAACTTTCTACAAAATCTGGATCTCTAATGTTTTCACGTGTTGAATAATGTAAATAACTTATGTAAATAAACTTTTCTCCTTGTTTGGCGCAAGTATCCCTTGCGGGATATAGCGCTTTGGAAATAAAATAATTGTAATTGTATGGTATAGAAATAACGACAAATTTGAATTTTGAAAAATCGTGTAGGTAAAATATTTTATTGGACTTCAGATTAATCGATTGTTGATTTCTAGCAAGCAAGCTTTATTTACTTTATAACATTTATACATTGTTGACATCTATATAAATCCATTGTTTCTTTAGTGCTCTTCAAAATCACCTCCTCCTAAGAAAGTTCGCAGAGCTCAAAGTGTCCTGGTGTCTGCCAAGACGCGCATCTATAGGTACTTCCTCGGCGCGGAACTGAGGAGTGTACAAGAAGACCCCCTCCTTGTCTGGAGGAGGACTCTCTCAAGGTGGGGAAGCCTTCCTTGCTGAAGACATTTATATATATATTCCCCTACACTTTATATGCCCTTTTACTCTTTTATTTTTCCACCTTTGTAAAATTTGATTAAAAGAATCAATAAAAAAATTTTAAATTGTCAATTGTCAAAGTGTTGGAAAACAAATGATCGCTTGTTTTTTGTTTACAAAAAGTGGTTTCGTTAATAGTGTGAAGTTAGAATATCGAAAGACAGTTAATAGTGACTGGTATACAACAAAATGCCTTCCAGCAGTATTTTAAAAAATAAAGCAAAGCAGACCAAGAGCTCAACTTAGAGAAGTTCTTCGTCACCAAGACGTGCTAGTTGAACGATATCTCGAGATTTCAAAGTTACAAACGTTTTCTAAAAAAGCAAAACGTTTACAGATATCTGCAAAGAATGAAGATGTCAATAAACAGTGTAAAATCACTTACCTAACTTGAGAAGCCTCCACTTCGTGCGACCACGTCGGCCACCCATGGCACTTTGAGTTATTTCGGCTGGGCGGATATTTCTGTCACTGCCAGGGTGACTCGGCACCGCTGCCTCAGAATACAATCACTATGATAATGTCGTTTGGTCTCTCACACTCTCCCTTTATCTTCATTCAATTTACTTTCATTCTTAACCATCCTTTTCAGCACACATTTTTTTATATTTATTTATTTATTTCAACACACAAAATGCGATATCCTGGCTAGGTATAATTACGTCGATTTACATTTTTTTTAAACAGAAGCAGTTATAAACATATTATACAAGAAAAGCAATCGAAATAAAAAGAGAAACAATAATATATATTAGGAACCTGAACCTTTCAGGTTAGAAAGATAATCATAAATATATCTACAAAATTAGTTAAACCTATGATAATTCTCTCTGCTATTTACAAATTGATATAGATATACAATATGATATAGAGATATGATTAAAACAGATACTTCGACCAGTAAATCTTTTTATTACCTCGACGTTTAGACAAAAATATTTTGTCCTCGTCAGGAGCAAACAAAAATTTAAAACATTTTTTGGAAGATTTTTGAAAGATTAAAATTTTTTTGTCGAAACGTCGAGGTAATAAAAAGATTTACTGGCCGAGGTATCTTTGTTTGGAAGAAATATGAATACCGGCCAGGTAGCTTCTATCTTTACAATGATTAAAAGAGTGTTTAAAATTTCTTTCATAAAATAGGAAATTATAACTCCTTAAATAGAGAGAGCGAGAGAGAATTTATATAAAATAAACAGAATAACAAGGTTAAATCCAATATTATAATCCAATAATATAATCAATATTATAAAAAATAAATTATACTATTAAAATCTACATGTAATTTTTAGCACCTATGCAAGATTTCATCCGTGAAAACCAATTATCGAAGCACTTACACCAGTCATCTTCGAGAATGGAATTTATGGCATTGATAAAGGCTTGCAGTGCTTCATCATCAGTGTCAAATTTTATCCCTTTCAACAATAACTTAACCTTTGGAAATAAAAAAAAAAGTTACAAGGTGCTAGGTCTGGTAAATATGGTAGATGAGTGACTAATTAGACACCAGAGTTGGCTAAAAGTCTAATGTTTGGGCTGAGGTGTGCGGTCTTGCATTGTCTTGGTGAAGAAGGACTCCTCTAAGTTGAGCTCTTGGTCTGCTTTGCTTGATTTTTTCAAATATTGCTGGAAGGCATTTTGTTGTATACCAGTCACTATTAACTGTCTTTCGATCTTCTAACTTCACAATATCAATGAAACCACTTTTTCTAAAAAAAAAAAACAAGCGACCATTTGTTTTCCAACACTTCGAGCTCTGCGAACTTTCTTAGGAGGAGGTGATTTTGAAGAGCACCAAAGAGTAGATTGCCGTTTTGTTTCTGGATAAAAATTGTAGATCCAAGTTTTGTTACCTGTAATAATATTTAAAACAGCCTTTGATTTGTCTTCTTTAAATTTTTTCAACATGAAATTACACCATTTAACGCAACCAAATTTTTGGTCTTCAGTCAAGCTGTGAGGTACCCATTTACTATCAAGTTTTCTGTATTTCAATTTATCATTAATGATGGTGTTGATTGCTGCCGATATAATGTTCACACTTTTTCTAACTACTGATACGTAATTCTTCGATCTTCTCTAAATAAAACTCATTAAAATGTCTCCGGATGAAGAATTCAGAGTAGTCAGATGAACTGAGTTGATCTTTTACATTTTCCCTTCTCTTTTCATAGAATATTTGAAAGAAAAAATGGGTGTAAATATTCGTTTGGGTAATGTCTTCACTGTATTAATCTTATGTCTGTGTAAATAAAAGGATGGAAAATGGATATAATTTGGTTGAAATGTGTGTGTGTATAATAATTTTGCATGAAAGTGGTGTTGAAGTCGAATTATAATCTTGTCAAAAAAGTATGAACATTATTCTTTAAGAGTGACAGCTCTCTCTAATTGTTATCAAGCAATTTTAAAATATTATCAATCCAATTGTAATTGCAAGTAGAAAAAACTTCGATGTTTCTATGTCTTGTATCTGAAGGCAAATCAGAAGTTTATAGTCCGCACGAAAATTTTCAGAAACAGATATTTGTTTAAAATAGCACAAAAAAAGAAATTGTATTAGGATCAGGTGGATAAATTAAGAAAAAGGCATCTTATAATCATGCAACTATAAGCTAAGCTACTGATGATTTGCGCTAACAGAAACTTTTAGTTGAACGATCAGAAGATGCCTTTTTCCTTAAAATATTTGCTAGTTATTTCCATATTAAAATGTCTGAATATTAGTGAGATATTATCAAAAGAACAAAGTCATTAGACGAAGAGCGTCTTCTTGTGCCTTTTTTTTTTTTTTTGGCTGAGATTTCGGGCATTTTTGCCCTTCTCTACAAGAATAAAAATAACATTTGATTGAATTGATTTTTCATTGAAAAGAAACTCATGAGGGATAATTTTTAAATGTCGTTTTACAATCACAAGACGCTTTATATTATATTGTATTAAAAATAACATTATTTATAAACTTATGAAGGGAATGTAGAAGGGTAGAACTGCCTGAAAGCTTGGCTTAAAAAACATACAAGAAACTTTTCGCTTCACGAATTTATTCTTTTGATAATATACTACTCCAGGTAGTTATTCAACTTATTTTTGAGAAAGTTTTGAGAGGTCAATTTGCATTAGAAAGTGAAAACATAAATATACGCAAATAATAAAATGCCTCGATATAATTTTTGTCCTTAATATGTTTTTAAGCGTGCATCATTTTTTATTATTATTATAATTAAAATGTTTGTGATTTTTTTTATAATTCTAATAAATTATTCAATGGTCAAATACCATTTTTTACACACACCCACAAAGCAATAAATATTTACCTTAAAAATCATTATTTGTTTTTAAAAATCCACCTTTTTTTATTTCACTTTTGTCAAAATATATCGGATTATTTGAAATTTTTAAAATTTGAGAAAATAATAAAGAACATTTTAAAAATTTAGAATCATATCAGTAGTTTCTATATATACTCGTAAAGTTATTTTGAAGAAGGTTTAAATTTAATGGAAGGATTTATATTTTAAGTTTTTGCGTAATTCTTTGAAACGTTTCTCGTCTGCTACCAATAAGGGCGTTTTGACCATTCTGAATGAGAATCGGAAGTTGATAAGAAGCTCTTCGTCTTAGCGAGTTTCTGCACAATCTTAGGGCTTAATTGAGCTTCTTTTTGCTTCTTAGTTTTTCTGTTATTTCCTTTAAACAGACGGGATCCTAAATTTCTTTTAAATTCTTGATGCATTCTCCCATGCTGCTCTTCACGATGATCTGCTGATTTCTTTTCAACCATGCCATTATTTATATCAAAGTTTTCAAATGGCATTATTGAGCTGAATTGTGAAATTCTGGATTTATCAATATTTTCTATATTTAGTCCATAGTTCGTAATCATTTTAATATAATTTGCAGTAGATTCTTCAAGTTTTTCATTATAATAATTATTTTTAGAAAATTTGACTTCGTTTCCTGGAATCGGATTTTGCCATAACATATTGTTCCTAAATTCGGGTGTTACAAAGTCAGATAATCCCAGAGCTTGTTCATTAGATACATCAGTTTTAAAATTAGGTTTTCTAATTTGTTGATAAGTAAAATTGTCGCGGTTATTCAAAGTTTCACTATTTTCAATGGCTGGAAGTTTGAAATTCATATTTTCCATTTGATTAGGAGGATTTTGTATGTTATATTGAAGATAAGAATTATTTTTCTCTTCTATTGGATATAAAGTTCGTGCCTCAACACGATTTATTTCTTTGTATTTATCAATATCATACCTATGCTTTGTAAGATCGATTTCTTGAGGGCTGTTAGAATTATAATTTCCAAAATCCATATATTCTTTACTTGTTCCCATCTCATTTTGTAAAACTTCTTTATTCAAATTGCTTGATCCAATTTGAATTTCAGCGTCTAATTTTCCTGTACCTGCTACCTTTGTTTCTGCAGATTTTTGTTGATTAACAGGTTTTTTAAAATCTATCTTAGTTTTGATACTTATTTTAGGAATATCTTCAGAATGCTGTTTAGATGAATTATTTTGATGTTTAGTAGCTGAAGTACAAGTTGAAGTTGATATTTTAGTTATCTTTGGACCGAGTTCCTTTTCTTTATAACTTTTAATTAAATCAAGTAAATCAAGAAATACATTAGATATAGGCATTGAAACTTCACTTTTGTTAAACCATGGGAATTTGTAGGTAGGATTTCTCAGCTTCATAAAATGTTCATTTATTATTTGGGTTTTACCCAATAAGGTATCAGCTAATTTGTTTTTTCTAAATTGAATTATTTTATTGATATCTTCAATGGTTAGTTCAAAAGTATAGTTAATAATACTATTAGGTTCTTGTTTATATTCTTTGCTTAAAATTTGTTCTAAAGGAAAAGAATTAATAGGATATGGTGTGATTAAGGGTTCTGAAAGCATTGTATTGGATTCGATATTTGGGCTCATATGATTGAAAAGACATTTGAAGAGTTCAGATATAGAAATATTGGGTAGGTTTGGACATTCCAAAGATATTTCTTTATTAAGAGGTACTGCCTTATACATATTAGAATCATGAACATCAGATTCCTCGTTTCGATTCAACATGGAAGTAGTTTTCTTAATATCTAATCTATCTTCATGTTTAACTAATCCATTGATAAAGTAGGCATCACTGGTAGTTAAAAATGCATTATTATCAAGATCATTTCTTTGATAATTTGATTCATACTGAACAGAATTCGGTATTTCCATACCTAAATTTTCATAGTTCTTCTTTAAATCATCATTTATGTTTTTTACTTCTGGCTCTAAAGGCCACTGAACGATATCACTGGTTGTCAGAAATTCTGCCTCCAGAGATTCAGTTCGTGCTGAACAGAAGGCCAGTGACATCAGAACCAAGAATTGCATTTTCCTAAATCAGCTCCTCAACTAACGATTAAGGGTATTATTAACGTCCATTATTTCCAAAATGACCTATTCCATTATTGATAAGAAAAATTGGAATAGATTTAAATTTTAATCTTCATAAAACGGATTTCTCTAAATTTGGCTTTTTTTTTTCTTTTTTCTGAAGAAAGATTTTATCAAGACGATAAATATCTCTCTCTCTCACTCTCTCTTTATTTAATTCTTATTAAATCTTATTTATTCATATATATAACATTTTTTTAAGGGCAATTCAACCTTCATGGTGGGTTAGGACTGCTGTTGACTAGCTGGAGGTACTCACTGTAGCAGTTCTGATGGAGACCTCTCCTGGCATCTTTGTACTCAATCCTCACATGGATGTAGACAGTGTAGTACTGGGTACTCTCAGCCCAGGTTATAGAGGTATTCTCCTCTGAAGATTCTTCCGCGCAATAACACCGTTATGACATCTTCCGCTGTTATATAACCATATATGAACGATTAATAAAAGTAGTTTGAATATCAATATCTCTCACTCCAACTATATTTAAATATATACACCTATCCCCCGATTTACACGGTAGATACGTTCCTGAGAAAAACGTGTAAATCGAGGGATAGGTGTATATTAAATTGTCAAATCTGAATAGGTGTTCGCCCCCTCATGAATCAGAGCCTCCCAATATTCTTTTCAACATAGGTAGTATAGAGTAGAATATCGCATTTTAGTATAATGCGATAAAAACAAAAAAAAAAACTTATTTGGAAAACCGTGTAAAAGCGAAAACGTGTAAAACAAGTACCGTGTAAATCGGGGGATATATTGAAAAAAGAGCAATACATAAATATATCTTTAATTGAAAAGGCATATACTGGATCATATGTATTGACGTTATGTGGCGCTGAGTTTGTGACCTTCATGAATACATTGTCACACCTTGAAAAAGGTTGGAGTTCAGCTAACTGAAATATTAGTAAATAGTATTTTTTGGATCCCATATATGCCTTTTCACACACAACAAACTCACAATTAAATAAAGAAATGTATATAATAGAATAAAAACAAATAATATTTCTTCAAATTTTAATTATGTCAATTTATGTACCTTTTATTACCATTTTAAACAATTTCTATTTCTCAGTTCTTTCAAGACGAACATCAGAATTACAATTTATCCGCAATTTAATTCCCGAATTGTGGTAGACGAAGTTGATAATACTGCAATTGAATATGTGATCTGTCATTCAAATCTTTAGTAGAAACAGTTTATAGAATAGAAATCGAAAGCTATTTGGAATTATCATTCATAACTTAAGCCAAGAGACACCAGATATGCTTTTACATTTTTATAACAACCAGAGAGGTATTTATGGCAAATTAGCGAATGTTTCCGGCTTCGCCCGGTTTTTACCCGAGTAAAAGTTTGCCTGACGAACATTTGTTAAAACGATTCTAGAAAACATCCACAATCCACCTATATATAGATTTATAAACGCATTTTTACAATTTATAAAGGTAATTTCACCAGATACCGCGAGAGGCGCTGCTTGCGAGTGAAAGTAGAAAATTTGCAAATAAAATTGCAACGAATATTTATTTCAAATCAAATTCAAACCAGAAACCTTCCCAGTAGTATAATAAAAATCTTCCTAAAGTTTCACGGCGATTGAATGTTCTTACCTTTTAAAAACATTCATCGTGTAAACAAACTAACATTCATCGTGTAAACAAACTACGTGTAAAATTATTAACCATCAAATTCATTTATCGTCGCGACCAGTGCTGCGCCAAGCGGTAAAAGGCTGGAACTAACGCTTTTTGGTTTTACATTTTTTAAAAGCACATTAACCTTTTTAGTTTTTTGAATAGCTTATATGTTAAACGAAATCTTCAGCTACTTACATGCGAAATTTTATAATGATTGATTCTATATATTTTGCGCAACGCGATAACAAACATCGATTTTGGATTTCATTTTTATAGATATAAATAAAGGAAAGGATTAGTATTAATCTGTTTATAAAAGATTTTTTGAGTAATAATTTTAAACATCTTTCTCAAAATAGCGCTACCTTATATTAAAAAACATATGTTTCACCAAAGTAGAGTGGTTGTGCCTTAACCGTATATGTGTTGGGTGCGAAGACCATTCCATCCTTGCCGAGGGATATACTAAATGTATATTTTTTTAAAATAGAGCAATCCATAAATAAATATTTAATTAAAAAGGTATATATTGGATCAAAATATCTTCGATTTTGGTAAAATTGGTAAAATAAATGATATTTTGATCCAATATATACCTTTTTAATTAAAAACTAACTGTATATGTGTTGGGTACAAAGACCATTCCATTTTTGACAAGGGGAGTGATAAATGTATATGTGTTGGGTACAAAGACCATTCCATTTTTGACAAGGGGAGTGATAAATGTATATGTGTTGGGTACAAAGACCATTCCATTTTTGACAAGGGGAGTGATAACTGTATGTGTTGGGTACAAAGACCATTCCACCTTTGTCAAGAGGCATTCTAACTGCATATGTGTTGGGTACAAAGTACATTCAATCCTTGTCAAGGGGAGTGATAACTGTATATGTGTTGGGTACAAAGACCATTCCACCTTTGTCAAGAGGCATTCTAACTGCATATGTGTTGGGTACAAAGTACATTCAATCCTTGTCAAGGGGAGTGATAACTGTATATGTGTTGGGGTCAGAAGACCATTCCAACCTTATCAAGAGGAATGCTAACTGTCTCTCCTTTCCCCCTTAAATTTATTGTATTCAAAAGTGGATTGTCAATAATCGATGAGAATGTGAGAGAACATGTTAAATTGGGACTTTAAATATCACATTCTCCCAGTCGAGAAGATAAGAAAAAAGTTATTTTCCTATCAAATATTTAATTGAATACATTTTTAATTGTAAGATATATTTATTTATCATAATATCCCCTTAAAAGTATTTCTTTAGATCATATCAAAATTGCAGTATATTTATATGTAAATAAGTTGTAAATAGAAAAAATACATATTTACACGACTTATCAAATTTTACATCATTGTGCACGACAAAGCGGTATATTTCATAGTTCACTTAAAATACCTTTGTCAAAAGTTATCTATAAAAGTAAAACATACCAATATGCAATATTAGAGCGTTATGGTTGATTAAACTGGAGAAACCGCTAGGAGGGTTCATCACTGATGAGCGAGACCTCTCATTATTTTTTTAAATGCAGTAAAGGTATTGGAAAATATATTATTTTATTTTCAAAGAATCGTATGGGCTGTAAAATAGTTAACATTTTCGATAACAGATGGCGCGCTAATGCATATTATTATATATATACCTAGACAATTGACAATTTAAACATATTTATTGATTCATAGTCAATAGTATAAGAAAAAATAATATATAGAGAGCACTATTGTACTTCATGCTACCATTCATTAAGCATGTATTCACATTAACAATAATTTGTGCATTGTTATCTCCAGGTAGAAGGCACAAAAATATTGAAATAGGACCCAATCTAATTGCCAAAGTGAAATCCAAACCTGGACCAACACTTATTCAAACTTCCAAATTTCCCAGTACCAAAGATTACATACGTTTATCAGTCTAGGACTCACATAGGTTTGTGAAGAAATGTCGGCTCCTTTGTTGGCGGCTGGCGCCGCCGGACATGTTTGTTTACAGTCGACACCTGAGCCGTCTGGGCTGCGTCTGGAATAATGGATCTCCACCATTCCACACAGGTTACTAAGTAATATCACCAAATACCAGGCTATGAATAAATTAACTTCTTTGTTATATTTAGAAGAAAGCTTCCAACAGGTTTATTTATTAGATTTTCAGAGAAATGTCTGGTTTAGATTAGACAATTCCCAGAAGAATAGCCATCTTGAATCTTTGGTATTTGGATGCTGGGGGATTGAAAAAAGAAGTCCACTGTTTTGGCATCACTTTGTGGACTGAAAAATTGCGTCCCCTCTTTCAATGCTCAGTTGCCATTATAAGTTAGAATAATTGTTTAGGTAGTTCATAACAAATGATAGAATGAAAGTAGTAGTATTGTAGTGGCAGCATTTGTTTCTTGTTGAAAGGTCCTCAAGGTCTGTCTATTTTTTTTCTGAGCGAGCTTTATCCTTTTGTCTAAAAAGAGTTCATTCTCTTTCACTCCATATTTATATTATGTTAAAACAATAGTATATGTGTATTTAATTTTTTTTTAAATATCTAAGAAATCGCCTCCAGAAACGTTGTTAAAATAAGTTTTGAGATCATATATGAAAGAATTGATATCATAAGTGAAAATAATTGTTCAAATATTTTCCCCGAGATTGAAATAAAATATAAATTCAGAGGCTTCAGCTTTAAAGTTAATGCATTTAATTAAATAATGTATAATTTTGAAAGTCAATTTACTGATTTCTAAGATGTAATTTAAAAAAAAATTGAAAATTAAATTTAAAGGTTTAAAAAAAATAAGTTTAAAAGTTAAAGGTTTATTAAAGTTTAGAAGTTTTGTGAATTAAAGGTTAAAACATTTCTACAAATCAAAAATTTTTCTTTCATAATTTATAATACTACAAACGATTTGCGCTCCAGGAACCCGGGTATATCTCTTTTTTTTTTTTTCTCACAATATATGAGAAAATCACTAAAAATGTTTTGATATCCACTTCGTAAATATTTCGCGATAAATTTGAATTTTACCTATCTGAGTTTTAGTTTTAAGCTTGTATTAGATTTAACACTTTTGTTTATTTATTACCATTTATTTTTTAACACAAATACTTTTCTATTTTGACTTTTTATCATTTTAATTTTATTTTTTACCGCATTAACCAGAATTATCAACTACTTTTTAGATAAAAATCAATCACGTTAGTATTAATTTTTATAGTGATAAAGGATTTATCATATTGATATAACACATTTTTGTGTTATGCCTATTATTCAAAGATACTATTTACATATTAGAAGTACATTTCATAGTGCATATAATTCGTTAATAGCATGGATATAGGGATCAAACCTTATATAATTGAACATTTTAATAACTTTGTACGCTCTATGAACCTGGGTTTAGGTTTTTTTCAATTTATTTTAACCATGCACACACTTATATATACATGTCATTATAAAAAGAGTCTATAATGGTCATGTTGCATGAAATATCCTTTTTTTCCCAGCAGTGGACAGTTTTTAGAATAACAAAACTAAATAATCCATATATAAGTTGTCAGGCAGAGTATTGTTAGTCTGGTTACAACGTGAATTTTATCTGTAGTCCAATTTGCATTTTATAGTAGGGCCATCAGATACATTTTGTGGTGTTTTCATTATCTTTGGTATATTCACACATATGGTGGTGGTATCTTGTCCAATGAACAGATCAGATCGGTCCATGCATCCATGATCACAATGCCAACCAACAAAGTGCTCCATGGAATGAAGGGGTGCCATTGCCCTGTGCCACAATTCAGAGTTCCCTGTTCACGGTTATCGTAGCGGCTCAAGGCTCACGACACTGTATTTCGTCCTACAGGTCTTATATAGATTCTCAGAGCAGAAATGTAGGGTCAATACAGGAATAATAATACCAGTTAGGTGGTGTCTTGTCCATGCTCCATGGAAAGGGAGGTTGCCATTGCCCTGTTAATCAGCCACAATTCAGAGTTCCCTGTTCATGGTTACCGTAGCGGCTCGGGGCTCACGACACTGTATTTCGTCCTACAGGTCTTATACAGATTCTCAGAGCAGAAATGTAAGGTCAATACAGGAATAATAGTAATAGTACCAGTTAGGTGGTGTCTTGTCCACTCCATGGAAAGGGAGGTTGCCATTGCCCCGTTAGTCTGACACATTTCACAGTACCCTGTAGGCCTTCACAGTTACCGTAGCGGCTCAGGGCTTACAACACTGTACTTCACTCTACATGGCAGTCCCTTACTTGTGCTGTTTCTCCCACCCGCCACACAGAGGAGGGGTTGGACTTCCAGGCAGGACACATGTGGTACAGGTCATGATGCTCATGGTGGTTAGTAGATGGTGACTGCTTTTACTGTAGGTGCACCACATGTCTACACATGTGAAAAGCATTTTGACTTTTGCACTTAGAATTGTGTCTGAACCCCAATTTGATTACTTGCACTTATTGGTGTTGTTGGACTTTTGAAAGAATTGGGGATTATTGAAGCAATTTTTAATTCAGAGAAAGTTCCCATTGCAGGTGTTGTGATATATATGTGTGTGTATAAATATTAATGAATAATATAATTTATGGAACAGAATAATCCTAACCTTTGATTTCATTTTGTACAATGGCAAAATCCTATTCATCATCATTGGTTTTGTTTATACAATAGAACCTCCCTTTAGTGGACACCATGCGAGCAGATACCTCTCTACAAAAGACAGTTTTCATTTGAAAAATTACCATTTTTACTATTTAGTAACTCTCCAGTAAGAAGACACCTCTCTACAAAGTACAGTTTTCATTTTAAAAATGACCATTTTTACTATTTAGCAACTCTCCAGTAAGAAGACACCTCTCTAAAAAGGACAGTTTTAATTTGAAAAATTACCATGTTTACAATTTAGCAACTCTCCAGTAAGAAGACACCTTTCTCTAAAGGACAGTTTGGCTCTGCAATTAGGTGTTTTTCTTTACAGGGAGGTTCTACTGTATTTTTATCTTAATATGTTTGGTCCATATGGATCATTAAAAAACTTTTCTACTTGTCTTCTTCTTTCTTATCTCACTCAATCATATCAGGGTATCAAGCTTGTAGAGCTTGTTGATGGTTTCTGCTGGGGATGGGTAGAGCTCATCAATGGATGAGTCAATACAGTCAATGTCAAACAATCATATCAGGGTATCAAGCCTGTAGAGCTTGTTGATGGTGTCTACTGGGGATGAGTAGAGCTCATCAATGGATGAGTCAATACAGTCAATGTCAAACAATCATATCAGGGTATCAAGCCTGTAGAGCTTGTTGATGGTGTCTACTGGGGATGGGTAGAGCTCATCAATGGATGAGCCAATACAGTCAATGTCAAACAATCATATCAGGGTATCAAGCCTGTAGAGCTTGTTGATGGTGTCTACTGGGGATGAGTAGAGCTCATCAATGGATGAGTCAATACAGTCAATGTCAAACAATCATATCAGGGTATCAAGCCTGTAGAGCTTGTTGATGATGTCTGCTGGGGATGAGTAGAGCTCATCAATGGATGAGTCAATACAGTCAATGTCAAACAATCATATCAGGGTATCAAGCCTGTATAACAAGACTTAGAACAAAACACTATAAAGTAATGACAATACATCCAGATGACACAAGAACCTATAGGACATACAACAACTGTCCTGGTGTGGAACTAACACCTACCCACATATTCTCATGCCCAGCAATGGCCGCAGCCTTGCAGAAAATTGACATAGACCCAGAGTAGCAGCTTTTACACACCCAAGATAGTGGACATTGCTGCTGCTGTGATAGAGATGTATGGGGACATCTGAGGCTCTACATTGGACACGACAACAGCAACAGAAAATTGACATGGACCCAGAACAGCAGCTTTACATACCCAAGATAGAGGACATAGCGACTGCTGTGATAGAGATGTATGGAGACATCTGAGGCTATTCATTGGACACAACAACAACAACAAGCCTGAAGATCTTGAGATGATGTCTGCTGGGGATGAGTAGAGCTCATTAATGGATACAATCAATGATGTGGTTTAGGTTTGCAGGTTATCAGGGTTGTATCACATGTACTATGGATAAAAAAGATAATATGGAGCATTGATGAGGCACAATTTGGATTGTAGATTATAAACACAAGGTAATAAGACCAAATTGATTTGGTCTTATTACCTTGTGTTTATAATATGGAGCATTTAAAAAAATATATATTTTGACTGGTTTTCTGTTACAGGAGATGGAGCTCTGTGTGTTGGGCAACAAGGGAAATATTGATCTCCCCATTCCACATGGTAAGTATTGTGTGTAGCGACTTCTCTCCAATATTTTAAACTCTAACTACATTGTGACCTAATCCAAATAAATTTATACCCTCTACTTACCATGAACTCTACATTGTGTAATTGCAGAAAATTAAAACCATTTTCTAGTTTTCCCACTATGTACTAAGTGTCAACCTACAACCCCAAAACACATTATTGACTGACAATTGACAATTAAAAATGGTTTATTGACATCTAGTCAATGGTCAAGAGAGAGTTTACAGAGTTTAAATAGTAGAGAAAATATATACACCAGACAAGGCCTTCTCCCAAGGGACGTCTGGATCCTATCAGGAGCTTAGAATTGTCTTGAGTTCAGACTTGCGAGTTATGGAATCCAGCGATGACTGTGTTGAGGA
Organism: Cordylochernes scorpioides; assembly: GCA_030710605.1. Classification (NCBI taxonomy): domain Eukaryota; kingdom Metazoa; phylum Arthropoda; class Arachnida; order Pseudoscorpiones; family Chernetidae; genus Cordylochernes; species Cordylochernes scorpioides. The sequence continues at coordinate 87,003,147 of CP092874.1, forward strand.
ACTTGACAAGAATTGTGTTTAGGTAACGTATCCGTGAGGAAATAATCAACACATTATTGACTGTATTGACTCATCCATTGATGAGCTCTAGTCTTCCCCCGCAGACACCATCAAAAGTCTCAAGCTTTACAAGCTTGATACCTTAATTTGATTGAGTGGAGATAAGAAAGAAGAAGAAAACCATTTTTAACTCTTAATTTTCACTACCATTTAAAATTTTCACTTTTTGTATTGATGCTCTTCATTGGAAAATGAGGAGTTGCCGGGTTAAGAATCCCAAACCCGGAGGCGGAGTTGCCCCCTCCTCGTGGGGCGGGCAAGGCGGTAACGCAAGCGAACTCGGAGACGTCGCCGAGAGCCCTGGGGAGAGTTTTCTTTTCTAGTTAAGGACCCCGCTCCCTGGAATCGATTCGTTCGGAGTGCCATGTTAGTCACCTTGGACCAGAATTTGGTCGAATATTCCAAGAGTCCACTGGTGTTGTCGGACTTCCCTCCCCCCCCCCTTTTGTATTGATAAAAATTATAATTATTGATTTCACATTGTTGGGCATGCTTGCAGTTGAGTTATCTTCCTTGAAGAATGTTCTCCCCATAGCACAAACTGTTGCTCCACCCAGTGAAGATGGGTCCCAGGAAGTCTCAAAAAGTTCAGGTGACACATTTAACAAAATTCTCACCTTATCTTTATGATGCATTGCCACGCTATCTGTTTTGAAAATTATAAACTATTATAGACACGTATGATTCTTTTGGTGGGGTTGGTGGAAGGATGGTCTAAACCATTGGTTTTCGACCACTACGACCCAGGTTTGATTCCCGCATTGGGCACTTTTTATGATTGAAAAAAAAATGCTCCAATGGCCCCCGATTCATGCAAAAGTCTAACCCCACCAGCGAATGCAAGTAACCAAACGGGGCTCTGGAACATTTGTAAATGCAAAGTTGAACTGCTTTTCACATGTGTAGACATGTGGTGTACTTACAGTAAAAGCAGTCGCCTACTTCTACCCACCATGATTATCATGGCCTGTACCACGTGTACTAGGGATAAGATGATTCTTTTTTTTAATTAAAGAACTTCTACTGTTCTTACTGCAATGGAAAAATTATCTTTGTTTGTTTGCCAGATTCTTCACCTGATCTTTGCTGATTGTCAGCCCAATTCTCATTGTTAAAAAGTACAATTTGGATTTATAGATTCTAAACACAAGGTAATAAGACCAAATCCAAATAAATAGTGTGTGACATTTAAGTAACAGCATTGTTACCATCTTCAGACAAAAGTACTGAATGAGAAATTATAAACACAAGGTAATAAGACCAAATCCAAATAAATAGTGTGTGACATTTAAGTAACAGCATTGTTACCATCTTCAGACAAAAGTACTGAATGAAAAATTCTAAACACAAGGTAATAAGACCAAATCCAAATAAAGTGTGTGACATTTAAGTAACAGCATTGTTACCATCTTCAGACAAAAGTACTGAATGAAAAATTATAAACACAAGGTAATAAGACCAAATCCAAATAAATAGTGTGTGACATTTAAGTAACAGCATTGTTACCATCTTCAGACAAAAGTACTGAATGAAAAATTATAAACACAAGGTAATAAGACCAAATCCAAATAAATAGTGTGTGACATTTAAGTAACAGCATTGTTACCATCTTCAGACAAAAGTACTGAATGAAAAATTCTAAACACAAGGTAATAAGACCAAATCCAAATAAATAGTGTGTGACATTTAAGTAACAGCATTGTTACCATCTTCAGACAAAAGTACTGAATGAAAAATTATAAACACAAGGTAATAAGACCAAATCCAAATAAATAGTGTGTGACATTTAAGTAACAGCATTGTTACCATCTTCAGACAAAAGTACTGAATGAAAAATTCTAAACACAAGGTAATAAGACCAAATCCAAATAAATAGTGTGTGACATTTAAGTAACAGCATTGTTACCATCTTCAGACAAAAGTACTGAATGAAAAATTATAAACACAAGGTAATAAGACCAAATCCAAATAAATAGTGTGTGACATTTAAGTAACAGCATTGTTACCATCTTCAGACAAAAGTACTGAATGAAAAATTATAAACACAAGGTAATAAGACCAAATCCAAATAAATAGTGTGTGACGTTTAACCCTCGAGTGCGCGCGCTAAAAATGTAACGTACTTGCGCGCGCTGGGTGAAATATACCCGATATTATAATTATATATTTTGAACATAAATATTATCTGAGGAAAAACAAAACCTTTTCTATTTCAAAGTAACAACATTTTTATTTTCAAAAAAGGCTATTTTTAATAAAATATTTTTATTTTTTACACAGATTGAACATTTTTAAAATTATTCTTGAATAATGCTCAAAATTGGTAGTCGTATATAAAATAGGAATCTATTGCTCCTTTCCATTATTAAAAATATAAAATTCCATGAGGAAAATTAAAACAAACTATATACAATCATTGCAAACCGAAATTGTATGTCCTTTATGAAATGGGTTTTACACATTTATGGCACAAAGTCGAGGTTTCCAATCCTTACTGGAGGGATACACTCTACTTTATCTTGCGGTTCCTGACCAGCTTGTTGGCTTGAAGTGCCTTCTAAAAATGAATTAAAATAAATATTTAGAGTATACATTTATGATTTCAATTAACTTATCTGTAAAAAAAAAGGAATTTTTTACATAGTCCTCTAGGCAGAGAAAAATGCTTTTTCTTTGATTTAGTTGCTCTTTGCTTTGTTCAAGGGTCAAACATTTCAAGAATTTTCTTCTAAAGAGCTTCTAAAGGTGTATTTTAATTTTTTGCTTCTTCACCTTTCAAGCCTGGTAAATGTGTAATGACATTAGGCGTTCTCAGCTTTACTGTTTGTGAAGGACAATTTTTGGATCATTTGGTTTTCGAGGCTCTCCCTATATAAAACTGTGTTTGTGGAATAATTCTCTCATAATCTGAATATATTTCAGTGTTACTTCCAGAAAAATGTTCACTTTAGATGATCTTCTTCAATATCACTTCCTACAATAGTCTCTTCTTGATCTAATAAATATGACCTTCTTCCCTCCATTTTATATAGAATTATAGGCTGATAAATACAAGGTGCGTTCATTAATTTCCAGGACTGGTTAAAAAATAAATTAAATAAAAAAGCTAGCGAAAATATTTTTTTACAGAGTTAAATATTGGACATTCGACCACACCTGACTGAAAGCACGAGTCTCGTGGCGCACGCGCCGATCTAAAAATAGAACAAAACAACTTCCTTGTAAGGTTTGCATTTCTAATTTTAAAATCGCCATTTTCGAAGAGCAGATAATCTGCAATAAGTTTTGTTTTAAATTGAAAAAAAGTGCTACTGAGACGTATGAATTGATTAAAGAAGCTTTTGGCGATGCAGCTTTATCCCGTTCAAGAACTTTTGAATGATTTTCACGCTTCCAAAAAGGTCGGGAAAAGGTAAACGATGATCAGCATACTGGGCGTCCAAGATCATTTCGTTGCGAGGAAAACAAGCTCAAAATAAAGGAGTTAATTAAATCTAAAAGAAGAATTATCTTCAGTGACTGGACTATCTGTTTATTTGGGGATAATGAGGTGCTTAAGGGAGGCAGTGCGCCTTAAAAGACCTGAAAGATGGCAAAACAATGACTGGATACTTCACGTCGGTAATGCGCGGCCGCACACAGTCCATGTTGTTTTGCAGTTTTTGGCCAAGCATTCAACCATACAGATCCCTCATCCACCCTATTCCCCCGACTTAGCCCCCAATGACTTTTTCCTCTATCCTAAATTGAAAATTAACTTGAAAGGACGGAAAATTGACAATGTTGATATGATACAAGCTGAATCGAAGGCAACCTTGAGGAACCTCTCAAAAAGTGATTTTATCTCCTGCTTCGACAATTGGAAAAAAAGATGGAACGGGTGTATTGAGGCAGGAGGGGCATATTTTGAAAAAAATATTAAATTAGTTTTTTTATTTGTTTTATTTTTTCAAAGATACAGAGCAGTCCTGGAAATTAATGAACGCACCTTGTATATCAACATATTATAATTATTTTTTGAAATATTAATTCAAATTATATCTCTCTCTCAAAAAAATTTTCAAAGAAAAATGCGGCAAAAAAAAATTACGTGAGTGCGCGCACCGGGTGATTTTTACCCGACAGTGACAATAGATGGAATTTCAGTGGGAGCTGTCAAAATGTGAAACTAAAACTTTAGACTAAATGATGAGTCAGGAAGCTAAACGAAACCACATCTCCGCCAACCGATTTTTTATTGGTTAATTCTCCATTCAAATGTTGCCATGGGTAATTTTCACCCGGCGCGCGCAATGCCGGGTTAAGTAACAGCGTTGTTACCATCTTCAGACAAAAGTACTGAAAGAAAAATTATAAACACAAGGTAATTAATAATAACCATTAAAACATGCTGTGGTAAAATTTCTCATTCAGTACTTTTGTCTGAAGATGGTAACAATGCTGTTACCGAAACGTCACATACTATTTATTTATTTGGATTTCGTCTCAAAGAGTAAAAGTTTTAGCTTGGTCCTAAGAGAGAGCCTGCAGAGATCATCTATAGATGGCCCTTAGAGTTTTAGTGACATTTTGATAGGAGAGATTACCTTTCTTTTTTATAGATCAATAACAAAATAAAATAAGACCTAATCCAAATAATTTATTAGTGTGTGATGTTTCGGCAACAATATTGGAACATTTTATTCTTTTGTCTGATGATGGTGACAATGTTGTTGCCGAAAGACCACATACTAATAAATTATTTGGATTGGGTCTTATTTTCTTTTATTATAATCTATAATCCAAATTGTGCTTTATCATAGATCAATATCCTTCTGTCTAAAATATAAATGGTTTTACTGATTCATGGAAGTAGTAACCTGTGGTGTTGAAGTCAGCGCCACTCAATTCAAATTAATTAAAAAGTTTTTTTTTTTTTTTTGCTTATCCCTAGTACACGTGGTACAGGCCATGATAATCATGGTGGGTAGAAGTTGGTGACTGCTTATACTGTAAGTGCACCACATATCTACACATGTGAAAAGCAGTTCGACTTTTGCACTTACAAATGTACCAGAGCTCCGTTTGGTTACTTGCACTCGCTGGTGGGGTTGAACTTTGGCAAGAATTGGGGGCCATTGGAGCATTTTTTTTTTAATCATAAAAAAGTGCTCAATGCGGGAATCGAACCGGGGTTGTAGTGGTCGAAAACCAACGGTTTAGACTATCCTTCCACCAACCCCCATTGAAAAAGTTCATAACTGGCAATGAACCATGGATCTCTCCTGTCAATCCAGTGCATTGAATCTGGTGAATCCAAACCCAAGAGAGTAAAGATGACAAAATACAAATTAACAGTTACTCTTGACATTCAATGATGTTATGTCAAAAATATATCCCTATGATCCCAATGTGTGTGTGCCATTAATGCTCTTACAAAATTGACAATTAAATAAAACTTTTGTGCAAATTAGGGCTTCTGTTGTGGTACTAAATCTTGTTTTTCTAGCATCCCAATTACACTAGAACTACCTCCCTGTAAAGGACAATTCCTAATTGCAGAGATTTCCTTTAGAGAGAGGTGTTCTTATACCATAAGAGTTTCAAAATAGTAAAAATGGTAAATTTGTAAATGAAAACTATCTTTTGTAGAGAGGTGTTCTCTAGTGCGAGTGTCCTCTCATAGAGGCTCTATTGTAGCATCATTATTTTTATAAATGTAATTATTGGTAGATAAGGCACAATTTGGATTATAGATTATAAAACAAGGTAATAAGACCAAATTCAAATAAATAAATAGTGTGTGACGTTTCGGTAACAGCATTGTTACCATCTTCAGACAAAAGTACTGAATGAGAAATTTTACCACAGCATGTTTTAAATAGTTACTGTTATCAAGTGTATTCTTCTTATCTGCTATCTTATTTACACACTTGATAACAGTAACTATTTAAAACATGCTGTGGTAAATTTTCTCATTCAGTACTTTTGTCTGAAGATGGTAACAATTTATTGTTATATGTAATTCTACTCTTCTATAAACTTAACTTCATAGTTTTCTTGAATACCATTTCTAAGATTTCACTCTTCAGTGTAGCATATACTAGCCGAATGACCCGGGCAACGCCAGTGTTTTACCCGACTGTAGATGTTACAACGGTGATCCTTAGGTCGCTGGTTCAAATCCGGCTCGAGGGAGCCGGCGAGCACGTGACCTCCCTGTGCGCGCGCATCCGTGACAGAGGCCGATGAGGAAAGACGGTCGTGACTATATATAGGGAATAAGCAGAATGATCCAATACAGTATTAGAGCTCTAAAGAAGTGGTCTGGTAGATTATGTTGGTGAAACCACTGGGAGAGTTCACCACTGATAACCAAGCCCTCCCAATATATTTATCATCGCAGTAAGGACAGTAGAAGTTTGATTTATGTGTAAACATTTGTGCTTTAATATTTTCATTTCTTATACAGTTAAACCTGTCTATAGCGCCCCCTCTTGGGACTCACCAAAATAGGGTGCTATAGAGAGGGGGCGCTATAGACAGGTCACTTTTAATGTAAATCGCATCGTACTGCGTATTTAAAATCTGGCTCTATAGAGAGGAAGGCACTATTTATAGGGGGCGCTATAGACAGGTTTAACTGTATATAGATGGGGCGGCATTGCCATATCTATATATATAAAAATCAATGTTTGTATGTATGTATGTATGTATGTATGTATGTATGTATGTATGTATGTATGTATGTATGTATGTATGTATGTATGTATGTATGTATGTTTGTTTGTTTGTTTGTATGTCCGGTATACAAATTCGCAGTAGTTCACTAATTCAAACCAAAATTTCCATACATAGGTAAAAAAATACGGGGAAGACGATAAGCTATTTAAAAAAAATATATAAATCAATTATTAAAACTATATATTCAAATTATTCTACTTAGCTCACGAACAGCGCCCTCTATCAAAGATTAGATTAAATTATGCTGATGCAAATAAATAGATAATGCTAATAACAAACAATTATAAAAAAAAATCTTATCTAAATATATATCACTCGGGTAGATATGCACACGGGTCAATCCCAGGGCGAAGCCCGGGTCACCCGTCTAGTAATTTATAAATGTATTTTTATCCATGGCATCTCCAGTGTTCCAAAAGTCCGAGATGTTCCAGATCCTGATAAACCAGAGTCCACTCTTCAGCAGACTCCACTGTGGATACAGTCATCCAGCCGGAGCCAAATCCCAATATCAACCAAGGTATCTACTATTTACTTCAACTTTATAAAACTCTAACCTTAGCTTTCAATAATACACACAACTGAGAAATTCTTGGATATCTAAACTGAATTACTAAACTTGATTACTAAATTGCTTGAACTTCATTAAGCTTTTATTGCAATTCTCAACCTGCAACCCCAAAACACATTATTGACTGTATTGACTCATCCATTAATGAGCTCTACTCTTCCCCGGTAGACACCATCAAAAGTCTCAAGCTTTACAAGCTTACGTAATATGATTGAGTGGAGATAAGAAAGAAGAAGATTAAGCTTTTATTCAAGTTTAAAAATTATCATTTTAAAAATAAGTTTAAAAATGTAGCTATAGAGACAGGGCAAGGTTCAATTTCGTCAAGATTATGTCATTTCCTCCCATGGAACTTTCATTAGTTGTTTGGTAGTATTATGACCGCCGCCGGACACCGAAAAACTGGTTGTATAATGACAAATCATCTCTCCATCTCATGCAGATCACACCTTCCTGGACCTTGTATGCATCTTCAGCGCTGGCCTCTCTCAAATACTATTCAACCTGCCTTGTCCTTTGTGCTATCCATAGACACCTGAAACTACTTTGGCCCCATGACTGCAGGTGCTTGTGGTATAACACATATATATATTATGATGCATTAGCGCACCATCTGTTATGAAAATTCGAAACAATTATAGACATGAATGATTCTTTTTGAAATTACACAATTTTTACTGCCCTTACTGCAATGGAAAAAAATAATGGGAGGGTGCTGGCTCATCAGTGGTGAACCCTCCCAGTGGTTTTGCCAGTGGTATGGTAGATTAAACTGGCGAAACCGCTGGGAGGGTTCACCACTGATGAGCCAGGCATTCCCATTAATTTTTTCGATTGCAGTAAGGGCAGTAGAAATTGTTTAAATTAAAAAAGAATCATACGCGTCTAAATAGTTTAGAATTTTCATATATATATATACATATATACCGTGCTATATAATTTTAAAAATAATTTAACTAACAATTTTGTTTGTATTTTCAGTATCTCTCAACTCCCGATCTAAAGTTGAACTCTCCCTTAGGTAAGAATTCCATTAAATATCCCCTATAATATGGAATATAGATATACACTGGTGTCCAAAAAATAAGAAACTTAACCAATATTGAAATTTCTCAAAAGCTAATTTATTAACAAATATAAAATTTAGTATACAAATAGTTTAAACTATGGAGAATTTGACTAGCTATATGAAAATAAAAAAAATATTTGAAATTATGAAATATGCAAATTATTACCAACATATCCAAAGCTAAGGTTCCAGATCTTAAAGAAATAAGATATCAATAGGGAGTATGATCACCTCTAACAGCTATCAAGGTCTCACAGCGAGCCCTCATACTGTTTACCAGGCTTTGGAGGAGTTGATAGCGGGTTCCGGGCTCCCTCAAGATGAAAACTCGTCGAGAATCTGTGTTTAAACTAAATCTTGACTCGTGACTAAAGAGAACATTGGCCCACTGATCATGAGTCCAGGCGTGATATTCCAAGCACCAATTCAAGCGGGCTCTCCTATGAGCAGAGGTTAAAGGGATACAGACCATTGGTCGTCTTGCATAAAGAGCACCTTCGTGAAGCCTTCGGTAAACAGTTTGTCTTGAAATTCTCGTTCCAGTAGCACTTGAGAGTTCATTAGAGAGTTGAATAGCTGTCATCTCCCTATGGCGCTTGGCAGTTACGACCAGATAACGGTCTTCAGAGGTAGCTGTTTTTCTTTTTCTACCAGAACCTTCTTTTCTTTTGATGGTTCCTGTCTCAATGAACTGTTTCCATATTTTGCTGACCACAGATTTATTCACATTTAGCCATTTTGCTACTTCAACTTGTGATTGCCCTGCCTCCATTCTTCCAACAGCTCTCCATTTTAAATCATCTGCTAAAGTTTTTCGTAAACTCATATTTAACTAAGGATTAAATAAAATTATAACTGGACAATTCTTAGATGGGGTAAACGACACGCCAAATAGCACACTTATAAAGACAAGCAAAAATTTGCATATTTTCAATTTTACCTAATCAAATGGTTGCAATAAATAAATTCTACGACTTAAAATACCTAATTAAATTACTTTTTAGCTTTTAGCGTTGTATATTTTAAAAAATATCATTAAAAAACAAAAGTTTCTTATTTTTTGGACACCAGTGTATTTTTATTAATACTTTGTCTGATGATGGCAACAATGTGTTACTGAAATGATGTTACAAACATTTCAATAATTTGTTCTTGTTACCTTTTGATTCTAATCTAATAATCCAAATTTTGTACCTTATCAATTCAGCATTTACTTATAACTGCGATCACAAATTGTGAATAAAATATTAAATGGAAACTACTGGACCAAACACCAGACATTGTTGGGCCTCCACATAAACATTCACTGACAAAACTTAAGGAAGTTATACCTTTTAGCATGTATATTGGGATTCAGACAATAACTCTGGAAGATACTCTCATGGACAAAACTTAAGGAAGTTGTACCTTTTAGCATGTATATTGGGATTCAGACAATAACTCTGGAAGATACTCTCATGGACAAAACTTAAGGAAGTTGTACCTTTTAGCATGTATATTGGGATTCAGACAATAACTCTGAAAGATATTTGATACACCTTTATGGAAGACATACAAGATAATCAAGTGTGAACAAAATTGCCTCTGTCTCCTTAAAAAAAAAATAGATGATCCGTGACATTACCACTTTCTTAAGCTTTGTCCATGAGTGTAGTTATTCATAACAGAGGAATTTTATATATATAGCATTTAAAATAGATTATTAAAAGTTCTGAAAATTTTATATTAATTTACTAGAGGTTAGAGAAAAATGTATTTTATTTAATACAAGATTATTTTAAAGACTTGTAACAGTTTCCCTTCCAATTCCCTTCCAGACCCACTTCTATGGACTAATTTACTACACCTTGTACAAACTTCACTGACACTTTCAGATTCTGTCAAGTCTTTTACCTTGTTGGTGAAGGATAATAGCTTTAAAGAATCATCCAGGTTTATTACAAATAAGTATTGGAATACATTAGTAGAGCCTCCATGAGAGGACACCTCTCTACAAAGGACAGTTTTCATTTGCAACTCTCCGGTAAGAGGATACCTCTCCCTAAAGGACTATTATAAACTTGGGCTCAGCTGGCAAGGCTGATAGTACCTTGTAAGGGTTTCTGATCCAGGGATACAGGATGAGTATGTACTGTTCTGTTGTTGTTTTTTTCTTATCCCCTTGTGTAAAGATTACACAAATTCCATGAGTTCATGCTCCTCAAGCTGAGTCTATACTCCCATGTTAGGAGAGGCTTCATATGATGTCTTGTTCCTCATGTCAAAGGCGGCCATTTCATATTAGAGCTAAGTCAGCCTGCTACTGAGTAGTGCTCCCAGTCTTGTTGACAAAAGCAGATACATTCTACTTCATCCAATCATTATGGATTTCAAATCTTCTTTGATGAGCTATACTCATCCCCAGCAGACACCATCTCAAGCTCAGGCTTGATACCATAATATGATATGAAGGAAAGAAGAAGAAGAGTTTATCCAATAAATCAAAGAGTGCATACATATTCATACAAGTCAATGGCCAATTACAACTAGTTTACAAAGTTTTACTACCCCTGATTCCAACAAATATAGTTATAATACATTGCTGATTGAGCCAAGAGGATATATTTTGAGGCTATGATCTTGCACAAGCACATAATAAGTATTGTTGTGTGTCAACAAGCAACCGACCGGAAATACACGTGACGTTGCAAAATTATCTTAAATTTTGTTTATTTTATTTATTTATCAGAGAAACGGCACCACAGAGATAACAGGCACAAGTTGTATTTGACCACGGACCACCGTTTTCGCGGAATGCTTACAAATACAACGTGCCAGTTATCGTTGGACCTTCGTGCATTTTATTTATTATTTTTTTTCTTTTTATCCTTGCCCGGCGAACGAAGATGTCTTGTACCAGATCTAACCCTCCCAACGGCTATACCGCAGATAATCGGACCTCAACAACCCTCCAGAACCGGACCACAAGCCCAGCCCTGGAACGGGCCATGGTGACCATAGCCCACCAGGACAATGTACTGCAACCTACCAATAAATTGAGTTTTATATCCCCACTTCAGCCTCATCACATGGTGGAGAGCAGTGTCGGCCCAGCACCTCAAGCAGCGAACATAAATATCGGCTACGGAGAGACGCCGCCGTGTTTCAACCCGGAGGAGGAAGACATCGAGGACCACGTGGAGGAATTCAAGACGTGGCTGACGGCGAGCAAGGTACCGAAGGGAGACTGGACGAAGGCCCTAGTACAGCGGCTTCCACTTGACGGCCGCGAATTTATCAAGTGCAGGTTTGACCCTTCAGCCGCACTTGAAGACGTCTTGGAAGCACTGAAACTTTGCTACCCAAGGAACGACGGCCGGGCACGTAGTAGGGGTAACGAATTAAAGAAAACGAGACGGCCCCAGTCCACGGAAGATACGGGGAGATATTTGATGAACCTGATTACGGCCCACGCGACGGCAGGCGAGTTTTCGCCGTTTGATTCAAGCAAGGAGGCATTGTGGGCATTGGCTCCAAAAGACTGCCTACTACTGGCAGCCTCGTGGAGCACCACCCGGAACCCAGAAGAGGCCGACTTCCTACAGGCGGCGAAATTCCTCGACCAGGCGGATAAATGGAACAAGGAACGGACGGAGGCAGGTACAACGACGAGTTGGGAAACAACTACGAGGACGGCGGAAGAGTGGGAACAAAAACAAGGACGAAATCCAAGGACCGAAACGCCCATGGAAAAGGCAAGAAGATTTATGCTACCGGACGGGACGCCAAGATGCTTCACTTGTTACCAGACGGGGCACAAACACTGGGATTGCCCGAAAAGGAGGCCACGTGGTAAGTACAATTTTGCCTCTAATCCTGTGGTGGAAGTTTCAAACAGTGTAGACAGCGTACCACGTGTATTTTCCGAGGTTACTGGTAACACCAATCGCATAATCTTCAGGGTAAAAGGACAACCGGGGGTTAACGAGAAACAGACATTAAATAAGGTACCAATAGAAAAATCCACTTTAGAAATAGGGGATACAGCAATGGAAAAATTCCGTTGGACAGGTATGACAAATTTCTGTTTAATCACGCATATCAATGAGACACATGTAGGCAAACTGATTTTCGATTCAGGGGCAAATGTTAGCTGCATAGACGAAGGAATAGCCAACGCACTAGGATGTGCTAGAATGCCTTCAAAATTACTTATACGGGGAATAAGTGGGTCAGTAGTCTCGAACACGTGCACATACTTGGAGGTCAACATTGATGGTTTCGACATATGTGGCAGGTTCACCATAATTCCAGGAAACGGGGAAAAGATTATTTTCGGCGTCGATATTCTAACAAACTATCATTGCAAAATTATGTTTAGAGACGAATCGGTAGAATTGTATAGGCCAAAAATAGGCACGGACGACCACGTGGTAGAACTAAACGAAGAACGGGAACTCGAGAGGTTAGGCACAATTACGAACGATCGGAAAAACCCCAAACAAAAGTACTGCATACTAAACGACCTTGAAATTGCACCACGTTGTAAAACGAGGGTTAAGTTAAAAGGGCCAACAGTAATGGCGGGCATTTTAGAACCCCACCCCGACTGCGTAAGAAGAACGGGGCTACTAATACCATCAGTACACGTTTCCGAAACGGTATCCGAGATATTCATTGATGTCATAAATACTAGGAACGAGCCGGTGCGGTTGGTAGCAAACTCGTGCTTGTTACGATCCGGCGGGGAAATAGCGAATGTTTCTTTCCTAAGTGAACAGGTGGGATACAGTACGACGGCCACGTGCAAATACGAACCACAGAAGTTCGATATAAACCCGGAGCTATCGGACAGCGAAAAAATCGACGTACTGGACGTATTGTACAGGTATCGGGAACTTTTCTCAGAAGAGTGGAATAAGGCGGCAGATATCGAACCGTACCACATTAAACTTAAAGCGAACACGGAACCAATTCGACAAAAAGCCTATCGCCGCAGTCCTAAGGAACGTGACATTATAGAGGAACAGGTTAAAGAAATGTGTGAGAAAGGAGTTATTAGGAAATCAACATCTCCATGGGCGAGCCCGGTCGTTTTGGTTAAAAAATCAGACGGATCCTATAGATTTTGTGTGGACTATAGAAAAGTTAACAACGTAACCGAAAAATTTTCATATCCATTACCGGATATCACCGACTGCCTGGACCATTTAGCGGGAATGAAGTATTTCTCTCACACGGATTTTGTTAGCGGTTATTGGCAGTGTCCACTGGACGAAACAAGCAAGCCAATTACAGCGTTCACGACAGGTAACGGGTTGTACGAGTTTCAAGTGTTACCCTTTGGTTTAACCGGGGCACCGGGTCATTTCGAAAGAATCATGGATACACTGTTAGCTGAATTGAAATGGTCCGAGTGTATGGTTTATCTAGATGACGTCATCGTGTACGGAAGAGACATACGTGAACACAACGTGCGGTTAACAAATGTTCTAGAATGTTTCCGCGGGGCAGGCTTATCCCTAAAACCATCAAAATGTAGATTCGCCTACCAAAAGTTACCAATTTTGGGACACGTGGTATCGGAAAACGGCGTAGAACCGGCTACTGATAAGATCGAGGCAGTTAAGGAATTTCCGATTCCGAAAAATGTCAAGCAAGTTCGTTCGTTTCTGGGACTTTGCGGCTATTATCGCCGTTTCATAAAAAACTTTTCAAAGATAAGCAAACCGCTGACGTGTTTAACGGAAAAAGATAAGAAATTCGTGATAGGTCCGGCCGAAATAGAAGCTTTCGAAACCTTAAAAAAAAAATTGACTGAGGAGCCAATTCTAGCACACTTCAACCCAGACGCTAGAATAGAAATACATACGGACGCATCAATCGTGGGATTAGGCGCGGTGCTAATGCAACCGGACAATGACGGGTTTTTGCACCCGATCCACTACTTGTCGAGAACGACATCGAAACACGAGAGTAAATATGGTATCTCAGAACTAGAGTGTTTAGCAATAGTCTGGGCTCTACAAAAGTTACGGCCGTACATCTTCGGGAGAGAATTCAAAGTCGTAACCGACCATAGCGCGTTAACGTGGCTAGCTAACGTACGTGACCCGTGCTCAAGACTTACTAGATGGGGGTTAAAACTCATGGAGCACGACTTTGAAATAGTCCACCGCGCAGGGAGGAAGAACGTTGCACCGGACGCACTCTCACGCAACCCGTTCCACAAAAACGATACGAACGTCGAAGACAACTTCAACGATTTAACGGCATGCACAGTACGGATCGACGAAAACGGACAAAAGGAAGACACGTTTTGCCGCGATATTACCGGGAAACTACCAGACGCTAAAACACGGGACGAATATAAAAAAATAAACGGGATCCTTTATAAAAAGAACCATGCAACACAAGGTAACCAATGGTTGGTCGTAGCACCAAAGCAAAGCGTATCCGAAATAATGAAAACAGCGCACGATATACCCGAGGCAGGACACATGGGGGTAGCGAAGACGGTCCACCGTATTAAGCAACGGTTCTACTGGAAAGGTCTGGAAGAAGACGTGCGGAAATACGTTCGGTCGTGCAAAGTGTGCCAGGCCTTTAAACCACAGAGGTTCAAACCCGCAGCCCCGCTAGAACCGTTACCACCAGCAACAGACATCTGGGAACGAGTGGGAATAGACCACCAAGGTCCTTTCAAAAAATCGGTAGAAGGCTACGAACACATTCTAACGATCGTAGACCATTTTAGTAAATACGCACTCGCGATCCCGGTAAAAGATACAAAGGCGGAAACCACGTGCAACGCACTCTCAGACAATCTGCTCTACGTTTTTGGTACTCCGAAATGCATAATATCCGATCAAGGCAAATCTTTCGATTCGAGTACTTTTAGAGACTTTACACGGTTGTACGGGATTAAACATATTATGGCTTCCGCGGCACACCCGCAAACAAACGGCTTATGCGAAAAACTCAACGGCATCATAAAAAACGGCATCAGAGTTTATCTCGAGGACGATCACGCCGAATGGCCGAGATTCGTAAAAACGGCGACTTTTGCGTATAACTCGTCCATTCAGTCGTCGACACAGGTGACACCGCATAAGTTGATATTTGGCGTAGAACCGAGGACGTCCCTAGACGTAGGACTACCAACCGTCGACGAGCCAGTAAAAACTTACGACGAATACGTGACCAACCGCATTTTAGAAAACGAGAGATTAAAGAAAATTGCCGACGAAAACTACCGAGACCGGACAATGATGACGAAGTGTCAGTATGACCTTGCGAACCGTGACCGCTTCCGGAAGTTTGAAGTGGGCGACCTGGTACTACTGGAGTCGTCTCGCAGGAAACCAGGGAAAACGGAGAAATTTCTGCCGAAATACGTAGGACCGTACGTAATAACGGATAGAATCAAGGAAACGACATATAGGTTACGACCACAGGACGGACGCAACAAAAATAGTAGGCGCCAGAGCACGTTAGCGCACGTGTCGAGACTTAAGGAATTTCTAGAAAGATAACGGCGACTCGAGGGACCGAGTCTAAGATAAGAGGGGGGGTGGTGTTGTGTGTCAACAAGCAACCGACCGGAAATACACGTGACGTTGCAAAATTATCTTAAATTTTGTTTATTTTATTTATTTATCAGAGAAACGGCACCACAGAGATAACAGGCACAAGTTGTATTTGACCACGGACCACCGTTTTCGCGGAATGCTTACAAATACAACGTGCCAGTTATCGTTGGACCTTCGTGCATTTTATTTATTATTTTTTTTCTTTTTATCCTTGCCCGGCGAACGAAGATGTCTTGTACCAGATCTAACCCTCCCAACGGCTATACCGCAGATAATCGGACCTCAACAACCCTCCAGAACCGGACCACAAGCCCAGCCCTGGAACGGGCCATGGTGACCATAGCCCACCAGGACAATGTACTGCAACCTACCAATAAATTGAGTTTTATATCCCCACTTCAGCCTCATCAGTATCTTAGTAAAGGCTCAATATTTTGTAACTAGCAAGTGATTGGCACCTGAAGAAAGGCTCAATATTATTCAAAAGTGTATAATTGGATGACAGAGATAGGGTTTTTACTTGATTTAGTATATTACTTTTTTTTTGGTTATCCCTAGTACATGTGGTACAATGTGTATCCCTGTACAACGTTTACTAGGAATAAGCAAAAAAAACAACACGTGGTACAGGCCATGATAATCATGGTGGGTAGAGGTAGGTGGCTGCTTTTATTGTAAGTGCACCACATGTCTACACATGTGAAAAGCAGAATACCCTGTGTAATACACCCAACTAATGGTTTTGTCCCTGCAGGCATCCAATCCCCTAAACCTCCCTCCTATACCCCCACTAGCCCCCGTCTACTCTCACACAAGGTAATTTCTGACTTGTCACTGTGTTGGTTTTCACTCTACTAAAGGAATACCCAAGAAATATTTCTAAAAAAAAAAAGGTTAATTGAAGGACCCAATTCTATAGTACAGTTAAACCTGTCTATAACGCCCCCTCTTGGGACTCACCAAAATAGGGTGCTATAGAGAGGAGGTGCTATAGACAGGTCACTTTTAATGTAAATCGCATCGTACTACGTATTTAAAATAGGGCACTATAGAGAAGAAGGCGCTATTTAGAGGGGGTGCTATAGACAGGTTTAACTGTATTTATAATTTTTGTTTAAAGGTACAGTAGAACCTCCATGGGAGAGAACACTCGTGCTAGAGGACACCTCTCTACAAAGGACAGTTTTCATTTGTAAAATTACCATTTTTACTATTTAGTAGCTCTACGGTAAGAGGACATATCTCCCTAAAGGACACTTTGGCTCTGCAACTATGTGTCCTTTATCACTAGTACACGTGGTACAGGCCATGATAATCATGGTGGGTAGAAGTTGGCGACTGCTTTTACTGTAAATGCACCACATGACTACACATGTGAAAAGCAGGTTTAAAAATATAAATTTTGATAGTGTTGTGCTACTCTTCTCTGAAAGTTCTGCAATTCTGTTAACAAAAACCTTTGTCCGTATAAAGTATATTTGTTTGACTTTGTTTCTCACCTTTAGAATTATATGAAATTTGTATAAAGAGAAATTAAATATTCTGATAAAATATCATTCACTCTAAAATGTATATATGTATATACAGTTAAACCTGTCTATAGCGCCCCCTCTAAATAGCACCTTCCTCTCTATAGCACCCAATTTTAAATACGTAGTA
>CP092874.1:87020899-87047715 GCA_030710605.1 Cordylochernes scorpioides
TCATCAATAGTGAACCCTCTTATAATTTTCCTTTGCATTGTACGTTGTGTTCTTCCCTTCTTCTTCTTTCTTATCTCCACTCAATCATATTAGGGTATCAAGCTTGTAAAGTTTGAGATCATGACTGGGTGAAGTAGAATGCGTCTGTCTTTGTCATTAAGACTGGGAACACTACTCAGTGGCAGGCCGACTTAGCTCCAGAAGAAATGGCCGCCTCTGACATGAGGAACAGACCATGTGAAGCCGCTCTTAACATGGAGTACAAACACTGCTCATCCTGTATCCCTGAATTAGGAGCCCTTACAGGGTACTATCAGCATGGCCAGCTGAGCCCAGGTTTTTTTTGGTGATCTTGTTACTGCTCCCCCTCCGCCTTTTTCATCCGGGCTTGGGACCGGCAAAGGCGGAGTTTAAAGTACGTTGTGTTAAAGTGTTCTAAACTTTATTATTAAGCTTACGTTAAATCTTCAATAAGGCTTAGAACTGACTGTTTTTCTTGACCCGTTCTTAGAACATATGAAATTTTACATATTTAATTCTTAATTGGATACAATTTCTGATAATCTAATTAATTTTGTTTCATATGAACTCTGATAAATGATATGTAAATTTTATCGTTTTTATTTAAAAGAGTTAAGTTGGAAAAAATATTTCAGTTTAATTCTTTTTCTCGCAGAAACATGACAAGATCAAAAAAGACCGAGCTCAAGCCCAACGAAAGTCAACTTGAAAAAATACCGTTAGAAGATAATAAGGTAACTGAAGAGGACAAAGTGGCTGAAAAATCTGTTGAGGATACTGCTGTAAAGCCAAACGATGGAAACCATTCCAACTGTGACGATGCAAAGACTAAAGAAATCTCTGCTGAAGAAAACAAGCTAAATGAACTGGAATTTGAAAATGCCTTTGAAGAGCTTTTAGAAGGATTCTTAGAAGAGAAAGGAAAAGCAAAATGTATCGAATCTCTTCAAACTTCCACTTCATTGGAAAATAGCAAGAAATCTAAGGCACTCTTAAAACTAGGAATGACGTCAGATAATGAATGGACGGAGATTAAATTCCGGGATTCTAATAACAAAACATATACTTTGGTTCAGTCGGATCTCTTGAGGTTCCCCGATTCTGATCGCTTCTTAGTGCATGGTCATATCACCCCGGAGACTGAATACAGACAAGCCCAGATCATGGCAGATAGCAAACTGAAGCAGAATCTGGTAGCATCAACCATGGCTACGGATGAACTTGTGCCTATTGAGAATGAAGAATATGAAAATGAGGATGCAGATGAGGAAGAGGGTGAAGAAGAAGAGGATGAAGAAGGAGAGGATGAAGAAGAAGAAGAGGACCTGAAGGAAGCTCCAATCCAATCGACTCCGAATCAAAAACGGGAACTTATAGGGGAAAATGAAGAACTGAATCAAATTCAGACTTGTGATGTCGACGAATTTATGACTATCTTCAAAAAGGCCAGAGCAGAAGCTATAAGAATTCTTCGAAAAAAAGAATGTTTTGGTGGACGCATTCATGAAATTCCACAAGAATAACCTTGCATGTAAATTGACTGCTGTGACACGTATAAATGAATAAATAAATATTTTATAAAGTTTTTTAAAATACTTTTCATGCTTTCTATACTTTTAATATTCCAGTATTGACCTGCCGTAGCTATTTATATTTTGTCAGTCAATCCATATCTATATATGTTATGAATAATTTGTTGTTGTTAAATAAAGGGTTGATAAGACAAAGGATCGATAAGATAAAGGGTTGAAGGTGCAGTCGTGGTAAGGAAAAAATTATTTACCATCAAGTAGCTTTTATTTTCAATTACTTAAGGAAATATTAGCTATTTTCACATTATATAGAATTTATAAAGTTAATCCTATATTAGTGATTCAAAAAGATAATGTTAACTACGCATATTTACAACAAAACTGAGTCTTTCTAAAAACGATGATAACAAAAGTAAAATTATCAATGAATAAAAATAAAATTATTTTTAAAATATAGAAATATTTTAATTTTTAGATTATATAATATATATATAAAAGTTAGTGTATGTATGTTGTCGGCTATACACGTCCACAATGCGTAACTAATCTGGCTGAAATTCTAACAGTATATAGAGTTGAATCTAAAAAAAAACTTATAGGCAAATTTTCAGGCTTCTATTTCGAATATCCTTAGTTATTAACAAATTTTCCCTATTTCACTCGCAACCGGCGCCTATGTATATATCAAATATTTAAAAAATCAAATTAATATAATTTTCATATCGTGGTGAAAATTTTACATTTTTATATTATAAATACAAAGTTTTGAGCGGGACGTTTCACAAGAGTGACATCCACGGCACCAATTTATAATTGTAACGAATAGTGTTTGAATAAAACATTTAATCGGGTAAAAACCCGGGTGTTGCTCGGGTCATTCGGATAGTTGTTCTATAAAAGTATTTGCTCTAATCAATATAAGCCTTTGTTAAAAAGAAAACATACGAGTACATGTGTACACCATTTTTTTTCCACGTATATTTTACATTACTTTATTGTAAGTCTGTCTAAATGAGGCTTATAGTTCAGGGGTTCAAATTTTATGGGTATCTTTTGGACTATCTTGAAAAATGGCAACCTAGTTTGGGTAATCAAGAAGAACTTGCATGAGAGCAGATTCCACCTCTATACAAAGAACAGTTTCATCACCAGTATTACCATTTTACCAATCAACAACCCCCTGGTAAGAGGCCACCTCTCTCTAAAGGACACTTTTGCTCTACAACTAAATGTCCTTTATAGAGGTTCTACTGTAATTCTTTGTATGACTCTTTGCTATGATAAAATTTTACTTAGAAATGAATGTCTAAATGGATACTGGTTTATTCTCCTGCTGATTGGCTCACCTCTATAAGACCATCTAAAATCGGTTCCTCAGTCAATGGTCATGTTTTCTTTGATCGTTAGCAATAGCGTCTATATAGGACAATGTGAAATATTTTTTAAAAAGGCATAAGACGCCGCAACTCTAATTTTTTTAAGGAAGCTTAAAGAAAAATCTTTCCTCAGCGAACTAACATATAAAAAGGTAATGGATATTATATAACATTTTGTTGTGTGTGTGTGAAGATATATGTAAAAATTTAACAAAAGAATTTAAGAATTTACATACATTTTTGATACAATATAATACGGCTTGTGATTGTAAAACGAAATTTGAAAACTATCCCGCATGTGTTTCTTTTCAACGAAAAATCAAAATTTATTTCAAGGAGAAATAACGATTATTTCTAACCTTTGGGATGAGGTTTGAAGTTCCCATCCCTGGACACTTTTATTTTTTCCGTTTATTATTACTCTTCACAATTCACCCTTTCATACTTCATCCCAAAGATTAGAAATAATCGTTATTTCTCCTTGAAATAAATTTAGATTTTTCGTTGAAAAGAAACACATGCGGGATAGTTTTCAAATGTCGTTTTATAAATTTTTGAATTAACTAGAATATGAAATATAAGATCTTGAAGAATGAATTAAAAGTTTACGGCGACAAATTTCTTTCAGAAAAGAATTATTCGGCAAAGTATTATAAATGTATACATTTATAACACCTTACTAAATACTTTTTTTTTTTTTTGATGAGGACAAAAGAATTTTGTCGAAATGTCGATATAATGAAAGCATTTTTTAGCTGAAGTGTCTATTAATTTTAACTAGATTCTAACTTATAATACAATATTTAATTAAAAAGGCGTACATTGGATCAGAATATCATTTATTTTGCCAATATTTCAGTTGACTGAATGCCAACCTTTATCATGGTGTTATAACATTTTAAAGTATGTCAACAACAAACTCAGCGCCACATAACGTCATTGATAAAATATATTTATCTTTTTTTTTTCTCCCCATTGAATATAACAAAATATTTTTAAAACTTAATTCTGTTGACGTTATGTGGCGCTGAGTTTGTTGTTGACACACTTTAAAATGTTATAACACCTTGATAAAGGTTGGTGTTCAGCCAACTGAGAAATATTGGTAAAATAAATGATATTTTGATCCAATATATGCCTTTTTAATTAAAGATTTATTTATGGATTCCTCTATTTTTAAAATAATACAATATATAATACAATATTCTTTATTTTGATTTAGAGCTCTATGTACCCCTAGGGACACTTGCACTTTAAAGATAGACATTTTGAAAGAAAAGAAAGATATTTTAAATGTGTACAGAATTAGTATGCAAGTTAGTTAGATGAAAAGTAATACAATATAATACGGCTTCTGATTGTAAAACGATGTTTGACAAGTTTTATCGCAAATGTTTCTTTTGAACGAAAAATCGTAATTTATTTATTTTTTCTTCTTTTGTTAGACCATGCTTTTTACTGCATTTCTTGTAATGCAACAACAACAACAAAACAACTTTATTAGGGCGTCTTGCCCTGTACAGATTCGCCGTGGAATTACAGACAATATTCAACACAAGAGAAAAGGGAGAGAGATAGAGTATTTACAATTAAGGTATGGTAAACAGGGTGACTTTTTTATTGTGCCCCTGTTCTTCTCTCTTCCACGAGTGCAATTTTATTTACAACCGCTTTTTGATAGTTGAACAGTTCTATTGCCCAACTTTTCTTATCTGAAACAGTTTTTATTATCTTTATTGAGTTCAGATGCGGTCTAGGAAGACTTTTCAGGATCCTTTTTCTCTCTCCTTCCAGATCCCCGCACTCAGCAGTAAAATGGTATATTTCATCGGTTATCTGACTTCCGCATAACCTACAGTACAAATCTTCTTTCTTAATTACGTAAATATGATTTTCTTTGATCAATGTTGATATTAATCTGATCTGTGCAATAAAACTCACTAAAGCTGAGGACAGATTGCATGAAAAATAATGTTCTGGAATGAATGAATCATAAAGTAACCTATAGTTTGAGTATGTTTTCGTAAGAGATAATTTCATTTCTTGTAATATTGTACATATAAAACTCCACTCATCCTAAGCATTATTGTCTACACTCTGGAGAATCTGTATAAGACCAATGGGGTTTTAATAAGGCTTTGTAATCTATTAGCTTGATTGTCTTTATATAATTTTCCCTGTATATAGTTATCATTAAGTTCTATTACTCTTTTTCCTGCATGTATCTTATATTTCTACTTGGAGAATCTGTATAAGACTAAAAAGTCTTAATAAAGGCTTTGTAATCTATTATCTTGATTGTCTTTATATAATTTTCCCTGTATATGAATATCATGTTATCATTAAGTTCTATTACTCTTTTTCCTGCATGTATCTTATATTTCTGCTTGGAGAATCTGTATAAGACCAATGAGGTTTTAATAAAGGTTTTGTAATCTATTAGCTTGATTGTCTTTATATAATTTTCCCTGTATATAAATATCATTAAGTTCTATTACTCTTTTTCCTGCATGTATCTTATATTTCTGCTTGGAGAATCTGTATAAAACCAATGAGGTTTTAATAAAGGCTTTGTAATCTATTAGCTTTGGTTGTCTTTATATAATTTTCCCTGTATATGAATATCATGTTATCATTAAGTTCTATTACTGTTTTTCCTGCATGTATCCTATGTTTCTGCTTGGAGGATCTGTATAAGACTAAGTCTTAATAAAGCTTTTGCTTTTTTGTATAAAGGCTTTGTGTGTGTGTGTGTGTTTTAAGGAGAAATAACGACTATTTCTATCCTTAGTTTCTAACTGTCTAAAATATTTCGTGTACAAGAGGTATCTTATATTTCTGCTTGGAGAATCTGTTTAAGACTAAAAGGTGTTAATAAAGCTTTTGTTGTTATTGTATAAAGGCTTTGTGTGTGTGTTAAGGAGAAATAACGACTATTTCTATCCTTAGTTTCTAACTGTCTAAAATATTTCGTGTACAAGAGGTATCTTATATTTCTGCTTGGAGAATCTGTATAAGACTAAAAGGTCTTAAAAAAGCTTTTGTTGTTGTTGTATAAAGGCTTTGTGTGTGTGTGTGTGTTAAGGATAAATAACGACTATTTCTATCCTTAGTTTCTAACTGTCTAAAATATTTCGTGTACAAAAGGGATCGAGACAGTTTTAAAGCGGACGCGGAAATAGAACGGTTGGCCTTGTCATTGAGAAGTTACATAACATTTTGGGACAGAGACCGTCTCCCTATTTCCTATAACACATTCTTTTCCTGACAAAACGTTTAGTTCCATTGTGAGATATATGTTAAATAATTTCCATATCATATATTCAAAGTATGTAATAGATTATTGTTTATTGGTTATTTCTCGTTTCAAAATCACTTTATTAGGTACCGCTCAACAAGAGAAATCTAGCTTAATGATAATTGAAACAATGAATAATATGTGAAAGTTATTCATATATTAAACAAAATGTTAACGAGGGATTCAATCCCGGTTCATAGCTGTTGGGATCTTGGGTGTTACCCACTCGTCCACTGATTTATTTGGTTATTTCCAATTATTATTGTGTAGTATTACATTTATGGTAGAAAATAACATTATACCTTTTTAGTTGCGTCTACCTCATTGGTTACTGTTCATAAGCCAATCAAAACAAACCTTTTTCTTACATTTATGGATGAATAAGGTGTTGATATAACGGGTAGTGAAGAAATAAACACTTTAAGATGTAGAACGACATTTGAAATTTATCCCGCATGTGTTTCTTTTAAACGAAAAATCTAAATTTAAGGAGAAATAACGATTATTTCTAACCTTAGGGATGAAGTATGAAAGGATGAATTGTGAAGAGTAATGATAAATGGAAAAATAAAGTGTCCAAGGATGGGAATCGTTATTCGTTATAATCGTTATTTCTCCTTAAATATCGATTTTTGTTTAAAAGAAACACATGCCGGAAAATTTTCAAATGTCGTTCTACAATCGTAAGCCGCATTATATTGTATTATAAATTACTTTAAGATGTATTTCTACTTCTGACATTGGGACAAAACCAGTTCATTCTCACAACCTAAACAATAGCAAAAAATTGATAGTACTAAAAGTAGGTTCTATAAGTATTTATTATTGAATAGCGTCTTTTTCATAAATTAAATCAAAAACCTATTTTTTATTCAGTATAAAATGATATATATAATACATATTACTAATTATATACTTATATACTATATATAATTATATACTAAATAAGCGTTATTGTTAATTTTCAAAATATTTACAGCTATATTTTCCAAAAATTATTTTGTCCAAAATATAAATATATATATCAATATTTTTTCTCCCCATTGAATATAACAAAATATTTTTAAAAACTTAATGCTGTTGACGTTATGTGGCGCTGAGTTTGTTGTTGACACACTTTAAAATGTTATAACATCTTGATAAAGGTTGGCGTTCAGCCAACTGAAATATTGGTAAAATAAATGATATTTTGATCCAATATATGCCTTTTTAATTAAATATTACTAATTATATTAAAATACAAATTACACTCATAGACAAAAATTAATGAAGTGGAACGTTTTTGATTTCACTGAATATTGATACAAGGAATTATTTTATAGAAAATAATAAATATTTAAAACTTTTGTTATAAAATAAATAAAGCTTCCAGGGTTAAGTTTCTTGTGCAACTTTTTATTTTCAAGCTTTCAGACTTGTCAGTCCTTCAACAGGATTATCACGTTAACAAATTAATATTGAATACTATTTTTACTTACACATTATTATATATATATTTTAACGAATTCCAGGACTCAAGACACCTACTGCTGGAATGCCCACTCTTCTTCATCGCTAGACAACAGATAATAAATATTGTTGTAGATCTATATCAATTTGCAAATAGCAGAGAGAATTATTATAAGTTCAACTATTTTTGTAAATATATTTATGATTTTCTTTCAAACCTGAAAGGTTCAGGTTCCTAATATATATTATTGTTTCTATTTTTATTTCGATTACTTTTTTTTTGTATATGTTTATAACTGTTTCTGTTTAAAAAATGTAAATCGACGCAATTATCCCTAACCGGGATATCGCGTTTTGTGTGTTGAAATAAATAAATAAATATACACTAATTATATATTGAGAGAAGAATATTTTTAATTATTTCTATTTGAAAAACAAAATTTTGAAAATATAGGTGCATGGTGGATAGGTGGCTATATCTCTTTTAATAACACATTCACATTAATCTATATAAACGCCATTGTTTCAAATCTATTGTATAAACATCTACTGATCGAATACCCAGCATTTCAAGATTATAGAATGAAGAATGAACTAGTTGTTTGTGAACTTAACGATTTGATTTCCGACAAAAAATCATATTTAAAGTTTAATTCATTTTGTAAATACATTCTAAACTTTCTACAAAATCTGGATCTCTAGTGTTTTCACGTGTTGAATAATGTAAATAACTTATGTAAATAAACTTTTTTCCTTGTTTGGCGCAAGTATCCCTTGCGGGATATAGCGCTTTGGAAATAAAATAATTGTAATTGTATGGTATAGAAATAACGACAAATTTGAACTTTTAAAAATCGTGTAGGTAAAATATGCATAGGACTTCAGATTAATCGATTGTTGCTTTCTAGCAAGCATCAATAAATATATAGCAGAGGTGATAGACCATGTAGTCCATCAGATTTCATGTTTGACATTTATATATTTAAACGTTCTTCCCTGATTTATAATAATATAAAGTAAATAAAGCTTCCAGGGTTAAGTTCCTTGTTCAATTTTTTTTTTTTTTATTTTCAAGCTTTCGGACTTGTCAGTCCTTCAATAGAACTCCTGTAAAAGGACTAACAAGTCCGGAAGCTTGAAAATAAAAAAATTGAACAAGAAACTTAACCCTGGAAGCTTTATTTACTTTATAATATTTATTTATTGTTGACATCTATATAAAACCCATTGTTTCTTTGGTGCTCTTCAAAATCACCTCCTCCTAAGAAAGTTCGCAGAGCTCAAAATGTTGGAAAACAAATGGTCGCTTGTTTTTTTTTTTTTTTAGAAAAAGTGGTTTCATTGATAGTGTGAAGTTAGAAGATCGAAAGACAGTTAATAGTGACTGATATACAACAAAATGCCTTCCAGAAGTATTTGAAAAAAATCAAGCAAAGCAGACCAAGAACACAACTTAAAGGAGTCCTTCACCAAGACAGGTTGACCGATATCTCGAGATTTCAAAGTTACAAAATTATTCTAAAAAAGCAAAACGTTTACAGATATCTGCAAAGAATGATGAAGATGTCACAGTGTAAAATCACTTACCTAACTTAAGAAGCCTCCACTTCGTGCGACCACGTCGGCCACCCATGGCACTTTGAGTTATTTCGGCTGGGCGGATATTTCTGTCACTGCCAGGGTGACTCGGCACCGCTGCCTCAGAATACAATCACTATGATAATGTCGTTTGGTCTCTCACACTCTCCCTTTATCTTCATTCAATTTACTTTCATTCTTAACCATACTTTTTAGCACATTATATTTATTTATTTATTTCAGCACACAAAACGCGATATCCTGGCTAGGGATAAATTGCGTCGATTTAATTTTTTTTTAAACAGAAACAGTTATAAAAATGTTTAATTAAAAAGGCATATATTGGATCAAAATATCATTTATTTTACCAATATTTCAGTTGGCTGACCGCCAACCTTTATCAAGGTGTTATAACATTTTATAGTGTGTCAACAACAAACTAAGTTATAAAGTTATAAACATATTATACAAGAAAAGCAATCAAAATAAAAAGAGAAACAATAATATATATTAGGAACCTGAACCTTTCAGGTTAGAAAGAAAATCATAAATATATCTACAAAAATATTTAAACCTATGATAATTCTCTCTGCTATTTACAAATTGATATAGATCTACAATAGGATATAGAGATATGATTAAAATAGATACTTCGGCCAGTAAATCTTTTTATTATCTCGATGTTTAGACAAAAATATTTTGTCCTCATCAGAAGAAAACAAAAATTAAAAACATTTTTTTGAAAGATTTTTGAAAGATAAAAAATTTTTTGTCGAAACGTCGAGGTAATAAAAAGATTTACTGCCGAGGTATCTTTGTTTGGAAGAAATATGAATGCCAGCCAGGCAGCCTCTATCTTTACAATGATTAAAAGAGTGTTTAAAATTTCTTTCATAAAATAGGAAATTATAACTCCTTAAATAGAGAGAGCGAGAGAGAATTTATATAAAATAAACAGAATAACAAGGTTAAATCCAATATTATAATCCAATAATATAATCAATATTATAAAAAAAATTATACTATTAAAATCTACATGCATTTTTTAGTACCTATGCAAGATTTCATCCGTGAAAACCAATTATCGAAGCACTTACACCAGTCATCTTCGTGGATGGAATTTACGGCATTGATAAAGGCTTCATCATCAGTGTCAAATTTTATCCTTTTCAACAATAACTTAACTTTTGGAAATTTAAAAAAAAAGTCACAAGGTGCTAGGTCTGGTGAATATGGTGGATGAGTGACTAATTG
Source organism: Cordylochernes scorpioides (assembly GCA_030710605.1). Taxonomy (NCBI): domain Eukaryota; kingdom Metazoa; phylum Arthropoda; class Arachnida; order Pseudoscorpiones; family Chernetidae; genus Cordylochernes; species Cordylochernes scorpioides. The sequence goes on from CP092874.1 coordinate 87,031,408, forward strand.
GAAACCAGAGTTGGCTAAAAAGTCTGATGTTTGGGTTCAGGTGTGCGGTCTTGCATTGTCTTGGTGAAGGACTCCTCTAAGTTGAGCTCATGGTCTGCTTTTCTTGATTTTTTCAAATACTACTGGAAGGCATTTTGTTATATACCAGTCACTATTAACTGTCTTTCGATATTCTAACTTCATACTATCAATGAAACCACTTTTTCTAAAAAAAAAAAAAAAGCGACCGTTTGTTTTTCAACACTTCGAGCTCTGCGAACTTTCTTAGGAGGAGGTGATTTTGAAGAGCACCAAAGAGTAGATTGCCGTTTTGTTTCTGGATAAAAATTGTAAATCCAAGTTTCGTTACCTGTAATAATATTAAAAACAGCCTTTGATTTGTCTTCTTCAAATTTTTTCAACATGAAATTACACCATTTAACGCGACCAAGTTTTTGGTCTTCAGTCAAGCTGTGAGGTACCCATCTACTAACAAGTTTTCTGTGTTTTAAATGATCATTAATGATGGTGTTGATTGCTGCCGATCCAATGCCCACACTTTTACCTAACTGCTGATACATAATTCTTCGATCTTCTCTAAGTAAAAATCATTAAAATGTCTATGGATGAATAATTTAGAGTAGCCAAATGAAGTGAGTTGATCTGTTACATTTTCCCTTCTCATTTCTTAGAATATTTGAAAGAAAAAAATGGGTGTAAATATTCGTTTGGGTAATGTCTTCACTGTTTTAATCTTATGTCTGTGTAAACAAAAGGATCGAAAATGGATATAATTTGGTTGAAATGTGTGTGTGTATAATAATTTTGCATGAAAGTGGTGTTGAAGTCGAATTATAATCTTGTCTAAAAAAGTATGAACATTATTCTTTAAAAGTGATAGCCCTCTCTTATTGTTATCAAGCAATTTTTAAAATATTATCAATCTAGTTGTAATTGCAAGTATAAAAAACTTCGATGTTTCTATGTCTTGTATCTGAAGGCAAATCAGAAGTTTATAGTCCGCACGACAAATTTCAGAAACAGATATTTTTTTTAAATTAGAACAAAAAATAATTTGTATTAGGATCAGGTGGATAAATTAAGGAAAAGGCATTTCATAATCATGCAACTATAAGCTAAGCTACTGATGATTTGCGCCAACAGAAACTTTTAGTTGCACGATCAGAAGATGCCTTTTTCCTTAAAATATTTGCTAGTTATTTCCATATTAAAATGTCTGAATTATATTGAGATATTATCAAAAGAACAAAGTCATTAGACGAAGAGCGTCTTGTGCCTTTTTTTTTTTTTTGGCTGAGATTTCGGGCATTTTTGCCCTTCTCTACAAGAATAAAAATAACATTTGATTGAATTGATTTTTCATTGAAAAGAAACTCATGCGGGATAATTTTTAAATGTCGTTTTACAATCACAAGACGCTTTATATTATATTGTATTAAAAATAACATTATTTATAAACTTATGAAGGGAATGTAGAAGGGTAGAACTGCCTGAAAGCTTGGCTTAAAAAACATACAAGAAACTTTTCGCTTCACGAATTTATTCTTTTGATAATATACTACTCCAGGTAGTTATTCAACTTATTTTTGAGAAAGTTTTGAGAGGTCAATTTGCATTAGAAAGTGAAAACATAAATATACGCAAATAATAAAATGCCTCGATATAATTTTTGTCCTTAATATGTTTTTAAGCGTGCATCATTTTTTATTATTATTATAATTAAAATGTTTGTGATTTTTTTTATAATTCTAATAAATTATTCAATGGTCAAATACCATTTTTTACACACACCCACAAAGCAATAAATATTTACCTTAAAAATCATTATTTGTTTTTAAAAATCCACCTTTTTTTATTTCACTTTTGTCAAAATATATCGGATTATTTGAAATTTTTAAAATTTGAGAAAATAATAAAGAACATTTTAAAATTTTAGAATCATATCAGTAGTTTCTATATATACTCGTAAAGTTATTTTGAAGAAGGTTTAAATTTAATGGAAGGATTTATATTTTAAGTTTTTGCGTAATTCTTTGAAACGTTTCTCGTCTGCTACCAATAAGGGCGTTTTGACCATTCTGAATGAGAATCGGAAGTTGATAAGAAGCTCTTCGTCTTAGCGAGTTTCTGCACAATCTTAGGGCTTAATTGAGCTTCTTTTTGCTTCTTAGTTTTTCTGTTATTTCCTTTAAACAGACGGGATCCTAAATTTCTTTTAAATTCTTGATGCATTCTCCCATGCTGCTCTTCACGATGATCTGCTGATTTCTTTTCAACCATGCCATTATTTATATCAAAGTTTTCAAATGGCATTATTGAGCTGAATTGTGAAATTCTGGATTTATCAATATTTTCTATATTTAGTCCATAGTTCGTAATCATTTTAATATAATTTGCAGTAGATTCTTCAAGTTTTTCATTATAATAATTATTTTTAGAAAATTTGACTTCGTTTCCTGGAATCGGATTTTGCCATAACATATTGTTCCTAAATTCGGGTGTTACAAAGTCAGATAATCCCAGAGCTTGTTCATTAGATACATCAGTTTTAAAATTAGGTTTTCTAATTTGTTGATAAGTAAAATTGTCGCGGTTATTCAAAGTTTCACTATTTTCAATGGCTGGAAGTTTGAAATTCATATTTTCCATTTGATTAGGAGGATTTTGTATGTTATATTGAAGATAAGAATTATTTTTCTCTTCTATTGGATATAAAGTTCGTGCCTCAACACGATTTATTTCTTTGTATTTATCAATATCATACCTATGCTTTGTAAGATCGATTTCTTGAGGGCTGTTAGAATTATAATTTCCAAAATCCATATATTCTTTACTTGTACCCATCTCATTTTGTAAAACTTCTTTATTCAAATTGCTTGATCCAATTTGAATTTCAGCGTCTAATTTTCCTGTACCTGCTACCTTTGTTTCTGCAGATTTTTGTTGATTAACAGGTTTTTTAAAATCTATCTTAGTTTTGATACTTATTTTAGGAGTATCTTCAGAATGCTGTTTAGATGAATTATCTTGATGTTTAGTAGCTGAAGTACAAGTTGAAGTTGATATTTTAGTTATCTTTGGGCCGAGTTCCTTTTCTTTATAACTTTTAATTAAATCGAGTAAATCAAGAAATACATTAGATATAGGCATTGAAACTTCGCTTTTGTTAAACCATGGGAATTTGTAGGTAGGATTTCTCAGCTTCATAAAATGTTCATTTATTATTTGGGTTTTACCCAATAAGGTGTCAGCTAATTTGTTTTTTCTAAATTGAATTATTTTATTGATATCTTCAATGGTTAGTTCAAAAGTATAGTTAATAATACTATTAGGTTCTTGTTTGTATTCTTTGCTTAAAATTTGTTCTAAAGGAAAATAATTAATAGGATATGGTGTGATTAAGGGTTCTGAAAGCATTGTATTGGATTCGATATTTGGGCTCATACGATTGAAAAGACATTTGAAGAGTTCAGATATAGAAATATTGGGTAGGTTTGGACATTCCAAAGATATTTCTTTATTAAGAGGTACTGCCTTATACATATTAGAATCATGAACATCAGATTCCTCGTTTCGATTCAACATGGAAGTAGTTTTCTTAATATCTAATCTATCTTCATGTTTAACTAATCCATTGATAAAGTAGGCATCACTGGTAGTTAAAAATGCATTATTATCAAGATCATTTCTTTGATAATTTGATTCATACTGAACAGAATTCGGTATTTCCATACCTAAATTTTCATAGTTCTTCTTTAAATCATCATTTATGTTTTTTACTTCTGGCTCTAAAGGCCACTGAACGATATCACTGGTTGTCAGAAATTCTGCCTCCAGAGATTCAGTTCGTGCTGAACAGAAGGCCAGTGACATCAGAACCAAGAATTGCATTTTCCTAAATCAGCTCCTCAACTAACGATTAAGGGTATTATTAACGTCCATTATTTCCAAAATGACCTATTCCATTATTGATAAGAAAAATTGGAATAGATTTAAATTTTAATCTTCATAAAACGGATTTCTCTAAATTTGGCTTTTTTTTTTCTTTTTTCTGAAGAAAGATTTTATCAAGACGATAAATATCTCTCTCTCTCACTCTCTCTTTATTTAATCCTTATTAAATCTTATTTATTCATATATATATAACATTTTTTTAAGGGCAATTCAACCTTCATGGTGGGTTAGGACTGCTGTTGACTAGCTGGAGGTACTCACTGTAGCAGTTCTGATGGAGACCTCTCCTGGCATCTTTGTACTCAATCCTCACATGGATGTAGACAGTGTAGTACTGGGTACTCTCAGCCCAGGTTATAGAGGTATTCTCCTCTGAAGATTCTTCCGCGCAATAACACCGTTATGACATCTTCCGCTGTTATATAACCATATATGAACGATTAATAAAAGTAGTTTGAATATCAATATCTCTCACTCCAACTATATTTAAATATATACACCTATCCCCCGATTTACACGGTAGATACGTTCCTGAGAAAAAACGTGTAAATCGAGGGATAGGTGTATATTAAATTGTCAAATCTGAATAGGTGTTCGCCCCCTCATGAATCAGAGCCTCCCAATATTCTTTTCAACATAGGTAGTATAGAGTAGAATATCGCATTTTAGTATAATGCGATAAAAACAAAAAAAAACTTATTTGGAAAACCGTGTAAAAGCGAAAACGTGTAAAACAAGTACCGTGTAAATCGGGGGATATATTGAAAAAAGAGCAATACATAAATATATCTTTAATTGAAAAGGCATATACTGGATCATATGTATTGACGTTATGTGGCGCTGAGTTTGTGACCTTCATGAATACATTGTCACACCTTGAAAAAGGTTGGAGTTCAGCTAACTGAAATATTAGTAAATAGTATTTTTTGGATCCCATATATGCCTTTTCACACACAACAAACTCACAATTAAATAAAGAAATGTATATAATAGAATAAAAACAAATAATATTTCTTCAAATTTTAATTATGTCAATTTATGTACCTTTTATTACCATTTTAAACAATTTCTATTTCTCAGTTCTTTCAAGACGAACATCAGAATTACAATTTATCCGCAATTTAATTCCCGAATTGTGGTAGACGAAGTTGATAATACTGCAATTGAATATGTGATCTGTCATTCAAATCTTTAGTAGAAACAGTTTATAGAATAGAAATCGAAAGCTATTTGGAATTATCATTCATAACTTAAGCCAAGAGACACCAGATATGCTTTTACATTTTTATAACAACCAGAGAGGTATTTATGGCAAATTAGCGAATGTTTCCGGCTTCGCCCGGTTTTTACCCGAGTAAAAGTTTGCCTGACGAACATTTGTTAAAACGATTCTAGAAAACATCCACAATCCACCTATATATAGATTTATAAACGCATTTTTACAATTTATAAAGGTAATTTCACCAGATACCGCGAGAGGCGCTGCTTGCGAGTGAAAGTAGAAAATTTGCAAATAAAATTGCAACGAATATTTATTTCAAATCAAATTCAAACCAGAAACCTTCCCAGTAGTATAATAAAAATCTTCCTAAAGTTTCACGGCGATTGAATGTTCTTACCTTTTAAAAACATTCATCGTGTAAACAAACTAACATTCATCGTGTAAACAAACTACGTGTAAAATTATTAACCATCAAATTCATTTATCGTCGCGACCAGTGCTGCGCCAAGCGGTAAAAGGCTGGAACTAACGCTTTTTGGTTTTACATTTTTTAAAAGCACATTAACCTTTTTAGTTTTTTGAATAGATTATATGTTAAACGAAATCTTCAGCTACTTACATGCGAAATTTTATAATGATTGATTCTATATATTTTGCGCAACGCGATAACAAACATCGATTTTGGATTTCATTTTTATAGATATAAATAAAGGAAAGGATTAGTATTAATCTGTTTATAAAAGATTTTTTGAGTAATAATTTTAAACATCTTTCTCAAAATAGCGCTACCTTATATTAAAAAACATATGTTTCACCAAAGTAGAGTGGTTGTGCCTTAACCGTATATGTGTTGGGTGCGAAGACCATTCCATCCTTGCCGAGGGATATACTAAATGTATATTTTTTTAAAATAGAGCAATCCATAAATAAATATTTAATTAAAAAGGTATATATTGGATCAAAATATCTTCGATTTTGGTAAAATTGGTAAAATAAATGATATTTTGATCCAATATATACCTTTTTAATTAAAAACTAACCGTATATGTGTTGGGTACAAAGACCATTCCATTTTTGACAAGGGGAGTGATAAATGTATATGTGTTGGGTACAAAGACCATTCCATTTTTGACAAGGGGAGTGATAAATGTATATGTGTTGGGTACAAAGACCATTCCATTTTTGACAAGGGGAGTGATAACTGTATGTGTTGGGTACAAAGACCATTCCACCTTTGTCAAGAGGCATTCTAACTGCATATGTGTTGGGTACAAAGTACATTCAATCCTTGTCAAGGGGAGTGATAACTGTATATGTGTTGGGTACAAAGACCATTCCACCTTTGTCAAGAGGCATTCTAACTGCATATGTGTTGGGTACAAAGTACATTCAATCCTTGTCAAGGGGAGTGATAACTGTATATGTGTTGGGGTCAGAAGACCATTCCAACCTTATCAAGAGGAATGCTAACTGTCTCTCCTTTCCCCCTTAAATTTATTGTATTCAAAAGTGGATTGTCAATAATCGATGAGAATGTGAGAGAACATGTTAAATTGGGACTTTAAATATCACATTCTCCCAGTCGAGAAGATAAGAAAAAGTTATTTTCCTATCAAATATTTAATTGAACACATTTTTAATTGTAAGATATATTTATTTATCATAATATCCCCTTAAAAGTATTTCTTCAGTTCATATCAAAATTGCAGCATATTTATATGTAAATAAAATTTAAATTAAAAAAAAAACATATTTACACGACTTATCAAATTTTACATCATTGTGCACGACAAAGCGGCATATTTCATAGTTCACTTAAAATACCTTTGTCAAAAGTTATCTATAAAAGTAAAACATACCAATATGCAATATTAGAGCGTTATGGTTGATTAAACTGGAGAAACCGCTAGGAGGGTTAATCACTGATGAGCGAGACCTCTCATTATTTTTTAAAATGCAGTAAAGGTATTGGAAAATATATTATTTTATTTTTAAAGAATCATATGGGCTGTAAAATAGTTTACATTTTCGATAACAGATGACGCGCTAATGCATATTATTATATATATACCTAGACAATTGACAATTTAAACATATTTATTGATTCATAGTCAATAGTATAAGAAAAAATAATATATATAGAGCACTATTGTACTCCATGCTACCATTCATTAAGCATGTATTCACATCAACAATAATTTGTGCATTGTTATCTCCAGGTAGAAGGCACAAAAATATGAAATAGGACCCAATCTAATTGCCAAAGTAAAATCCAAACCTGAACCAACACTTATTCTGTTGACTTTGCTTAGAATTATTAATGAAACTGATTCCAATAATTATTAATTAAACATTATATTTATTGGTTTACAAGAGAGAGATATAATATAAAAGGGAAACTTATATTGAAACAAAGGAACTCTTTCTTCTTGTTTTTTAGCGCCTATTTACCCGTGAGCTTACACACACTCTGTGGTAACAAATAATTAAAATATGTACAACACACGCTCCCCTGTGTGTAAGCCCTAATCAGCAAGTCCAAGGCTATCTGCACATTTCCGTAGTTTGTCCTTAGGTAGACTCTTCGTTAGTATATCCGCCTCCATGTCTTCACTTTTAGTGTATTCCAGCTTGATTCCATTTTGAATTTCCTCTTTCACAAAATAATACTTTCGGTTTATGTGCTTTGTTCGTGAAGTAATCTTGTCAGATTGTTTCCAGTTTATTGCAGCCTGGCTGTCACTTTTCAAGGTAATTGGGAAAGTTAAATTTTCACAAAGTTCTTCTAGTAATCCCTTTAACCATAATACTTCTGAAATGCCTTCACATATTGAAATAAGTTCTGCTTCACATGTAGACAAGGCTACTAAATTTTGCTTTCTACTTCTCCAGTTTATTAAGTTGTTGCCAAGTTTGACTGTATAGCCTGAATAGGATTTTGCGTCTCGGGTTGTGCACCAGCTCGCATCAGTACTTATTGTGATATTGTTGTCTTTTGACTTATATGCCAACATGTTATCTCTTGTTCCCTTCAGATATCTATAAATCCTTTTAACTCCAGTTAAGTGTATTTCTCTTGGATCATTACTATACTGTGATAAATTGCTGACGTTGAAGGATATGTCCGGTCGAGTACCCGTAGAGAGGTACATTAGTGATCCAATCATTTCCTGGTATACAGTTTTATCTACTGGCTTAGAGTCCAAATATTCATCCAAATTTTGATTTTGATCTCCAGGTGTCTGCACACTGTTGCATTCTTCCAGTCCAAATCTGTGAAGAATTGTATCAATATAATGAGTCTGAGATAGATAAAATCCATCTTCTTCCCTTTTTATTTCAATTCCAATAAATGGTTCGCTATCTTTCTTTTCTGTTAGAGTAACATATTTTTCTATTTCTGAGGCTAGGTTGTCATTAATTTCCTTACTAGTTCCAGCAATGATGAGATCATCTACATATAGACCCAGTATTGCATACTCTTCTCCTCTCTGGAGTTTATAGACACATGGATCACATTTGGTTCTAATCATTCCCAACTGGTCTAAAATTTCATTGATCTTTTTGTTCCAACATTTTCCTGATTGTGGTAGACCATACAGGCTTTTTTCCAATTTACACACTTTGTTTTCTTCTCCTTTTTGTATAAAACCATCTGGTTGTCTCATGTATACTGTCTCTTTTAACTCACCATAGAGATAAGCTGTCTTCACATCATAAGTCTTTATGGTTAAATTCTGTTGTGTTGCAAGAGCTACTATTGTTCGCAAGCTTTCCTTTTTGAGTACAGGTGAAAAAGATTCCTTATAGTCCACACCATATCTTTGATTGCATCCAACAGCAACCAGTCTGGCCTTTCGTTTATATATGCCGTCACTTGGTGTTTTCTTCGTACTGTAGACCCATTTACTATTGATGACTTTCATACCATTTTCCCTTGGTACTAGTGTCCATACTTTATGTTTCTCTATCTCACTGAGCTCATCTTCCATTGCTTTGTGCCATTCATTTCTTTCTCCACTATCCATTGCTTCTTTAAAGTTCTCCGGAATATAATGATCAATTTCCATAATTAAGTTTGCATTATTCCTATCCTTTATTCTTTGTGAGCGTCGAACTCCTTCTTCAATCAATTTCCTTTCTTGTTCTTCAAGTCTTGCTTTGTGCCGTTCTTCTAAGATGCTCTTTGTTTCTCCTTTCTTTCTTCCTCCTTTTACACATCTTTCCTGTATCGGTTCAGTTTGTGATGAGTCATTTTCACAGTCACCACCTAGTTTTACTGAAGTGTCCTCCTGAGACTTCATTTTACTCTCTGTGACAGGATTGTCTTCTTTCAAGATAAGAAAGTCTTCAGCAACTATTTATTCACAATTTCCTTTATAGGTCAAATTATCACAATTAGTATCTTCCTGAATATCATTTGCATAATCAATTCCTCTCTTATCTTCACTAAATTTTACTGATCTGACTTCATGGATTCTCTTTGTCATTATATCATATATTCTGTAGGCTTTTCTTTTAATGGAATAACCAATAAATATTCCCTTTCTACCCTTTGGTGAAAACTTGTTTCTTCTTGGTTTGCTCTCAAGCCAATGTGTCAAACATCCAAATATTCGAATGTGTTTGACCGATGGTTTCCTGCCATTCCATCTCTGCATAGGTGTATTTTGCTTGATAGACCTGTGGGGTGTACAATTCTTAATGTATGCAGCTGTAGCAATTGCCTCTGCCCAAAACATCATGGGTAATTTTGAGTCAATTAGTAAGGTTCTCGCTGTATCTATAAGAGTCATATTCACTCTCTCTGCGACTCCATTACTTTGTGGTGAGTATGTGGTGGTAAGTTGGTGATGGATCCCACTTCTCTTGAAAAGTCCTTCAAATCTAGAGTTACAAAATTCAGTTCCATTGTCCGTTCTTACATCTTTTATTCTAAGACTTAATTCGTTTTCAGCTCTTGCTTTAAATTCTTCAAATATTTCAAAGGTCTCATCTTTAGATCTCAGGAAATATACAAAGATTCTTCTACTGTAATCATCTACTATAACAAGGAAATACTTAGATCCTCCTAACGATTGACATGGCATTGGTCCACATAAATCCATATGAATCAACTGCAGGGGCTTAACTGTATAATTTTCTGTAATATTATATGGCTTCTGCACCAGTTTTCCCATTATACATGCTTCGCACTCTGGTAACCTTTCGAATTTTAGATCCAATCCTCTTACAATATGTCCTTGAATCATTTTTTCATGTATTCTTCATTTATATGGTTTAATCTCTTATGCCATAAACTTATATTGCTATTTTTATTTGATAAATGTGTATTTATAACCATGACATTTTCATTTTTTGCTATTGGTACATTTCTTTGTTTTGTTTCCATCATAAACATTCTATCTTTAATATATGCTTCAGCAACTAAATCATTCCCTTCATTATAAATTTTTGCTCCATCCTTATTGAAAATAACTGAATTTCCCTTGTTGACTAATTCGTATACTGACAAGAAATTATTCCTTAAACTTGGTACATGTAAGATATCTTTGATGCGAATATTTTCTTGGCCTTCACTTGTGCATGTAGTAAGTCTCATATCTCCTTTGGCTATGGCTTGGGTAGTTTTGCCCTTCTCAGCTAGGTTGATTTCACTTTCATAATCTACCACATTTTCCATCAAAGTTAGGTTTGGGGTTAAATGTGCGGTGCATCCTGAATCTATACACCATATTTGTCTATCATTTCTCTCATCTGGTGAATCTTCAAATTCTTTTACATATGTTTCAAATGCTTGCTCATTAATTCCACTTTTCATAGTATCCACTAGGTTATTTGAATGTTCCCTACTGTATTTGTGATTTCTATCACCAGGAGTCCATTTCTTTTGGTATCCTTGTTTCTGTTTATCTCGAAACCAGCAATCATTAGCTAGATGTCCCTTTTTATTACAAACAAAACATCTTTTTGGCTGAAATTGTTGGACTTTTCTATTTTTAATTCTGTATGATTGTTCATGCCCATTCTCAACCGGTTGATTTAATCTCATATTTCTTCTTGACTCCTCTTCTCTTAGAGTTTGTTGAATCTCTTCAATTGTTGCCTCTCTCTTTGATCGTAAGACAATAGCAATATTTTCATACCTTGGATGTATGCCTCTGACAATTTGAAATGAAAGTTCTCTTGAGGAAAATTGATGCCCTAATGATGAACTTCTAGCAGCAATATTTTTTGCCCTTGTTATATATTCATCTACAGTTTCATTATCTTTCATTCTAATGTTCTTCAATTCTAAGCCTATATCAATAATTTTATCTTCCAAATTGCCTATGTATGTTTTTCTCAGTGAGTCCCATACTTTCTTAGCATTTGTTTCTCCTATGAACATTCCAGCTTGTTCATTTGTCAACGTAGTGATGATTATCCCAAAAGCTTCATCATTTTTATCACTCCAAATCTCCCAAGAACTTTTGTCTTCCATATCAGGTTCTAGATCTGAAATTACACATTTAAATAATTTTCTTCCTCTCAGAACTGCGCCGATTTTCAACGCCCATATTTGATAATTATTTCCTGTTAATGGTTCAATTTTTGTTTGGGATAAAACATTATATTCAGCCATTTTCGTCTTTTGAGCTATAATATAAACAAACCAATATATAATTTAAAACAAATATATATTTTAAATTTATTTAAATATTGGGTAGCTTTTAAACATGCAATATATAGATATAATTTAACTTAATCTATATAAATACCTTTAATCTTCTTATAAGTGCTTCAGTTTACGATCAGAATAAACTTCTTGCTTAATCTTCAGATTAAATATTTTAGTTTTTGAGCTTTATATCAATAAACCACACTCTGCTACCAATTGTTGACTTTGCTTAGAATTATTAATGAAACTGATTCCAATAATTATTAATTAAACATTATATTTATTGGTTTACAAGAGAGAGATATAATCTAAAAGGAAACTTATGTTGAAACAAAGGAACTCCTTTTTCTTGTTTTTTAGCGCCTATTTACCCGTGAGCTTACACACACTCTGTGGTAACAAATAATTAAAATATGTACAACATATTCAAACTTCCAAATTTCCCAAAACCAAAGATTATATACGTTTATCAGTCTAGGACTCACATGGGTTACTAAGTAATATCACCAAATACCAGGCTATGAATAAATTAACTTCTTTGTTATATTTAGAAGAAAGCTTCCAACAGGTTTATTTCTTAGATTATCAGAGAAATGTCTGGCTTAGATTAGACAATTCCCAGAAGAATAGCCATCTTGAATCTTTGGTATTTGAATGCTGGGGGATTGAAAAAAGAGGTCCACTGTTTTGGCATCACTTTGTGGACGGAAAAATTGCGTCCCCTCTTTCAATGCTCAGTTGCCATTATAAGTTAATATAATTGTTTAGGTAGTTCATAATAAATGATAGAATGAAAGTAGTAGTATTGTAGTGGCAGCATTTGTTTCTTGTTGAAAGGTCCTCAAGGTCTGTCTATTTTTTTTTTCTGAGCGAGCTTTATCCTTTTGTCTAAAAAGAGTTCATTCTCTTTCACTCCGTATTTATATTATGTTAAAACAATAGTATATGTGTATTTAATTTTTTTTAAATATCTAAGAAATCGCCTGCCAGAAACGTTGTTAAAATAATTTTTGAGATCATATATGAAAGAATTGATATCATAAGTGAAAATAATTGTTCAAATATTTTCCCGAGATTGAAATAAAATATAAATTCAGAGGCTTCAGCTTTAAAGTTAATGCATTTAATTAAATAATGTATAATTTTGAAAGTCAATTTACTGATTTCAAAGATGTAATTTAAAAAAGTTTTTGAAAATTAAATTTAAAGGTTTAAAAAATTAAGTTTAAAAGTTAAAGGTTTATTAAAGTTAGAAAGTTTTGTGAATTAAAGGTTAAAAAATTTCTCTAAATCAAAAAGTTTTCTTCTATAATTTATAATACTATAAACGATTTGCGCTCCAGGAACCCGGGTATATATCTTTTTTTTTTTTTCTCACAATATATGAGAAAATCACTAAAAATGTTTTGATATCCACTTCGTAAATATTTCGCGATAAATTTGAATTTTACCTATCTGAGTATTAGTTTTAAGCTTGTATTAGATTTAACACTTTTGTTTATTTATTACCATTTATTTTTTAACACAAATACTTTTCTATTTTGACTTTTTATCATTTTAATTATATTTTTTACCGCATTAACCAGAATTATCAACTACTTTTTAGATAAAAATCAATCACGTTAGTATTAATTTTTATAGTGATAAAGGATTTATCATATTGATATAACATTTTTGTGTTATGCCTATTATTCAAAGATACTATTTACATATTAGAAGTACATTTCATAGTGCATATAATTCGTTAATAGCATGGATATAGGGATCAAACCTTATATAATTGAACATTTTAATAACTTTGTACGCTCTATGAACCTGGGTTTAGGTTTTTTTCAATTTATTTTAACCACGCACACGCTTATATATACATGTCATTATAAAAAGAGTCTATAATTGGTCATGTTGCATGAAATATCCTTTTTTTTCCCAGCAGTGGACAGTTTTTAGAATAACAAAACTAAATAATCCATATATAAGTTGTCAGGCAGAGTATTGTTAGTCTGGTTACAATGTGAATTTTATCTGTAGTCCAATTTGTATATTATAGTAGGGCCATGAGATACAATGTGTGGTGTTTTCATTCTCTTTTGGTATATTCACACATATGGAGGTGGTGTCTTGTTCATGGAACAGATCAGATCGGTCCGTGCACCCTGATCACAATGCCAACCAACAAAGTGCTCCATGGAATGAAGGGGTGCCATTGCCCTGTTAGTCAGCCACAATTCAGAGTTCCCTGTTCATGGTTATCGTAGTGGCTCAAGGCTCACGACACTGTATTTCATCCTACAGGTCTTATACAGATTCTCAGAGCAGAAATGTAGGGTCAATACAGGAATAATAGTAATAGTACCAGTTAGGTGGTGTCTTGTCCACTCCATGGAAAGGGAGGTTGCCATTGCCCTGTTAGTCAGACACATTTCAGAGTTCCCTGTAGGCCTTCACAGTTACTGTAGCAGCTTGGGGCTCACGACACTGTATTTCGTCCTACAGGTCTTATACAGATTCTCAGAGCAGAAATGTAGGGTCAGTACAGGAATAATAGTACCAGTTAGGTGGTGTCTTGTCCACTCCATGGAAAGGGAGGTTGCCATTGCCGTGTTAGTCAGACACATTTCAGAGTTTCCTGTAGGACTTCACAGTTACTGTAGCAGGATGGGGCTCACTAAGTCCCCACTGTACTTCACTCTACAGGGCACACTCTACAGGGCAGTCACTTACTTATGCTGTTTCTCTCACCCGCCACGTGAAGGAGGGGTTGGACTTCCAGGCAGGACACATGTGGTACAGGTCATGATGCTCATGGTGGTTAGAAGTTGGTGACTGCTTTTACTATAAGTGTACCACAAGTGTCAACATATGTAGGAAGCTGTTTGACTTTTGCACTTAGAATTGTGCCTAAACCCAATTTGATTACTTGCACTTATTGGTGTTGTTGAACTTTTGAAAGAATTGGTGATTATTAAAGCAATTTTTAATTGAGAAAAAGTTCCCATTGCAGGTGTTGTGATATATATGTATGTGTATAAATATTACTTAATGAATAATATAATTTTTGGCAAAGAATAATCCTAACCTTTGATTTCATTTTGTACAATGACAAAATCCTATTCATCATCATTATTTTTGTTTATACAGTAGAACCTCCCTTTAGGGGACACCCCGTTAGCGGACACCTCTCTATAAAGGACAGTTTTCATTTGAAAAATTACCATTTTTACTGTTTAGTAACTCTCCAGTAAGAGGACACCTTTCTATAAAGGACAGTTTGGCTCTGCAATTAGGTGTTGTCCTTTACAGGGAGGTTCTACTGTATTTTTATCTTAATATGTTTGGTCCATATGAAATAATTTAAAAACATTTCTACTTGTCTTCTTATCTCACTCAATCATATCAGGATATCAAGTCTGTAGAGCTTGTTGATGGACTCTGCTGGGGATGAGTAGAGCTCATTAATGGATGAGTCAATACAGTCAATGTCAAACCATCATATCAGGGTATCAAGCTTGTATAACAAGACTTAGAACCAAACACTATAAAGGAATGACAATACATCCAGATGGCACAAGAACCTATAGGACATGTAACAACTCTCCTGGTGTGGAACTAACACCTACCCACATATTCTCATGTCCAGCAATGGCCGTAGCTTTGCAGAAAATTGACATAGACCCAGAGTAGCAGCTTTACACACCTAAGATAGAGGACATTACTGCTGCTGTGATAGAGATGTATGGAGACATCTGAGGCTCTTCATTGGACACAACAACAACAAGCCTGTAGATCTTGAGATGATGTCTGCTGGGAATGAGTAGAGCTCATTAATACAGTCAATAATGTGGTTTAGGGTTGCAGGTTATCAGGGTTGTATCACATGTACTATGGATGAAAAAAGTAACATTGAATTGAAAAAAAAAAATATTTTGACTGGTTATCTGTTACAGGAGATGGAGCTCTGTGTGTTGGGCAACAAAGAAAATATTGACCTCCCCATTCCACATGGTAAGTATTGTGTGTAGTGACTTCTCTCCAACATTTTAAACTCTAACTACATTGTGACCTAATCCAAATAAATTTATACCCTCTACTCACCATGACCTCTACGTTGTGTAATTGCAGAAAATTAAAACCATTTTCTAGTTTTCCCACTATGTACTAAGTGTCAACCAACAACCCCAAAACACATTATTGACTGACAATTGACAATTAAAAACGGTTTATTGACATCTAGTCAACAGTCAAAGAGAGAGTTTACAGAGTTTAAAATAGTAGAGAAAATATAAACACCAGACGAGGCTTTCTCCGAAGGGACATCTGGATCCTATCAGGAGCCTAGAATGGTCTTGAGTTCAGACTTGCGAGTTATGGAATCCGTGTCCCCAGCGATGACTGTGTTGAGGAACTTGACAAGAATAATCTTGTGTTTAGGGAAGGTATCCGCGAGGAAACAATCAACATATTATTGACTGTA
>CP092874.1:87047815-87078977 GCA_030710605.1 Cordylochernes scorpioides
TTCACTCATCCATTGATGAGCTCTACTCTTTCCTGACAGACACCATCAAAAGTCTCAAGCTATACAAGCTTGATACCATTTTTTTTTTTACTTATCCTTTTAGTCTAAATTAGACAAGATCTTGGAGGTCGTGCTCGTAAAGAAGCTCAAGAACTCTTCTTGGTTCTCTGTACAGGGATCTTTTGTCCTTTCCAATGCAATTTAGTAAATGTTGAGGAGTGGCCTCTTCGGTTTTGCACCTAGTGCACATGGGAAGCTTTTGGCTCCCTCTTTATAGACTAGAGGGCGCAGGTGACCAGATTTCCATCTGGCCAACTGTGTCGATTCCCTTCTGTTTAGTTGGAGGGTCTGTTTTTTGGGCTTGATACCATAATATGATTGAGTGGAGATAAGAAAGAAGAAGAAAACCATTTTTAACTCTTAATTTTCACTACCATTTAAATTTTTCACTTTTTGTATTGATGCTCTTCATTGGTAAATGAGGAGTTGCCGGGTTAAGAATCCTGAACCAGGACGCGGAGTTGCCCCCTCTTCGTGGGGCGGGCAAGGCGGTAACGCAAGCGAACTCAGAGACGTCGCCGAGAGCCCTGGGAAGAGTTTTCTTTTCTCGTTAAGGACCCCCGCTTCCTGGAATCGATTCGTTTGGAGTGCCACCTTGGACCAGAATTTGGTCGAATATTCCAAGAGTCCACTGGTGTTGTCGGACTTCCCTCCCCCCCCCCCCCTTTTGTATTGATTAAAAACTATAATTATTAAATTCACATTGTTGGGTATGCTTTCAGTTGAGTTATCTTCCATGAAGAATGTTCTACCCATGGCACAAACTGTTGTTCCACCCAGTGAAGATGGGTCCCAGGAAGTCTCAAAAAGTTCAGGTGACCCATTTAAAAAAATTCTCACCTTTATGATGCATTAGCACACCATCTGTTAAGAAAATTAGAAACTATTATAGACGTGTATGATTCTTTTGGTGGGGTTGGTGGAAGGATGGTCTAAACCATTGGTTTTCGACCGCTACGACCCGGGTTCGATTCCCGCATTGGGCACTTTTTTCTGATAAAAAAAAAAATGCTCCAATGGCCCCCGTTTCTTGCAAAAGTCTAACCCCACCAGCGAGTGCATGTAACCAAACCGGGTTCTGGCACATTTGTAAATGCAAAGTCGAACTGCTTTTCACATGTGTAGACATGTGGTGTACTTACAGTAAAAGCAGTCGCCAACTTCTATCCACCATGATTATCATGGCCTGTATCACTTGTACTTGAGATAAGATGATTCTTTTTTTTAAATTAAAGAACTTCTACTGCCCTTACTGCAATGGAAAAATTATCTTAGTTGATTGTTTGCCAGATTCTTCACCTGATCTTTGCTGATTGTCAGCCCAATTCTCATAGTTAAAGAGTACAAGTTTGGCTTGGTCTTAAGAGAGTCTATCAGCTTGCAGAGACAATCAATAGATAGCCCATAGTTTTAGTGCCTTTATGATAGGAGAAGTACCTTTCTTTTTTATAGATCAATATTCTTCTGTGTAAAATATATATATTTTTTGCTTATCCCGTAGTTATATGTAATTCTACTCTTCTATAAGCTTATGTTCATAGTTTTCTTGAATACCATTTCTAAGATTCTACCCTTCAGTGTAGCATATATAAGCAGAATGATCCAATACAGTATTAGAGCTCTAAGAAGAGGTCTGGTAGATTAAATTGGTGAAACCGCTGGGAGAGTTCACCACTGATGACACAAGCCCTCCCAATATATTTTTTCATCACAGTAAAGACAGTAGAAGTTTGTTATATGTGTAAACATTTATGCTTTAATGTTTTCATTTCTTATACAGTTAAACCTCTCTATAGCGCCCCCTCTTGGGACTTACCAAAATAGGATGCTATAAAGGGGGGGTGCTATAGACAGGTCACTTTTAATGTAAATCGCATCGTACTACTTATTTAAAATTGGGCGCTATAGAGAGGGAGGTGCTATTTAGAGGGGGCGCTATAGACAGGTCACTTTTAATGTAAATCGCATCGTACTACGTATTTAAAATTGGGCGCTATAGAGAGGGAGGTGCTATTTAGAGGGGGCGCTATAGACCGGTCACTTTTAATGTAAATCGCATCGTACTACGTATTTAAAATCGGGGCGCTATAGAGAGGGAGCGCTATAGACAGGTTCAACTGTATATAGATGGGGCGGCATTGCCATATAATTTATAAATGTATTCTCTCATGGCATCTCCAGTGTTCCAAAAGTCCGAGATGTTCCAGATCCTGATAAACCAGAGTCCACTCTTCAGCGGACTCCACTGGGGATACAGTCATCTAGCCGGAGCCAAATCCCAATATCAACCAAGGTATCTACTATTTACTTCAACTTTATAAAACTCTAACTTTCATAATACACACAACAGAGAAATTCTTGGATATCTAAACTGAATTACTAAACTTGATTACTAAATTGCTTGAACTCCATTAAGTTTTTATTGCAATTCTCAACCTGCAACCCCAAAACACATTATTGACTGTATTGACTCATCCATTGATGAGCTCTACTCTTCCCCGGCAGACACCATCAAAAGTCTCAAGCTTTACAAGCTTACGTAATATGATTGAGTGGAGATAAGAAAGAAGAAGATTAAGCTTTTATTCATGTTTAAAAATTATAATTTTAAAAATAAGTTTAAAAATGTAGCTATAGAGACAGGGCAAGGTTCAATTTCGTCAAGATTATGTCATTTCCTCCCAAGGAACTTCCATAAGTTGTTAGGTAGTTTTATGACCGCCGCCGGACACAGACAAACTGGTTGTACAATTACCGATCATCTCTCCGTCTCGTGCAAATCACACCCTCCTGGATCTTGTATGCATCTCCAGCCTCTGGCCTCTTCTAGATATTATTCAACCTGCCTCGTCCTTTGTGCGATCCATGACGCCTGAAACCACTTTGGGTCCCATGACTGCTAGTGCTTGTGGTATGATATATATATATATATATTATATATAAAAAAATACTTTTTCTGCTTGATTTTTGATTATTTTTAGGATTATGGTAATGGAGTTATTTGCTGGTTCTTTTTAGTACTAAATGGTATTGGTGATGCAGTCGTGGTTAAATTCTTGATAGAATAAAAATAAAAATGGTTTTGATCAGTAATTGCTTTTATTGTGCTTAAGGAATATATAAAAACATAATTTGGTAAAAAGTAATGCCTGGCTTAAGGCGAGTGAACAAAGAAAACAAAAGATTATTTACATAATGTACAAAGTTTTGAGCCGACCAACGGGGAACAACAACAATGAGTATTTATAGAGAAGGCGCGACCTCTGGCGGTCGATTTGAACAGAGTATTTGAATCGATGAAATATAATTTTAAATAAAATAACACCCTAATATAACAATTCTAAATAAAATATTTTAATATAACATTTATATGTTATGATTATAATGTTTTGATGTTGGAATGATAAAGAATTTGAGGTGCAGTCGGGAAAAAGGAAAGATAGTTGTTTACTTATCAAGTAGTTTTTATTTTCAATTACTTAAAAAGAATTACGCATTAAATATTTTTCACAGTAATTTAGAATTTATAAAATGAATCCTATATTTGTGAATTAAAAAAATAGGTAGGTCAACTATACATATTTACAATATATATAAAAATAAATGTTTGTATGTTTGTTTGTTTGTATGTCCAGTATACAAATTCGCAGTAGTTCACTAATTCAAACCAAAATTTCCATACATAGGTAAAAAAATATGGGGAAGACGATAGGCTATTTAAAAAAAAAATTATAAATCAATTACAGTAGAACTTGGATAATTCGAACTTCTTTAATTCGAAAACCTCTTTAATTCGAATATTTATCTTGGTCCCTAGAATTTCCTATAAATATAATTTCCGTTTTTAATTCGAATTTTTGGATAATTCGAATTTTTTTATGGTCCCTTGGGGTTCGAATTATCCAAGTTCGACTGTATTAAAACTATATATTTAAATTATTCTACTTAGCTCACGAACAGCGCCCTCTATCAAAGATTAGATTAAATTTTGCTGATGCAAACAAATAGATAATGCTAATAACAAACAATTATTTAAAAAAATCTTATCTAAATATATATCACTTGGGTAGATATGCACACGGGCCAATCCCGGGGCGAAGCCCGGGTCACTCGTCTGTTGTTGTTGTTGTTTCTTATCCCCTTGTGTAAAGATTACACGAATTCCATGAGTTCATGCTCCTCGAGCTGTTTTATGATGAGCAGCGGCCTCTCCCAAAGGTCCTGTTTAGTGCATCTAATGCAAGCCAAAATGTGTTCTGGAGCTGAAGGTGCCAAGCTACATTTTGGGCAAGTGGGGTAGATTTTGTTATTATTTTCTATCTTCAATGGCTTGAGATGGCCTGTTCTAAATCTTGTTAGTGTTGTTTGATGCTGTCTATTTCTGATGTTCAGAGCTCCTCCTGGGTTCACTTCGTCTAGTTTACAATATTCAAAAGTGGTATATTCTAAATATATTGTCAAAAAATGTAGAACAGTCAATGAATGAAAATAAAATATGTTTTTCAAAAATAAAATATTTGCATTTTAGATTATATAATATATATATATATTACAAGAGAAGGAATTGCCAGACATCATTTCAAAAAAGGAATCAAAGTTTACGGCGACGTGTTTCTTTTATTAATAAGTTTCTTTAATAAAAAAACTTGTTGCCATTAGCTTTGATTCTTTCTTTGATATATATATATATACTGTGGTATATAATTAAAAAAGTAATTAAACTAATAATTTGTTTGTATTTTCAGTATCTCTCAACTCCCGATCTAAAGTTGAACTCTCCCTTAGGTAAGAATTCCATTATATATCCCCTATAATCTGGAATATTGATGATTACTATTTTTTGTTAGTACTTTGATGATGTGATAACAATGCAGTTACTGAAACATTTCAATAAATGTGCCGGTCCCAAGCCCGGATGAAAAAGGAGGAGGGGGAGCAGTAACAAGCTCACTAAAAAACCTGAACTCAGCTGGCCTGGCTGATAGTACCCTGTAAGGGCTCCTAATCCAGGGATACAGGATGAGTTTGTACTCCATGTTAGGAGCGGCTACACATGGCGTCTGTTCCTCATGTCAGAGGCGGCCATTTCTTTTGGAGCTAAGTCAGCCTGCCACTGAGTAGTGCTCCCAGTCTTAATGACAAAGGCAGACGCATTCTACTTGACCCAGTCATGATGGTTGTCAAGCTCTACTCTTCCCCGGCAGACTCCATCAAAAGTCTCAAGCTTTACAAGCTTGATACCGTGATATGATTGAGTGGAGATAAGAAAGACGAAGACTATATTGCTGATTGAGCCAAGAGGATACGTTTTGAGGCTTAGATCTTGTACTAGCACATGCTAAGTACCTTAGTAAAGGCTCAGTATTGTGTTGTTGTTTCTTATCCCCTTGTGTAAAGATTACATGAATTCCATGATTTCATGCTCTTAGAGCTGAGTGACATCTAAAGGAAGGCTCAATATTATTCAAAGATGTATAATTTTGGGTGGCGGATATAGGTTACTGTAATCAAAATTTTGATAACGGATGGCACGCTAGTGCATCATATTATAAATGTTCTAATAAAAGAAACGATTTGATATTTGCGGAAGAGCGATTGCTCGAAGCATATTATAAATTTATAAATGTATGTAATTCTACTGTCCTCAAAGCTTATGTCCATAGTTCTTCTAAAATACCCATTCAAAGAGTCTAGCATCAGTATCACTATAAAAGGAAGTTCCAAAAATGCAATATAACAGCGGTATGGTAGATTAAACTGGCGAAACCGCTGAGAGGGTTCACCACTGATGTGCCAGGCCCTCTCAATAATTTTCCATTGCAGTAAGGGCAGTAGAAATTTAATATCAAAATGAATTTTACGCCTTTAAAATAGTTTTGAATTTTGATAACAGATGGCGCGCTAGTGCATCATATTACTGTAATACCCAACTAATGGTTTTGTCCCTGCAGGCATCCAATCCCCCAAACCTCCCTCCTATACCCCCACCAGCCCCTGTCTCCTCTCACACAAGGTAAACTCTACGCTGTCTCAGTGTTGGTTTTCTCTCTGCTAAAGGAATACCCAAGAAATATTTCTAAAATAAAAAGGTTAATCGAAGGACCTGTGGGTGGCATGGAAATCTAGGCGGAGTCAGATAACAAATTATTTATTGTAAAATCAACTTTTAATTACATTTATTTATACAAATTATCAGAAGGGTTAAATTGGTGTATACTACATGTTGAATTTATTTTTGTTTATATGTGTGTGTGGTCAAATATCAATTCTAGATTATATAATGTTAGACATATGTGCTTGATATATTATAGATAAATATTTACATTTCATATTATTTATGATTTTTATTTAGAATGATGTATAATTATTTTATTATATTGATATGGCAACAATTAATATGATATTAATGTTAATTCATATAATTTTAATAAAGTATATTTTATAAGCATTATATATTTATAAGATGAATAATTTTAATATTTGAATTGAATAGTTATTAGACAAATTAAAACTTATAATGAAAATAGGAAAAGTTAATATTTGGAAGCCGCTACATCACTCCCCCGCCAGTGAAGACTTAAAGTCGAAAACGTACGTGGCGTCCATAGCGAGTGGTGTAGCTACTTGTCTTCGGTGTAGTTTCCTCAGCACCGTCGGGCATAGGTGGCAGAATTGAAGAATCGTGGAAACTTTGAGGGGTGTTTTCTATGAATGCAGGCTTTAGTCTGTTGACAGAAATGACTTTGTTTTGGTCATTGATTTTAACTGTAAATGTCTTCGAAGATCTTGATACCACTGGAAATGGACCTTCGTATGGTGGAGATAATGCTCTTTTTACAAAATCTTTTCTTACAAAGACGTGTGAGCAGGTGTCTAAGTCTTTATGAGAAAAAATATTATTTTGCTTTGTTTGTCTTGTTGGTTGAGGTCGAATTCTACTCATATAATTCTTTAATTGAGTGGCAAAATTTGATGGATCGGGGTTTTTAAATTCTGAATTGGTTAGTAAATCAGCTGGAAGATTTAAAGTTGTCCCGAAAACCATTTCTGCAGCAGTGCATTTCAGGTCTTCTTTGTAGGATGTCCTGATGCCTAGCAGTACTAGAGGCAAAGCATCTATCCAATTAATAGTATTTCCGCTTGCCATGATTGCAGCTTTAATTTGACGATGCAAGCGTTCGACGAGACCGTTTGCTGCAGGGTTGTATGCCGTTGTTCGTATTCTGTTGGTGCCAATGAGTGAAGTGAGATCCTTGAAAAGATGTGATTCAAATTCACGACCTTGGTCAGTAGTTATTGTTGCTGGAACTCCGTATCTAGAAATCCAACCGCGAAAAAAAGCTTTTGCTACGCTTATTGCAGTTTTGTCCGAAATCGGAAAGGCTTCAGGCCATTTTGAATATCTGTCTATAGCAGTCAAAATGTGGGTACAATTTTCAGAATGGGGTAAGGGGCCTATTAAATCAAGATGAACGTGTTCAAAGCGAGTTGATGGGAGAGGAAAAATTCCGTGTTTTGTAATTGTATGCCTGTGAATTTTGCTTTTCTGACAATCTAAACAGGACTTTGACCAATGATTTATTGTTTGATTCATTTTGGGCCAAAAGTATTTTTGAGTTATTAGTTTTCTTGTTGCACGAATTCCTGGATGAGACAAATTATGGAGAGAATTGAAAATTTGGCGTCGGAAATTTTCAGGCACGAAAGGTCTGGGATTCCCCGTAGAAACATCGCAGTAAATTAATTTATTGCAAAAAGGAACTTGTTGTTTTATTAATTTGATTGTTTGTGAGGAATTTGAATTATCAATGAGAGTTTTTAGTTCTTTGTCCTTTTCTTGAATTTCAGGGAATGCATTAAGATCTAGATTAACCTTCGTGTGATTGAAAGTTTCGATTTCAATTCTTGAAAGGGTATCAGCTACAATGTTTTCACTTCCCTTAACATAGCGTATGTCCATGGAGAATTGTGAAAGATAGTTGAGATGACGTTCTTGACGAGGTGAACGTTCAGATTTTGATGTGAAGGCATACGTTAGAGGCTTGTGGTCTGTAAAAAGCATGAATGTTTTTCCATCAAGAAAGTATGAGAAATGCTTAACCGAGAGGAATGCAGCTAGGAGTTCCCGGTCGAATGCTGAGTATTTCGTTTCTGCTGGGGACAGCTTTTTTGAAAAAAATGAAATTGGTTCCCATGCAGTGTCATTCAGTTGTTGGAGGACACCACCAACAGCAACGTTGGAGGCATCAACCAGTACACTTAATCTAGAATTGGGTTGAGGGTAGTTTAAAAGTGTGTTTTCTGCAAGAGCATTTTTGATGTTTTGAAAAGCTTCTAATGTGTCTGAAGTCCAATTTAATGATGCATTGGGAGATTTAGTTTTTAAAAGTGAATAAAGCGGAGCTAAAATATGACTTGAATTTTTTATGAACCTGTGATAAAAATTTACAAGACCAATAAATCTTTGGAGTTGACGGGTCGAATTAGGTTGAGGAAAATCTTTAACGATTCTTATTTTCTCAGGAAGAGGTTTTATTCCTTTGTTGTCAATGATGTGTCCAAGAAATTCTAGTGAAGGTTTTCCGAAAACGCTTTTAGATATATTGATTGTTAGTCCATGATCGGAAAGTCTTTTGAAGATTATATGTAGATGTTGAATGTGATCATTTTCATTTTTACTGGCGATCAAAACGTCATCAATGTAAACGAAGACAAAATCTAGACCTTTTGTTACTTCATCCATGAATCTTTGAAATGTTTGGCTTGCGTTTTTTTAAACCAAAGTTCATGCGTGTGAATTCAAATAGACCAAATGGCGTAGTTATTGCCGTTTTGGTTATGTCTTCTTGGTTAATTGGAATATGGTGGTACGCCTTCACTAGATCTATTTTGCTGAAAATTGTACAGCCATGAAGGCTTTGGGTGAAATCCTGAATGTGCGGAATGGGGTAACAATCAGGTTGGGTCACAGCATTTAGTCTTCTGTAGTCGCCACATGGTCTCCAGTCTATAGAATTTTTCTTAGGGACTAGATGTAAAGGTGATGCCCATGCTCCGTCTCCTCTCTTGCATAAACCTAGTTCCATCATGTGCTCAAATTCTGATTTGGCAATTTTAAATTTTTCTGGATTCAGCCGTCTTGGTTTGGAGAATGTTGGTTGCCCTTTTGTAGTAATATGATGAGTGACTGAATGCTTGACTGGTGTGGAATATGATGGAGGCTTAGTTAGAGAGGGATAATGAGAGAGAATGTTCAAAAATTTGTCTTCATAGCTATTTATTGAGCACTTTGGAGAAAGTGAGTTGAAATTTGTAATTGATGCACGCTTGCGTAGCTTCGTTAAAGAATCAATTATAAACTTTCCTTTGATATCTGGAATTATTCCAAAGTGTTCCATAAATCAGCTCCTAGAATGGCTTTGTTTGTGTCTGCTATTATGAATCTCCATTTGAAATCTCTACGAAGACCTAGATCAAGATTAAGGAATCTTTCGCCATAAGTCTTGATAGGTGAATTGTTTGCTGCTGTGAGAGTAAATTTTGTTGGACCACGCCGTCTATCTTCAGGACGGGGAGGCAGGACACTGATCTCTGCACCTGTGTCAAGGAGAAAACTAATTTTGTTGCGGTAGTCAGTGATAAATAGACGGTGGCTTTTATTATTGCTACAATCAGTAACCACCGGGCTTACTGATTGTTGTTGGAGTTTTCCTGCTGGTTCTTTGCTTTTTTGTTGAAAGTACAAGGTGAGATGCATTTTCTTGCATGGTGCTTGAATCGAAAATGATACCAGCACCAAGAGCCATTTGGATTGTACTTTCTATAACTGTTTGGGGAAGATTTTCGAGATGAAGATGAGCTTCTGGATCTTGAACGAGGTATTCTTTCTTCCTTCTTGTTAAGGTCAATTTTCAATCCTGAAATTTCCGCACGCAAAGATGCCAGTTCCTTTTCTAAAGTCGAAGTACTTGAAGATGGTGAAGAAGTAATCTCCGTCACTCTATCAGCTAAATCTGCTAGAGAGTTTAGTGATGCTTGCTCTTGCGTTGTCAGAATTATTTGGATGTTTTTAGGTAAACGTTGCATCCAGAGCATTTTTAATGTTGTGTCACTGACGGCTTTGCTTTCTCCAATCAATTGTCTTAAGTGGCGTAATAATTGGCTAGGCAGTCTGTCTCCAAGTTCTTCTTGAGTCAACAATTGCTGTAGTTTTTTAAATTCGCTGTCAGCGGTACATTTAATTATGGCCTTCTTTAGCGCGTCGTATTTATTGTCATGTGGAGGTGATATAATGAATTCACGTACCTCTATGGCAGTTGATGGAGGTAAAAGTGAAATTAGATAAGAAAATTTGGTGTCATCATTTGTAATTGGACTTGGCTTGTTCAATAAAAATTGTGATTCCAATGTTATGAACCACAATTCTGGATCGTTTGGCCAAAATTCGGGTGCTTTAATTGAATCCATTTTGAGAATATATTGTATTTAAAAAATTATATGTCCTTAAGAGATATTAAAATTCTGATTATTATAATTATTAAAATTCAGAATTAAAATTTT
This sequence comes from Cordylochernes scorpioides, assembly GCA_030710605.1. Classification (NCBI taxonomy): domain Eukaryota; kingdom Metazoa; phylum Arthropoda; class Arachnida; order Pseudoscorpiones; family Chernetidae; genus Cordylochernes; species Cordylochernes scorpioides. Next base: position 87,058,436 of record CP092874.1, read on the forward strand.
ATATTTGATTTTTTTATTTGATAAGAAAAAATATTTGAATATATTATCAAGTTATAATTTTTAAATTGTAAGTTATATATTATTTTTTAATTGCCAATTTAATGTGTATTTGAATTTATTTAATATTTATTTCTTTTAAAATTATATTTGATATCTGATTTGTTTTTAAGTTGAAAATTTGCCTTGAATTAAATACCAAACGATGTACGTTTTCGTAGTTTTTAAATATTGCGAAATATGTTATCATTTTTGTTTTAAATATAAATATTTAATATGTATTTCTTAAATATTTATAATTTGATATTATGAGTATTTTTATTTTTCACTTTTGATCGAATTGAAATTCTTGTTTGATTGTTTTCAAATGTTCGTTAAAGTTTACCGGCTCACCATTTTGTGGGTGGCATGGAAATCTAGGCGGAGTCAGATAACAAATTATTTATTGTAAAATCAACTTTTAATTACATTTATTTATACAAATTATCAGAAGGGTTAAATTGGTGTATACTACATGTTGAATTTATTTTTGTTTATATGTGTGTGTGGTCAAATATCAATTCTAGATTATATAATGTTAGACATATGTGCTTGATATATTATAGATAAATATTTACATTTCATATTATTTATGATTTTTATTTAGAATGATGTATAATTATTTTATTATATTGATATGGCAACAATTAATATGATATTAATGTTAATTCATATAATTTTAATAAAGTATATTTTATAAGCATTATATATTTATAAGATGAATAATTTTAATATTTGAATTGAATAGTTATTAGACAAATTAAAACTTATAATGAAAATAGGAAAAGTTAATATTTGGAAGCCGCTACAGACCCAATTCTATAGTACAGTTAAACCTGTCTATAACGCCCCCTCTTGGGACTCACCAAAATAGGGTGCTATAGAGAGGGGGTGGCTATAGACAGGTCACTTTTAATGTAAATCGCATTGTACTACGTATTTAAAATCGTGCGCTATAGAGAGGAAGGCGCTATTTAGAGGGGGTGCTATAGACAGGTTTAACTGTGTTTATAATTTTTGTTTAAAAGTACAGTAGGACCCCCACGAGAAAACACTCGTGCTAGAGGACACCTCTCTACAAAGGACAGTTTTCATTTGTTAAATTACCATTTTTACTATTTAGTAGCTCTACGGTAAGAGGACACCTCTCCCTAAAAGACACTTTGACTCTGCAACTATGTGTCCTTTACAGGGAGGTTCTACTGTATATATTTTTATTATCACTAGTACACAGTGGTACAGGCCATGATAATCATGGTAGGTAGAAGTTGGCGACTGTTTTTACTATAAGTACACCACATGACTACACAAGATCATAGTCTTTGACGAGTTTAATATTTGTTTTTGACTCGTGCTTTAGATGTTGTACTAAATTCGAAAAATCACGTGAGAACGCCCTTGCAATCTTAGAACAATTTTTAACACCTTGCCAAATGCTTTATTTTTATTTACTTTTCCTGATGAAGACAGATTTTTGTCGAACGGTGAGAAAATAAAAAACTCCAACTGGCCGAAGTGTCTATTTTTCATATAAATATGACTACACATGTGAAAAGCAGGTTTAAAAGAATAAATTTTGATTGTGTTGTGCTACTCTTCTCTGAAAGTGGTAGCAATTCTGTTAACAAAAACCTTTGTCCGTATAAAGCATATTTGTTTGACCTTGTTTCTTACCTTTAGAATTATATGAAATTTGTATAAAGAGAAATTAAATATTCTGATAAAATATCATCCCCTGTGAAATGTATATATGTATAAATAGTTAAACTTGTCTATAGCGCCCCCTCTAAATAGCACCTTCCTCTCTATAGCGCCCGATTTTAAATACGTAGTACGATGAGATTTACATTAAAAGTGACCTGTCTATAGCACCCCCTCTCTATAGCACCATATTTTGGTGAGTCCCAAGAGGGGGCGCTATAGACAGGTTTAACTGTATATATATTATTCTCTTTGAAAATAGAGCAATCCATAAATAAATCTTTAATTAAAAAGGCATATATTAGATCAAAATATAATATATTTTACCAATATTTCAGTTGGCTGAATGCCAACCTTTATCAAGGTGTTATAACATATTTAATGTGTGTCAACAACAAACTCAGCTCTTTTCTCCCCATTGAATATAATAAAATATTTTTAAAAACTTAATTCTGTTGACGTTATGTGGCGCTAAGTTTGTTGTTGACACACATTAAATATGTTGTTGTTGTTGTTTCTTATCCCCTTGTGTAAAGATTACACGAATTCCATGAGTTCATGCTCCTCGAGCTGTTTTATGATGAGCAGCGGCCTCTCCCAAAGGTCCTGTTTAGTGCATCTAATGCAAGCCAAAATGTGTTCTGGAGCTGCAGGTACCAAACTACATTTTGGGCAAGCGGGATAAATTTTATTATTATTTTCTATCTTCAATGGCTTGAGATGGCCTGTTCTAAATCTTGTTAGTGTTGTTTGGTGCTGTCTGAGGCACAGAGCTCCTCCTGGGTTCACTCCACTTTAAATATGTTATAACACCTTGATAAAGGTGAGCCAACTGAAATATTGGTAGAATAAATGATATTTTGATCCAATATATGCCTTTTTGATTAAACAATATTATTCTCTAGTGTCTTGTACAGTAGCCTATTGAAGGACGTCATAGTCTGATAGCTTGCCAAGATTATACCGCATAAATAGAGAAACTTGTCTCCGTTAGCTTTGATTCTTTCTTTGAAATGTTGTCTGGTGATTCCTTCCCTTGTAGTTATGGCTTTGTAACTGACATGTCTTCATGTTGATACAGACACCAAATGGGAAGACTGGTCCAACAACTCCTGTCATAGCCAAGAATTGTAGGAAAGGTAACTTTTTTTCTATGTACCTGATGTTCCTATCTATAACAATTAAGAAATCAGCAATAAAACTACAAGGTAATAAGACCATATCTTTTCTTCTACTTTCTTATCTCCACTCAATCATATTAAGGTATCAAGCTTGTAAAGCTTGAGATTTTTGATGGTGTCTGCCTGGGAAGAGTAGAGTTCATCAATGGATGAGTCAATACAGTCAATAATATGTCTTGGGGTTGCAGGCTGAGAATTGCACTTAGTACATAGTGGTAAAACCCTGCAACCATTAGACACCCTATCTAAATATTTAATTAGGGTGTGCATTCTCGGTAACAAGTGTTGTTTTTGTTTCTTATTCCCTTGTGTAATGATTACACAAATTTCATGAGTTCATGATATCATGAAATGGGGTATAAAAGTGCAGCTTTCGTTTATCATGGCACCATGATCCAGGCACACTTTGGTGAAAGTCTGTAATTTGCCTGTAGTTTGAGACTGTTCCTAACATAGAAGCCTTTGCTGCTGACTCTAACACGAGTACAGACACAAGGTAGCAAGTGTTGTTACCATCATCAGACAAAAATATTAAATTTGTAGTTCTCTTGTAATTCTAATCTATAATCCATATTGTGTGCCTTATCTGTGTCTTTTGTCTTTTGATGGTAAGAACTCACAGAAACGTCACACGCTATTTATTTAGTTGGATTTGTGGTCTTAATACCAACGGTTTCACCAATTTAATCTACCAGACCGCTTCTCTTGAGCTCTAATACTGTATTGGATCATTCTGCTTATACATTATGCTATATTGAAGTGTGGAATCTCAGAAATGGTATTCAAGCAAATTATGGACATAAGCTTTTAGGACAGTAGAATTACATTTAAATATATCAAAAATAAAGAAGGCATATCCTGACCAAAAAACACATGCTTTTTAGCGCCATCTAGTGGAACAGAAATCAACTAAACATTGATTTAACCTGTTCCCTGATATTTGGCCAACCCAATTTCTTGATAAATCAAGAAAAGCCATCCATGAACATGTTTCGAGCTGTTGGCGTTCGTCAGCATGGAGCAGGCTGTACCACTGCGACCAAAAATATTTTTGGTCCCAAATATTTGCATCGGGCAAGGCTTTTCCTCAAACAATAAGGACAAGGCCAGTTAGGCTTAAATTAATATGAAGCAATACAGCGCCATCTCTATATAGAAAATAAAATCATTTAAGCACAAATGTTTATTTTTACATATAAAAAACAAACTTCTACTGTCTTTTATTTTTGGTGTAAAATGTGTTTTAATGCTTTCATTTCCTATATAAAAGTAGAAATTGGTATTGTGGAAAAATAGGAGCTATTCCTGCATACATATCGTAGTGTAAAATGATCATTTGTTTAATTTTATTTAGAAGCACGCATAGTCCGATTATAATTTCCATATAACTTTAACACAAGGTAATAAGACCAAATACAAATAAATAAATAGTGTGTGACTTTCAGTAACAGTGTTGTTACCGAAACGTCACACACTATTTATTTATTTGGATTTGGTCTTATTACCTTATGTTTATAATCTTTAATCCAAATTGTGCCTTATCATATAATATCAACTTTATTAACATTTTCACATGTGTAGACATGTGGTGCGCTTACAGTAAAAAAAAAGCAGTCGCTAACTACCCACCATGATTATCATGGCCTGTACCACGTGTACTAGGGATAAGCAAAAAAAAAAAAAACTTTATTAACATCCTATAACACAATATCACAAACTCAGGGATTTTTGTGTCAATATATTTCTTTACATAATATCAAATTGGCTATATACAAGCGCTTATACAATTATTTCACATAATTATCCAAAGAAAATTGGTCGAGGAGAAAAAAGACACATACAAAAGCAATTTCCTCAAAATTTCTCTCCCAGTTCAAAAGATAGTTGTATATATATATCTACAAAATTGATTAAAGTGATAAGGCACAATTTGGATTATAGATTATAAACACAAGGTTATAAGACCAAATCCAAATAAATTAATAGTGTGTGATGTTTCGGTAACAGCGTTTATTTATTTGGATTTGGTGTTAATACCTTGTGTTTAGGTTTATATTAGTTTTACAGGTAGCAGAGTGTGGTCTTCCTGATCTAGGGAGATCTACCACACTACTGGTAGTTTTTATTTGGATTTGGTCTTATTACCTTGTGTTTAAAATGGATTAAAATTTTTATATATGTTATTTTCTCATCTAAGAATTCATGTAACTGTCCGATGTCCCCAAATTTTCTTTCCCTATAATCGAGATAATTTCCATATAGTTTTATCTCTCAAATTCTGATTTATGATGGAGATAAATCTCCACAGCTAATCTTTTCTAAATGCTGACGACCACTGTGGCAATAGTGTTGCAGCCTTCCTCCAAGTGCAATTCCTCCGTTCCCCGGACTGATGGCGTAAGTGCTGAAGTATTTTTATCTCCCCCAAGTACAAACATGGTCATTATACCCATAGTTCTTAGATACATGAGACATACACACACACACAAAAATCCTTTATTAGGGACTTGCCCCATACAGATTCTCCCAATTGGGTAAGGTAATAATCATCTTGTGTTATTTACATAGAAATTGAACTGGCTTTACTCTTCGTCTCAAAGTCATTTACTTGTTGACTGGTCCTTACATAATGATGATCTAAAAAATGTATAGTAAGCTATTGCCTTAAATTTGTTTGCTGATATTTTTGAAAGCAATACGTAGGGTGAAATGTTGGTACATTTAATTTGTTGATATAGGGCCTTCCTCTCTGCATCAAGGGCTGTACAATTAAGCAGGTGATGGGGGAGTTCTTCAGTACTTTCCTTGTCACACCTTAGATATAAGAGACACTACACCCTGAAGAACTTTTTATTTACTCGATGTTTTGAAAACTTTTGTGCTCTTTAGGAAAAAATATAAAAATGAGATATATTTATAATGCCTTACCAAATGCTTTAGTTTTAACGTTTTTTTTCTTGAAGAGGACAAAAATATTTTTGTAGAAACGTTGAAAAAAATAAAAACCTTTTCTGGACCAAGTGTCTCTTAATTTAAAGAACTATGAATGCTGACCAGACATCTTCTATCTTCAAGATATTATAACCATGCCTCTCCCTTTGACAAACTTGTTAAGACTCTGTTGGCAAGACCCTGTTTCTGCTTTTCACATGTGTAGAAACTCCGCCTTTGCCGGTCCCAAGCCCAGATGAAAAAGGAGGAGGGGGAGCAGTAACAAGCTCACTAAAAAACCTGGGTTCAGCTGGCCCGGCTGATAGTACCCTGTAAGGGCTCCTAATCCAGGGATACAGGATTAGCAGCGTTTGTACCCATGTTAGGAGCGGCTGCACATGGTATCTGTTTCTCATGTCAGAGGCGGCCATTTCTTTTGGAGCTAAGTCGGCCTGCCACTGAGTAGTGCTCCAGTCTTAATGACAAAGGCAGACGCATTCTACTTCACTCAATCATGATGGTTCTCAAGCTCTACAAGCTTGATACCCTAATATGATTGAGTGGAGATAAGAAAGAAGAAGAAGAAGACATGTGTAGATATGTGGTGCACTTACAGTAAAAGCAGTCGGCTAATTCTACCCACCATGATTATCATGGCCTGTACCATGTGTACTAGGGATAAGCAAAAAAAAAAAGACCCTGTTTAGTTGCTCATGACATTTTTGGAATGAACTCTGGATGTTATGTGAGGCTACGACTGTCTCAATATGTAGGAAGATTTAGTGAAATATTCAAAAGTCTATCTTATTTTGTGCTAATTAAACTTATTACTGATTCAAATCATTCAACTCCACAAGGTAATTTACAACTAACATACTATGATAAAGCACAATTTAGATTATCTATATATATAAAAATCAATGTTTGTATGTCCGGTATGCAAATTTGCAGTAGTTCACTAATTCAAACCAAAATTTTCATACATAGGTAAAAAATATACGGGGAAGACGATAGGCTATTTAAAAATATATATAAATCAATTATTAAAACTATATATTCAAATTATTCTACTTAGCTCACGAACAGCGCCCTCTATCAACGATTAAATTATGCTGATGCAAACAAATAGATAATGCTAATAACAAACAATTATAAAAAAAAAATCTTATCTAAATATATACCACTCGGGTAGATATGCACACGGGTCAATCCCGGGGCGAAGCCCGGGTCACCTGTCTAGTAGATTATAATACAAGAAAATAAGACCTAATCCAAATAATTTAATAGTGTGTGAATTTTCGGCAACAGCATTGTCACCATCATCAGACAAAAGAATAAAATTATTTGTATTAGGTTTCTTGAACTAACATACTAAAAGAACTTGTGTTAAATACATTGCCTACATGGCTAATGTGTTTTAATTACATTTCCTTTAAGCTCATGCCATGAAGTCACTTAAAAAACCCATATATTTGGCTCATCTCTAAAGTCATCATTAAATATCTTTTTCCTTTTACACCAATACCTTGCTTTGCGTAGTTTCGTTTTGTGTTTTTTTCGAAGTTGCGTCGCTGCTTAATTTTTACTGATTTTCACTGTGCGTTGTTAGATTTTCAAAGTTGCGTTGTTTTGGATTGAGTCTTTAAATTTTTTTTGAATTTTTTTTCCTAAAATATGGCAACACCTTTGTTTTTGATTGCGCCTTCACATATTTTCACTTTGCGTTGTGTTTTTTTGGAACATAACCCCGACGCAAAGCGAGGTATGGGTGTACTTTACACAGAAAATAATGTAATTAAAATTGATTTTTTTTGAAGTATTACAGTAGATTTTCTATGAGAGGACACTCACATTAGAGGACACCTCTCTACAAAAGATAGTTTTCATTTGAAAAATTACCAATTTTACTGTTTAGAAACTCTCTGGTAAGAGGACACCTCTCCCTAAAGGACACTTTGGCTCTGTAATTAGGTGTTATCCTTTACAGGGAGGTTCTATTGTACTTTTAAGATGCATAGTTGTTAAAAAAAAAGAAGTCAACTTCATAAAATGTCTTATTTTGAACTAAAGTAATCCAAAATGCTGTGATGTCCAGCCTGCTGCCTTTACTCCCAAGAGGAGTTTGCTCTCTGGAAAGTACGATGATGAACTCATCAAGTTCAGGAAGGGGCTGAGAGCTGAACAAGGCGAGTAAATCATACTATTGTACTTCATAACTTGGTACTTTTGTTACAGTTTTATTTTCCCCCTTCTCATTACAATAGAATGAATAATTATAACATATAAATTAATTGGAATTCCACTCGTTTTTATCACAGAAAATTTTTCTTTTAAACAAATTTCATATTTGTGCAGATTCCACACATCACTTTTTTTCCAGGCCATGGTTTTGGAGAATTACAATTTTTTTTGTGCCATTTGTATGAAAACAGTTTGATTTAGCTACAATTTGGATTATAAATTAGAAACAAAAGGTCTTCTTCTTTCTTATCTTCACTCAATCATATTAGGGTGTCAAGCTTGTAAAGCTTGACTTTTGATGGAGTCTGTTGACAACCATCATGATTGGGTAAAGTAGAATGCGTCTGCCTTTGTTATTAAGACTGGGAACACTACTCAGTGGCAGGCCGACTTAGCTCTAAAATAAATGGCCACCTCTGACATGAGGAACAAACGCCATGTGTAGCCGCTCCTAACGTGGAGTACAAATGCTGCTCATCCTGTATCCCCGGATTAGGAGCCCTTACAGGGTACCATCAGCTGAGCCCAGATTTTTAAGCGAGTTTGTTACTGCTCCCCCTCCTCCTTTTTCATCCGGGCTTGGGGATGGCAAAGGCGGAGTTATTTTAGATTATAGATTAGAAACAAAAGGTAATAAGATCAAATCCAAATAAATAAATAGTGTGTGATGTGTTTTTACCATCATTAGAAAAAAAAAATAGTGAAACTTCTCTTATTGGATTTGGTTTTATTACATTTTGTATTTATCAACTTTAATATATTTGTGTGTGTGCTCTCTGGATTCATAATTTAAATAAACTCCGCCTTTGCCGGTCCCAAGCCCGGATGAAAAAGGAAGAGGGGGAGCAGTAACAAGCTCACTAAAAAACCTCGGCTCAGCTGGCCCGGCTGATAGTACCCTGTAAGGACTCCTAATCCAGGGATACAGAATGAGCAGCGTTTGTACTCCATGTTAGGAGCGGCTGCACATGGTGTCTGTACCTCATGTCAGAGGCAGCCATTTCTTTTGGAGCTAAGTTGGCCTGCCACTGAGTAGTGCTCCCAGTCTTAATGACAAAGGCAGATGCATTCTACTTCACCCCAGTCATGATGGTTGTCAAACAGACACCATCAAGGGTCACAACTTGATACCCTAATATGATTGAGTGGAGATAAGAAAGAAGAAGATAATTTAAATATAAAATGTTCAGCTGTCAACTAAGCCATGTTGATATATTCCAGGAGGAATTTCAAGTCCATTATCGTCAAGTGGAGGCCAAAAAGTAAGTTGGTTAAATTTTCTACAATTTTTATTTTCAAAACCTTTCTCTACAATATTCATAATTTGTTTTGAAAATAGAACAATCCATAAATAAATCTTTAATTAAAAAGGCATATATTGGATCAAAATATCATTTTACTAATATTTCAGTTGGCTGAACGCCAACCTTTTCTCTCCATTGAATTTAAGCAAAAAATATTTTTTAAAAACTTAATTCTATTGACGTTATGTGGCGCTGAGTTTGTTGTTGACACACATTAATATGTTATAATACCTTGATAAAGGTAGGCGTTCAGCCAACTGAAATATTGGTAAAATAAATGATATTTTGATCCAACAATGATTTTTTAAAATTAATTCCATTTTCATAATGTTATTTATAAAATATATAATTAATCTTGAAATGTGTTGAAATTACCAAAACTCAAAAATTGGTATTTGTGAATGATGTTTCTTCATTTGTGTAATGACAGTTTTAAAATCTTGCAATCTATTGAATTATTGTTATTTGAAGCCATCAAGTTGATTCTGGGTGATTATATGGACAAATATTCTCCATTTATCTATTGGTGACTATCACTAGAAAGCTCATCTAGTGACCTTCTGGTAACTTCCTTGACCCCTTCTTGCTAGCTCTTTGGCAGTCTTCCTAACTTTCTTCTTCCTTCAATTTTTCAACATCTTTTCTAAACTATTTTCTCTCATTATGTGTCTGAAGTAGGTCAGTCTTTGTTGACATTATTTGGGATTCTAGAGATTGATCTGTTTTGTTTAAAGATAATATATCAGTGATATATAATAATTTACTCTGTTTTGATCATCTTGTTTTTATAATCATCTTGTATCTAATTGTAAATACGTTGCTGTATCACCTCATAAGCATAAATAAATAAATCTTGTAGACAACAAAATGTTCGATATATAATGAGCACGTGTGCAAGAATTGTAAAAAGAATAAAATAATTATAGTAGCATAAAAATGGTGTATCTTTCATTTATCTTTAAATATATATAAAGTGCAATTTCTTATAAAATAATTTTCACCATTAATATTCAACATTTAATAGAAACGTATCAGAGATCTAACAGGATTTAAATAATTCATAAATCATGGTATAAAACCCCCCAAAACAGACCCTCCAACTAAACAGAAGGGAATCGACACAGTTGGCCAGATGGAAATCTGGTCACCTGCGCCCTCTAGTCTATAAAGAGGGAGCCAAAAGCTTCCCCATGTGCACTAGGTGCAAAACCAAAGAGGCCAATCCCCAACATATACTAAATTGCATTGGAAAGGACAAAAGATCCCTGTACAGAGAACCAAGAAGAGTTCTTGAGCTTCTTTACGAGCACGACCTCCAAGATCTTGTCTAATTTAGACTAAAAGATAAGTAAAAAAAAAATCATTCAAGATTAGAAACAATTGAACTTTTATCTGATCATTTTGTTGTTGTTGTTTCTTATCCCCTTGTGTAAAGATTACACGAATTCCATGAGTTCATGATCTCATGGAATGGGGTATAGGGGTGCAGCTTTCGTTGATCATGGCACCATGATCCAGGCACACTTTGGTGAAAATCTGACTTTACCCGTAGTTTGAGACTGTTCCTAACATGGAAGCCTTTGCTGCTGAGTAGCTTTCTCCCTGTCCGCATTTCAAAAGCTTCAATTCTTTCTTCTTTTATGAAAGCCAAGCTCTCGCATCTATAAGTGACTACAGGTAATACCAATGCCTCTACCATTATCTTCTTTGTCTTGAGAGAAATGCCTTTATCTTTCATGATCTTGTTCAATTTCATCATTGTGTCCCTTCCTAATGCTATTCTTCTTTTTATTCCCTCTAAGAAACCTCCCATCTTATCAATCCTGGATCCTAAGTACATGAAGGTATCAGCTATATCAATCTTTGTGAAGTTCAAACCTATTTATATTATGTCTAGTTATAATTTTGGTTTAAAAATCCTGAGTTCAACTGACCCGGTTGATAAGACCTCAGCAATGGTCCCACTCCAGGGATACGGAGGAGTTGTGTCTGTACTCATGTTAGAGTCAGCAGCAAAGGCTTCCATGTTTGGAACGGCCTCAAACTACAGGCAAAGTCAGACTTTCACCAAAGTGTGCCTGGATCATGGTGCCATGATCAATGAAAGCTGCACCCCTATACCCCATTCCATGAGATCATGAACTCATGGAATTCGTGTAATCTTTACACAAGGGGATAAGAAACAACAACTACATAATTTTGGTCTTGCTGATATTTAATTTTAATCCAAAATTTTTTCAACTCCTTCTTTGACTTTCTTAATAATCACTTTCAGGTCTTCTTTGTTTTCTACTAGCACTGTAGTGTCATCAGTGTGTTAAAGGTTATTTATTTTCATGGTTAAACCGTTTGGTTTTCGACCACTAGGACCCGGGTTCGATTCCCGCATTAGACACTTTTTTCTGTTTAAAAAAAAAAATGCTCCAATGGCCCCCGATTCTTGCAAAAGTCCAACCCCACCAGCGAGTGCAAGTAACCAAACGGGGCTCTGGCATTTGTAAGTGCAAAGTCGAACTGCTTTTCACATGTGTAGACATGTGGTGCGCTTACAGTAAAAAGCAGTCGCTAACTACCCACCATGATTATCATGGCCTGTACCACGTGTACTAGGGATAAGTAAAAAAAAAAAAAAAAAAATTGTTCCTATGTGTACACCTATTTTATCAAGATCTGCCAATCTCATGATATGTTGTTGTTTCTTATCCCTTTGTGTAAAGAATATATCTTCTTCTTCTCCTTTCTTATCTCCACTCAATCACACTAAGGTATCAAGCTTGTAAAGCTAGAGATTTTTGATGGTGTCTGCCGAGGAAGAGTAGAGCTCATCAATGGATGAGTCAATACAGTCAATAATATGTCTTGGGGTTGCAGGTTGAGAATTGCACTTAGTACATAGTGGGAAAACCCTGCAATAAAGAATATATGAATTCCATGAGTACATGATTCTCGAGCTTGATCTCATGGATGGGGTGCAGCTTTTGTTGATCATGGCATCATGATTCAGAAACACTTTGGTGAAAGTCCGACTTTACCTTCATGAACTATTGTATAAAATAATTCCTTGTATCAATATTGAGTAAAATCAATCATTCCTCCAGGGAAAAGTGTCTTTTCAAAACATTTTTATTGTTCTTTAGCTTTCAGGCACGGATGTCCTTCTACAGGAGAAAACCTGGTATAATGATACGCCAATAGAACACGAGTTAAATATAATCATCAGATACTATTTTACATAATTTTATAAAATTCTATAAATGTGCAAAATATATTTATATTGTCGCAGAGATAAATAAAGCAAGGGCAAATTTGGGAATAATTAATTTATTATAAAGGTGGGTATTTACCTTTTAGTTCTCCAATAAAATTATATACAAGAGGTATTTAAAGGGAGAGAGAGCCAGATAATAAAAACAACTTATCCCAAGGTAAAGATAATAATAATGAGCGGCGTCAGCCACCGTCCCGTTTTCCTTATTTACAGATCAGCTTCCGAGAACCCCTCACATCTGTGGTCCCCCCCCCCCGGGGTCCAGGGATGATTGACAAGTGTCCCATCTGGATGGAGCTTCTTGACAATATTAACTATTATACAAATTGGGACAAAATATTATAAAAATATATCTACTTATATATTTGCCTTATTCTGTCTGTTTGTCTGAAGCTCACGGATAGAATGCGCGCTCATTGGCTGCAAGGGAACACGTGTCCTCCCTGCCCCCCTCTAGACAACCCTGTTATTCAAAAACCATACATCCAATCGCCATGAAATTCTGGGATATTATTAGGTATATCCCCGGAAAGGTTTTCGAAAAATAATTTCTTGAATATCTTGAATATCCTTAGAGTTATTTGCAGAATTGTAGATATAACTCGCAAGCAGCGCCGCCAGACGGTGATAGGCCTAAGCTTGCTGCTCCACCCCTGTTGACCTTGGGTCGTCGTGTGAGTCACAGCATGATGCAACAAAAAACACTCTCTTTGGGGATTGCGGCGTCAACAACCTGTAAGTTTGTGCCTCTCTCATAAACCTGTCTATACAGACCACCCTGTCTATAGCGACCACTCTAGACAACCCTGTTATCAGCTGTGTGATACATCCACCTGTCTATACAGACCACCCTGTTAATAGCGACCACCCAAGTCAACGTTTTTAGAATATATTCGCACTCGGGTAAACCCCGGGCGTTGCCCGGGCCATTCGTCTAGTCTCTAATAAGAGGACAAACAAATAAATAAATATAGGCCACTAGAAAATAACTAAGGAAGCAAGGAATACATATCTATAGAATTAAAAATATAGAATTAGAATATCTATAGAATTTTATAAAATTATGTAAAATGGTATCTGATTATATTTAACTTGTGTTCTATTGGCAAATTATTATACCAGGTTTTCTCCTGTAGAAGGACGTCCGTGCCCGAAAGCTAGAGAATAAAAATGTTTTGAACTTTTCCCTGGAGGAATGATTAATTTTACTCAGGTAGAGGACTAGCTTGAAGCCAAGTCATCTGACACTCAAATAGAGCCGTCATTTTCTTAATCTGATATGGTACAATTTGAGATTAGAAATAAAGAGTAATATCAAATCCATAGATCCATGGATTTGATCTTATTACCTTTTGATATATTTTCTAATCATATATGCTCTGTGTAGTATTTGAGGCATTGTAGATGTTGAGGCATTACATTTGATATTATTAAAACTTGGTATTATTTATTGCCTATCCCTACTACACGTGGTACAGGCCATGATAATCATGGTGGGTAGAAGTAGGTCACTGCTTTTACTGTAAGTGCAGTGTGCCTGGATCATGGTGCCATGATCAACGAAAGCTTCACCCCTACATCCCATTCCCTCATGGAATTCGTGTAATCTTTACACATGGGGATAAGAAACAACAACAACAACTGTAAGTGCACCACATGTCTACACATGTGAAAAGCTGGTTAAACTTTGCACTTACTTGGTAATTGCCTTTATTGAACTTGAAGGATTTCCAATGGTGTGGTGCCCAGCCTGCTGCCTTTACTCCCAAGAGAAGTTTGCTCTATGGAAAGTACGATGATGAACTCATCAAGTTCAGAAAGGAACTGAGAGCTGAACAAGGTGAGTGGTGTTGGTACTTCCAAGTTGTTATTACAATACCATTTTATATTGTTCCAAGTCAGAGTGGAATCTTTGGGTATGGAAGAGGGCTGTCATTTCTTGTACTGCTAATGTAACAAGTAGTTGCTTGCCTACCTTTCAACTTCCAAAGTCAGAATTGATTTGATAAGGTATACAATTTGGATTATAGATTAGAAACACAAGGTAATAAGACCAAATCCAAATACATAAAAATAGATGTTTTGGTAAAAGTGCTGTTACTGAAACGTCACACACTATTTATTTATGTATTTGGATTTGGTCTTATTACCTTGTGTTTTAGAATTCACTTTTTTAAATCACTGTATTACCTTCTACTATATACCTTCTGCTTTTCAATTTTTTTTGAGGGATATGACTCTTGACAGGACTTTAGCCAGTCAGATACCTTGTTATTCGGATTTATTTTAACCAACGAAAATTTAGTAATTTATTTATTTAACAAATTCTTTCTCAAAATGTTTTTTTTCTTAATTTATCCACCTTTACCCAGTACAATTTCACATTTGTAGTATTTTTTCATAATAATTGAGAAGGCTTTTTTTTCTTTTTTTGCCATAAAAATCTTCTTTCTTATCTCTACACTAGGTGAAGTAGAATACGTCTGCCTTTGTCATTAAGACTGGGAGCACTACTCAGTGGCAGGCCGACTTAGCTCCAAAAGAAATGGCCGCCTCTGACATGAGGAACAGACGCCTTATGCAGCCGCTCCTAACATAGAGTACAAATGCTGCTCATCCTGTATCCCTATATTAGGAGCCCTTACAGGGTACTATCAGGCTGGCCAGCTGAGCCCAGGTTTTTTAGTGAGCTTGTTACTGCTCCCCCTCCTCCTTTTTCATCTGGGCTTGGGACCGGCAAAGGCGTTGTTGCCATAAAAATGATTTTTATTAGTTATTGTGTTACTCCCTTTGAAGGGCTGAGGAGTCTGAAAGCTTGAGATACAAAGGTTGTACAAGAAACTTATTACTGGATTCTTTATTGAATTTATTAAAGAAAACTGCTCTATTTCTCTCGCCCCAGTGCAAAATTGTAAAATATTGTTCAAACATAACACTCCTCACTAGAGAGATATCATGAGAGAAGACAATATATAGAGAACTCACTACCTTTCTCTAGGGTGTCGGTGGAAGGATGGTCTAAACCGTTGGTTTTCGACCGCTACAACTCGGATTCGAATCCCACATTGTGCACTTTTATCTCATAAGAATAAAAAAAATGCTCCAATGGCCCCCAATACTTGCAAAAGTTCAACCCCACCAGTGAATGCAAGTAACCAAACGGAGCTCTGGCACATTTTTGTAAGTGCAAAGTCGAACTGATTTTCACATGTGTAGACATGTGGTACACTTACAGTAAAAGCCGTTGCCTACTTCTACCAACCATTATCATTGGCCTGTACCACATGTACTAGGAATAAGCAAAAAAAAAAACTGCTTTTCTCTTGATAAATGTCTGTTTTTGTGTCTAACCATCATTTGTTATGTTTCAGCCCTAACAAGGTCAATGAATAAGGTAAATATTTTTTATTTGTCCTCCAATATTATATATTTATTATGTATATGCCTAACTGGCCTTGTCTTTATTGTTTGCTGAAGAGCATTGCTCGATCCAAATATTTGAATGTAATTCTACTGTCCTATAAGCTTATGTCCATAGTTTTCTTGAAAACCATTTCTGAGATTCCATCCTTCAGTGCTGCGTATATAAGCAGCATCGTCCAATACAGTATTAGAGCTCTATAGAAGCGGTCTGGTAGATTAAATTGGCGAAACCGCTGGGAGGGTTCACCACTGATGAGCCAAGCCCTCCCAATATATTTTTTCACCGCAGTAAGGACAGTAGAAGTTTGTATTATGTATAAAAGAAACATTCATGCTTTTAAATCCTTTCATTTTATATGTATAGATGGCGTGTTATTGCTTTGTGATATTTATTATGTATTATCCCCTTCCCCCCAAACATAGTTCATAAATTTCAAGAAATCATAATTCACCATGTTTAACACAAGGAAAAAGAGGATAAAAGATAAACACAAGGTAATAAGACCAAATCCAAATTAATAAATAGTGTGTGACGTTTTGGTAACAGCGTTGTTACTGAAATGTCACACACTATTTATTTATTTGGATTTGGTCTTATTACCTTGTGTTTATAATCTATAATCCAAATTGTGTCTTATCAGGATAACAGATATTTTAAATGAATACAGTAAAACCTGCCTTCATTTTTTTGGAAGTCTCATTTGGGAATGCAGAGATATCAGTTTGAATCAACAATAATTGATGGATGTTTGTGAGGATCTTTTACATGATTAGACATTCTTCTATTAGATCTCCAGATGATTATCATGACCTGTACCACATGTACTAGGGATAAACAAAAAAAAAAACTCATTAGGCTTTCCGTTCTTTTTTTTTAACTCTCTGGTATTTTATAAATTTGTTTCACCTCGAATAAATTGTGTCATGTCATTTCAAGGGTTGTCTTTACTAATTTTCTAAGTGAAAAAAAATATATAGGGAATATAAAAAACTGCGGGAGCTGCATCTGTACCCATGTTAGAGTCGGCAGCAAAGGTGTCTGCTTCCATGTTAGGAACAGCCAAATGCAAAGTCAGACTTTCACCAAAGTGTGCCTGGATCATAGTGCCACGATCAATGAAAGCTGCACCCCTACATCCCATTCCATGAGATCACTCGAGGAGCATGGACTCATGGAATTCGTGTTATATTTACACAAGAGCATAAGAAACAACAACAACAACAAACTATATTTATACAATATTGTATGGGGGAAAACAAACATTCATTTGGTAAGATCCCAGTTGAAACCAAATAATTTTTCTATAGTTCCTAATAAAAGAGATACATTTCCTCTCTATATTTTCTTCTTGGAAAGTTGAACATGGCAGAACTCTTTGTACATTCTAAATGGTCAAAGTTATCATTTCTAAATCTGTAATGACTTGGTGTGTGATGGCAGAATCTTTACACCCCCCCCTCTACACAAAACCAAAGGTAAGTCTTTTCCTTTATCTCTCTCTCTATATATCTACTTATATATTTGCCTTATTCTGTCTGTCTGAAGCTCACGGATGGGATTTTTCATAACCATCGGTGGTTCAGTGGTAGAATGCTCGCCTGCCACGCGGGCGGCCCGGGTTCGATTCCCGGCCGATGCATTTTTTTTTTTTTTACAATTTTTAAAACTCATTTATATATTATACAAGAATGACATCCATGGCGCCAATTTATAATTGTAACGAATAGTATTTGAATAAAAGCATTTAATCGGGTAAAACCCGGGCGTTGCCCGGGTCATTCGTATATAATAATTGTATAAACGAATGCAAGACAAAATCACCGCGAATGTTTCTTTTTTTTAAGGCAATTATCGTTATTTATCGTTAATTTTTGTTTCGATTTTATTGAAAAAAAACGATATGGTGCCTTTAAAAAATGATCTTTATTACTATGCAGTTTTCTATTTAGTCAATATACCTAAGTTCATGTTGCAAATGTAATTATCTCTATCGATTTAGTAGGTGAAATGCAAAAAAAAAAATCGACATGATGAAATCTTTATGAAAATTCACATTTTTATTTTTATATTTTCAAGACACACACAGTTTGGGGCGGGACGTTTCACAAGAGAGACATCCACGGCGCCAATTTATAATTGTAACGAATAGTATTTTAATTAAAACATTTTAAAAACACACAGTTTGGAACGGGACGTTTCACAAGAGTGACATCCATGGCGCCAATTTATAATTGTAACGAATAGTATTTGAATTAAAACGTTTTTAGTGAAACAAAAATCAACTAAATATTGCTGTCAGATCAAGCCATGGTAATTCAATGTGGACACATTGTTATGGTTAGATACCCATGATTTCTAAGGCCATAACATGTTCAAAATCTCATTCTGCCATAGTAGAACCTCTTTGTAAAGGATAACACCTCATTGCAGAGACAAAGTGTCCTTTTAGGGAAAGGTGTCCTTTTACTGGAGAGTTACTAAATAGTTTATCTTCTTCTTCCTTATCTCCACTCAATCATATTAGGGTGTCAAGCTTGTAAAGCTTGAGACTTTGATGGTTGAGATTTGACAACCATCATGACTGGGTAAAGTAGAATGCGTCTGCCTTTGTCATTAAGACTGGGAGCACTACTCAGCTCCAAAAGAAATGGCCGCCTCTGACATGAGGAACAGACTCCATGTGCAGCCGCTCCTAACATGGTGTACAAACGCTGCTCATCCTGTATCCCTGGATTAGGAGCCCTTACAGAGTACTATCAGCCAGGCCAGCTAAGCCCAGGTTTTTTAGTGAGCTTGTTACTGCTCCCCCTCCTCCTTTTTAATCCGGGCTTGGGACCGGCAAAGGCAGATTTACATTGGACACACTGTGATTGATTGACACTGTGTTGATTTCTAAGGCCATAACATGTTCAAAATCTCATTCTGCCCTAGTAGAACCTCTTTGTAAAGGACAACATCTTATTGCAGAGACAAAGTGTCCTTTAGGGAAAGGTGTCCTTTTACCGGAGAGTTACTAAATAGTAAAAATGGTAATGTTGGTAATGAAAATATGAAGGCCATCCACGGTGTATTGACGATGTTTTATCTCTATATAATGATGGATACCATATTGTGTGTGCTCCAGGAAATTCCTCAAGTTCTTGTCAAAAGGTAAGCTCTCTCTTCACTCACTGTTTTATATATAAACAGTTAAACCTGTCTATAGTGCCCCCCTCTTGGGACCTACCAAAATAGGGTGCTATAGAGAGGGGGTGCTATAGACAGGTTACTTTTAATGTAAAAGGTTTACATTTCTTCTTTCTTATCTCAAAGCCATGATAATCATGGAGGGTAGTTAGCGACTTCTTCTACTGTAAGCACACCACATGTCTACACATGTGAAAAGCAGTTCGACTTTGCACTCACAAATGTGCCAGAGCCCCGTTTGGTTACTTGCACTCACTGGTGGGGTTGGACTTTTGCAAGAATCGAGTGCCATTGGAGCATTTTTTTTTTTTAAATAGAAAAAAGTGTCCAATGCGGGAATCGAACCCGGATCGTAGTGGTCAAAAACCAAACGGTTTAACCAGCCTTCCACCGACCCCCTAGGTTTACATTTTAATGTTTAAAATCGGGCACTATAGCGAGGAAGGCAATATTTAGAGGAGGCGCTATAGACAGGTTTAACTGTACCAAATTTTTTTCTCCCCATTGAATATAACAAAATATTTTTAAAACTTAATTCTTTTGACGTTATGTGGCGCTGAGTTTGTTGTTGACAGACATTTAATATGTTATAACACCTTGATAAAGGTTGGCATTCAGCCAACTGAAATATTGGTAAAATAAATGATATTTTGATCCAATATATGCCTTTTTGATAAAAAAAATATATATATTTTTTAATTTATAAAGAAGGGACAGAGAACAACCTCTCAATATCAACCATTCCAAGATTTATCTCTTTGCCTTGAACATATACATATACACCTCAAGAGGTCCAACAATAGACAAAGAGGTTTTTGACTTGGCTGCAAATAATTAATTCTGACGATCTCTTGTATCTCATCAATTTGAAACAGCCTTGGATATAAATGGTCTTTAGATGGGCTTTACGCTGGTGTTGTGGAGTTTTAATAGAGATCTGAGTATAAGTAAGTGTGTGCATAACTTCAATCAATGGGAGAATAGTTCTTTTGTATCCATTTTTTTAAAGATTGGTCAACTTTTGACCATTAACTATTATTTATCATTATGAAATCAAAGCCATCTCTATAAAGATGAGGGCCACAGCCCATGACTTATTTTTCCAAAGCTAAGGTTGCAGCATCTTCTTTCATTGGAACGTGTGTGTTTTGACAAAGATGAACAAAATGTATTGGTAAATGGGAGAATAGCACTTTCCACACATATTTGTTTGTTTGTGCCATTGAACTTGAAGAATTTCCAATGGTGTGATGTCCAGCCTGCTGCCTTT